>CM060909.1:658914627-659267127 GCA_030737875.1 Allium sativum | reverse complement strand
TGTATGAAGAAGAGGATAATGATACGTTTGTAGAGTCTAGCGTACATGACACATTTGACATGATGAACTATTAAATACTCATGACCTTTAGTGACACCAAGAGGTTATATTCTTATGGTTAGAAAAATAAATAAAAGAACAACTCAACAAGGTTCTTCCATTGGTAAATGCAATTAAGTCAAAATAGAGGATGTAATGACATATAGTAATCTTTTGATCTGAGGGTACGTGGGTCTTAGATAACCAATGTACTTTAATGATAGTTCATCACATGACTAAGCAATCGCGTTATGGCCATAGTTGGGTATACGTTATATTATTTCAAGTGAAACACCAACAAAGAGAGAATTCGCCAATTTGTCGCAGAAGGTATCACATAATTGGTATTCAACTTAAAGTTGAAATCTTCAGTCAAAGTAATTCAGTTTAGCAATGAATGCTATTAAATTGAATCATGACTTTAATATAATTTAAATAATTAGCAACACATATTGATCGAGTTTTTAACCATTGACTAAATTATCTTTATCTAGTTGATACGTTTTGTGGCGAAAAGAATAAGTGCATAAAATATTGTTGTAAGATATTGGTTAATAATGATTGAAAATTATATCTTTCCTGATGATCTATAGGCGATATACATTGTGTTCGATACTTTAGCAAAGTCAGTAATTGTTTCAGCATTTAAATTGTATACTATTGATTAAGGATCGAATTCACACCAGAGAGCCAATACAACCATGTTGCTAGCTAATTTTGAGTTCTGTCAACTTTAAATTCATTTACAAACGTTATGAATTAAGGAAAATGTTATATTGATTTTTATAGCATTTTAATTAATTATTTAAAGCCTAAAACTGATGAAGTAATGTATAATTGTTCTGCTAACATAATTGAAACGATGATATTAACGAATTCAATTAATTAGTTGATCGTTCAATTAATCATGCTTAGAGCCCGTAAACCCCTAGAGGGCGACTTACCAAGCATAAACAAGAGAGGGGATTGAGGTTTTGTTATATGAGGAGTTTAAAGGTATAGAAAGTTCGATCGGTTATCTGGTCAATAACGTCTCTTTTCCTCTCACCACACCTTTGTTGTATAAATCTTTCTAGGCTCCCACATAGGCTTTGCTTAGGCTTAGGCTAGATTTACCGTTTAGGTTTTTGCCTAGTTTGCCTAAATGATTCCTACTTTACTATTTAAGCATGTAAATAGGTTTATAGGTGCCTTTTATACACCAGTTTAGGCTTGATTCCTATTATAAAAATTACAATGTTTGTTTCTTGCGATTTTATCATCATGATTGCTTCTAAATCCAGCCACATATATGATATCTTATTATGTATATCAATTAATATTATAATTTTATTCAACATTCATGAGTTTATCAAAAATTGATATTTTTGATTAATCATCAATCACTCCTTGCATATACGATTAGTCCTTAGTCCATGCTTACGGCCTGGCGATTTTCACTACCTTTCTTACATAAAATAACATATGAAAAAACCTATTTTCCATCATAAAAAAAAGGAATGCAAGTTGGTGAAGCATAGAAGGGACATTTTCAACCTGTATTCAAAGCTGTGCAGTTAAAGCGCTTAGCGGTTCTACAACGACGGAGATGCAAAAAGGTGTAGCGAGGATATAGCGAAGGCGCAAAAAAATTCATTAGATGTAAAACCAAATATTTGAAAATTAATTAATCATCTTTCTCACATTATATATGTATAAGAAACTAATATTAATTATTCTTATATAACAAAATCAAGGAATATCATAGTTATGCATGCTAAATTTGATGAGTGTAATTAATTGTTACCATATATTTGGCACTTATTCCCAAATTTAGCCTTTTACGCAAAATTTACTGAATTTCTTAAAAAGAGAACTAGTCAAATCATAATCTATATATTAATACTGCTAATGCAGATACTAAAAGCCTTGATTTAGTGGATGCAGCAGAAAATAGTAGGACTAAAGGTGGATGTACTATTCATCAGCATTAAATTGAAATAGCGTAGCGGTTAAAGAGCGCTATGGGATATAACTGGGCTTTAGTGCGGCTTTAACTGCTTAGATTCAAGGATAAGGAACTTGGAGTGCAAAGCAGATTGTTTAACCGGATTTTTATCCCAAAAGGAAAATGCTTAGGAAAAAGAAGTCGAAACGAACTCTGATTCAACTCAAACTCATCGAGTAACTCAAATGAAGGAACGAAGGAATGAAGGAAGTTCAAGAAGTTTCAACCTAAAATAATCTAAGTGCTTGAATCGACATCGATACATAGGGCATGTGTAACAATCCAAATTTTAACGAATAATAATTAATTAACAAATTAATTAATTAAAGAATAAGTTGAAACATTATGGGAATTTGGCAACGGGGATTACGCCATTGTGTCCGTTACCGTTTTCTGGTTCAGATTCATATTTGGTTTGCATGAAATGGACTTTAAACGAAGGAGTCATGGCCACTCAAAATTCAAAATTTAAATCAGAAATTTAAGCGAATATATATATAATAAACGTAGCACTGGGTGACTTAGCAACCATTGGGTCGACATCTAGGTTGACCCAGATGGTAAGTAGGTCGACCCATGTGTCGATCCACTGGTTGGGTAGGTCAACCCAAACGTGCCTGACACGGAACGTTTTGAACGGGTGGATTATTTTGAGGTTGTTTTCATCTAACGTGTCTTGTTGTTATTGGCTGATGTGGTTAAATTCGGATTGACTCAAGTACATAGCGGTTTATATTGAAAACCTGGAATTTACGGCTGAGGATCTTTTGCTCCACCTATAAATAAACCCCCAACCCCCTTCCTGTTTTCTCACAACACTTCTCTTCCCCGCTTAGGCTAGTCTTCTCCTAGAGACATACCACCTAATTTTAAAATTTAGGCTAGTCATTTTTTTTTTTTTTTTTTGAAGATAGGTTACCTTAGTCCAAATTTTAGGGGTTGAGATTTAAATTAAAATACTTTCTATTTTATTTTCTTTTGGGGGAAGTTCAGTCGAACCCACAAGAATAGCTTTCTGGTGAGTTTTTATGATTATTTATATTTTTTATTAAAGTTTAGTGTAAATAGGAACAATAGTAGTTATAGTTGTAGTTCTGTTTACAGTTCTTTTACTTACAGTTATTTACAATTTATGTTCATTCCTATTTTCTGTAATTTCTTTCTGTAAGTAGTTTTCTGTAATTTTTCTGTCATTTCTTATAGTTTTTTATTAATTAATATCCATATTTTTGTAAATTATATTCTCGGTCTTTTCTTCCTCATTCTTCGTCGGATTTTTATAGTTTATTTTGGTTATGCCCAAATATGCCAAAAAGGCATACGTATACGACTGATTTAGGTAAAACTTTCAGGTCGTCCTCTTTTTATTAATTTTTATTAAATAAACTAAAATTAATTATATCAAGCTTGTCGCGTTGTGGTAGTTCGTAATTTTACGAAATGAAGTTCAAATTAATATATAAAAGCAAAAAAATGTCGAAATCCATCCATGCAAGATTCTTCAAGACCTATTCGAATAGAGCTTTCAATCGAATGCCATAGTCTGTGATTTAGTCTTGTACATTATGAGATATGTGTAAATTAGATTTTCAAGAAAAATCGTGGTTAGTTCGTGTAGTAGCCATACCTAATTATACAAGTAAATCAAATATTTTAAATTATGGAGTTAAATAATACGGGTCATCCTCTGCTAAACAAGATTCCATGTTGGATAATTAAAATTTGGTTCACAATGAGTTAAAACATTCAGGTTGTCCACTTTTTTATTAATTTTTAATAAATAAACTATAAGTGTGAGTTAAACAATGCATTATGTATATGAAGTAGGTCCATGAAACATACAATGATCAACAACACATAACATCATATAATATAGTCGTCACTGCTAATCCAAAGAACAACATATAATATAGTACAACATGACAGATACATATATACATCATGAAATCAAGTATGTAATAGATGGTAATCATAAATCCACAACAGCACCATCGTCATCATCGGTGTCATCGGCGTCCTCCTCACCATCGTCATCCTCATCCATGTCATCGTCGTCGTCCTCAATATCATCATCATCACCTTCACCACCTACACCATCTCTACCTCCACCTCTAACTCCCGAACCTCCAGTACCACCACATCCTAATGCATCCAGTCGAGCATGTACTGATCAATCTGAGCCTGCATTGTATACATTTATCCCTGCAATGTCCACATCTCCTCCTGGTACTACTGACTTAATGTATGCAAATGCAGTAGCGTCATATGTTGAATAGCGGCTATATGCTGTCTATGTTGGTCCAGCCTATGTGAACACTATACTACAAGACCATTACACTCGCTTTATATTTCTTAAATACGTACAAGCAACTAATTTAACAAGAATCTAAATTACTTCATGAGGTCGATACATTCCCTGGGTGAGGGTACGAGCAACAAGCTCATTAGGTATAATAGGCTATGCAGTCAAAGTACCGCTTAGATTGTATGCTCTGAAAGAGCCATCAAGAGCATAATCCATGGGATGCTTGGAGTATTTTATGGGGTTGGATGAAAAGTAAATGGTGGAGGATAAATTATACAGGTAGCCACACATGGACCTACGTGATCGGAGTTTACACCTTGGTTGTAATCTGGTAACAAGTAGCACCAAGGTGCAACTCTATCCCGATAAATATCAAAATTGGCTCTCGTTATGAAATAAGTCTATGTATCTACCTAGCTTGTCTCCCTAAGGCCTTATATGTAATGTCTTCCAATAGTACGACGCCTCCCGAACATATCATCACACGATAATGGATCTTCGGGTGCACGCAGCTCGCTCGTGCCTTGTAAGTAACATCGATCTCCCGAGTACCAAACAGGAAGGTAAATCGGTAGGAACAAAATAATACGATGAAGAGGCAACGATATGCAATGGAGAGGGGATATGCGTCATGGAGTTGACTAGCCTTTGTGAGAGCTATCCAATAAGAGGCCTATGATTTTCGTAAAATGTTGGCCCTGGACCTCGAATCAATTTGAGATCAGGCCTTCATAAAGTCGTGTCTAACACTGGTAGGAGTATGTGTAACTAGATGGGTACTCTCCCATCGATGCATGCGGGGAAAATATGAATCAACTGCATGACTGGAAGCATCAAAAATGCATGGATGCATGTTGGTTGTGTACTCGTAGTACCAGCACGACAATATGTACCAGAAGCCAAACATCTGAACAATCTCCCCAAACGCAAAGGAGTATAGTCCAGTGTAAAGACAACACAATATAGCCGAACCCCAGTCTATCGTATGCAGATGCTCTAAATGGGCTAATGCTGCAAGGTGGCTCGATCGCATCATACTCTTTTGGTTCGTAAAGAATGTCGAACCAAAAAGATATAAAAGGAAAGCCCGAAATAGAATATCCTCCATGGCCTCGATACCTATATGAGCTAAAATAAACTCCTATAAATATGTCATGGTAACAGCTCCAAACGAGATATGATCAGGGGTGAAATCAGGATAGTACAACGTGTACGACTCAGTGACTCAAAGCTAGAGTCAAAAGGGTATGACACTCTATTTGTACCGCCTATCTCAATCCCCATAAGCATACAAAAATAGGTTGGGGGTAATACCAAGCTCAAAATCAAGAAAATGGATGGTATGTGTGGTGGGACACCTTCTCTCGACTAGGGGGCCTTGAAGTGGCCAGTCAAAGGACCGGATAAGGCTACTCTCTAAGAAATGTCCAAATGGACTAGTTCGTATCCTATCTCGAAAACCCTGAGGTACTACGTCTCAAAAATGTGTAATACACCTCGACCAACTGCCATAAAAACTAAGGTTGCAAGACTAGTAAAAAGATATTTGTTCTTGGTTATTATACTATAAAATAACACTATAAACTGACTATGTAATGTGGTAGATAATTAAGCTGTGCACTACAAATTATTTTAAATTCATAAATCATATCTAAAAGGCATCTACAGCTGTGAACATATGGTGAGGGAAACCCTCAGGAAACCCATGGAGGATCTGTAGATCGTATATCTTCATCTTGGGTGTAAAGGAAGTGTGCACAAGACCAACTCTCTCGTTTTCCTATGGTCTAACGATTTGATTTTGGTGACGAGAAGCAGCATCTCAACGCGATATTCGATTAAAAAAACAAAAATGAAATTTATGAGGATGGAAACGGAAAATGGCCGGTAGGGCATTATTTAACAATGCCCTATGTCGGACGCTGATTTAATCAACGCCATATAACTAGGCGCTGGTTACATCAGTGCCCAACCATAAGGCACTATCTAAAACAACGCCTAATGGATAAGCGTTGATTTAGTCAATGCCACCTGTTGTCTCGGACAGTGAATAATGAACTGTAATATTACAAAACGTAATATTATGGTTTGTAAACTTTTGGAGATGCTCTAAGATAAGAATATATAATATGCATAGCACGAGCATTGGTAATAGTATTTTTCTTATCTAACATATCACTCACATTTTCAATAATATTCCAACATTTTGAATTAAAAGATTTTAAATAAAATTCCAATTTATTTCCAATTTAAAAGATATGTTCCATCGAAAATAGTTGGAGATTACTGGACTGACTCTTGCTAGATTGACAACCAAGCAAAACATTGTTTGAGAAACCATGGCTCTAGAGTTATTCTAAATAAATAAATACCTGCTTTGATACAAGACGTAGGATCTAAATTAACCCTAGAGGGGGAGTGAATAGGGTTTATTGCTATTTTTCACAAAATATCAATTAATAAAAAAATCAGCATAGATAATATCAGAGTAAATGCAGAAAGTAAATAACACATAGAAATACCCAGCTTCAGCAAAACCCTACATATTGCTGCTCCCAAGGTTGTTGGATCTAGATTAACCCTAAAGGGGGGAGGTGAATAGGGTTTACCATAGTTTTTAGATGAATTAAAAAAACACTAACGGGATATATATAATAATATACAGATCACAGAATATAGCAGAAACAAAAATGCAGAAAGTAAATGACGCAAGATATACCCAGCTTTGGCAAAACCCTGCCTACTACTGCATTCCTAAGGTTTCTACTAGGTGATAGAACAGATTCCGCATACAAGACCATGTAAACTTGCAAACCCTGCTCGTATTCTAACCCTACGCTCAAAACCCTAGACTGACCGATATCCACTCGATCAGATTCCCTTGTTTACGACCCCGTAATCAGTAACCCAGATTTTACAGACTCTGTCAAATGTCAGTCAACACCTTGACTGATTCCCCTAGTTTTTACAGACACTAGAAAAACTGTTCAAACGATTTTCAAAACAAAATAGAAAATACAAAACAAAGTAGAAAATAAAATAGAAAACCCTAGGAAATAAATAAATAAAGGGTCATCCCCTTTTCATTGGCAAACTTGGCCGGCCTCTTTCATTTGTGTTGCACCGCTATTTTCTTTGACCTGGTCCTTCTCTCTTTTGCTATGAGAATTAAAAATGGCGGCGGTAGAAATTTGGGGCTAGGGTTTTCTTAAAATCAAATTGCGATTGCTGGAAGACATGATGTCCACGATTTCTTCTATGTTCTCTACTTCTCACTCGATCGATTTGAAAAACTGGAGTTGACCGAAACCCTAAAAAATTGTGAGTATTTTGATTTTGAATTTCTGCATGAAATTGTTTGCTTGAGGTTTTCGATCTACATTTGCCAGTGATGATTTGTGTGATAAAATAGGATTAGAAAATCCTATTATTGCTCTGATTTCTTTATATTGGCTCCCTGATTATTTGCGTGTGACTTCCTTTTTTAGATTTAATCACCTCGGTATTGAAATTAATTTGAATTTTGAATGAAACAGAGTGATTGTTGCTTTCCCCTTTTGCTAAATCTCGGCTTTGAAAAGAAATTGAATATTCCCTTTTGAAATTCTCAATTTAAATGGATTCCTTGAATGTTACATGTCTTCTGTTTGATTTATAGAAAGGATTCTTGCCAGATTTTAATCACTGATTTTCTGGAAAAAAAATTGCCCCTCGACTGATTTTCTGGAAACAAATTCGAAAACAAATAAATGTTTTCATGCCATAAATATATCCTTAAATCATGCTGATTTGATTTTGAATTCTCCAGTTTATTTCATTCAATACATGTGATTGCTTGCTCGATTTTCTTTGAATGTTGACACTGATGATAAATTTCTCCATATAAGAAATGGAAAGAATTTGTCCCTTATCTATCTGTAAATTCAGCAAATTCATAAACTGATTTTTGCCATTCCTGGAAATATTTCTGGAGATAAAGTTAATTGCCCCTTTTTAATTCGATTTCCTTGAATTGAAGAAATTGCATGATTCATCCCATATATGTTCATATACAAAACTGTAAGTATACAATCCTCTATTTAGAGATCCATGCATGGTTTCTGCTACTTGCATATGCATGTCTGGCACGATCATTTTTGAAAGTACTTGGATGCCTAGCACTTTAACTTGACTTATGTTGCATACACTTTGAAATACTTTGCATTCAGCTGCCATGCTTATTAGCTCGAGCCATGCCAACTTGTTAACCACTATGTACATACAGATTTATGCTTCAATTCTTGTTTTGTTGTGTCATGTGTATGCATCATCCTTTTTGTACATGTTGCCATAACATGTGTTTACTGAACCTTTAATGTATGATAATGCTGCATTGATCACTTTGATACATGAAGTCCATTCATTCACTTATCATGCTGCTAGAATTATAGCTGCACCATGTTGATTCATGCTCGACCATTTGCTGTATCCATTGAACATACTTAACCCACTGTTGAAACTGGCTTGACCACTTCACTGCTTTGCTGTGTTGATCTGTTTGCACCATACATGTTGATTTCACCTAAGCATTGCTTGCTGAGACACTATTCTTCCATGTGTACTTGTGACTTTCTTTACTTGGGCTGCTCCTAGTACATTTGTATATGCTGCATCTTTGCCACTATGCCATGTTGCCATTGTCTTATTTAGTCATGAATTTACTTGCTCCTGCTCAATTGATCTGCCATGTAAATTCTCCTTGATCTTGCTGTGTACTCCACCATGTAATGTTGTTTCTTCACTGTGTGAACTGCTCCATATTGACATTCCTCATTGTTGTGTATACACATGATATTTGCTTGAATTGTTCTGCCAAGTTGAAACTATCTCGACCAATTTCATGCGGGTTTGACTTGAGTTTGCATGGCTCGACACATGAGTTTGTATGTTGACTTTGCATTCATCACGCTGCTCCATTTATGTTTTTGAGTTGCCACGACCATATTGTTGCATTGAGTCGAGATGGTCCACGTGGCTACTTCTCAGTTGCACACTGGATTGGCGAGGCAATGCACACGTGTATATATATACATGTGTGTACATGCAGCCATCCAGACGAGTTTCCCTATCCCTGCATTGAGATATATATATATGTTGTCTGCCTTGTGGTATTTACAGTGTATCACTGTGAATATCACAAGCCGTCTAGACACAATTGGATAGATTTATAAATCAGATCGAGTCAGAAAAATGATGAGAAACACACCGAAATTCTGAGGCAAATAAAATTTTAAAAAATAAAATTTATATTCACGTATATTCAGTTTTATTTCTATTGCAGTGTACTGTGTGTGTTTCTGTTTCATGTGACAGGTATGCAGAAGATGACTGGACTGACTGTGACTGGGCTGCCAGTGAAGCTGGCAGGAGACAGAAAACTGAAGACGGTATCAGTGTGTGTGTCAGTAAATGTGTCTGTATATGAAAGTGAAAATGTATGTATATATGATTTGAATAGACAAAGTGACTGTATGAGTGTTGCAGAGATAAATGTACTGATATTTGTAATAAACAAATTTTGTTTGAAATAAAATATTATTTTATTGTGTTCAAACGAATTTGTCAATCGTATTCAGTTTATTTTACAAGTTCAATGAATGTAGAATATCTATGAATGTGTACAAATAGTGGAGTCATATAATTTGTACTGTTTGAATGTTGAAATATAATATTATATTTAAATAAAATACCATGTGAATATATGAAATTCCGTACAGCCATATTCTATTTAAATATCATTATTATATTCCTGTTTGTGATGTTATATAACAGTACAATAACAAACACATTTGAAATAAAATATATTTGTTTGTTATCATCAAACAAAAATCATATAATTGTTATATACAACAACGTTATATACAACAAAGGTTTTTACTAGGAATTAGACAATCTATACGCATACAATTCCTATAAAATCTCGACACTCGCTCCCAATTGTCCAAACCCTACGTTCAAAACCTTACCACTACTGAGTCCCCCGAGTTGCGAATTCCCAAACTATAAACTCGTAGTTTGATGCCTAGGTAAAAACTATAGTTTAATGAAATAAAAATGATATAAAAAAATTAGAACCAAGTTTAAAACCCTAATGTCATTAACAAGATAATGGTTAACTAAAATATAGCCGACCCTTTTTTAATTGACGTGCTTGGTCACTTCATTCGGCTGGCTTCCTCCTTTCTTCCAATGGCCACAAACTCCTCAAGTTAAATAGAAATTAGGGTTTTTGTTGCTTCTCTTGTACTTCTCTTGCATGATGTTGGTACTTTACATTGTTGATTGAAGCTCATCGGTTTGATTTCTTTGTGATTGAATTGTAAATCTAGAGTTCGCTTGTTGAAAGAAAAAGTTGCTTGAATCTAGTATGATTTTCTTTTTCAATTCTGAATTGCTTGAGTTTTAATCTCTGTTGCGAGCACCATACGGCTTGTGATGAATTGTGCTGTATTTATAGGGTTTTCTAAACCTTAATCTCTCTCTGATTTTGACAATGACCTGGTCGGCTTGCCATGAATAAATTTGTTGAAACTTTCCTATAATATTCTTTGACTTGTTCAACAAATATTGTTGACGTAAAAAGTTGGTCTAATGACAGTCAACCCCTAAAGTGCTTAATCCACACACAAGTCACAAGATATTTTAACAATCACAATCTCAGAACATAAGAAAAGAAATAAACAGAGGGGACGCATGACAATTTTTATAGATGTTCAGCTTAAACCTAGCATACGTCCACCTTATAATCTCTGTTTATACTCGATTACAGGTTACAGTTGCTTTGTTTGAAAGAAGGTGGAGAAAGAAGTAGCTTATACGCAAAATCCTTGTGTTACAATGTTGTTCGATCGAAGTGTACGGTGGGCTATTTTAGAAAGACAACCATGAACTTTTCAGAAAGAAGACCCTCCTTTTCTATTTCTAGAAAGGTGTATTTATAGGTGAAAATTCAGGTCGGTCGATGTGCTATGTGGCGGCTATCTGATCCTAGCTTGGCCACGTGTCCCTCGATCCGGAATATCTGCTCCAGGCAGCGGGAACTGGTCTCCTATTTGGGAATATTTCTTCTCGATAATCAATGCACACGTGGACCTTGGAACTTGAAGCAAGGTAAATTGAATAGGTCGGGTTTGACCAATAAAGCAGCCTTGGGAATCGGGCTTTGTTGTGTAGCGTAGGGAGTGGATCGACATAGTTGGGATCCGTGTGTTGGATCGATCGACCGAATCCCTGAACTTTGATCCATTCTTGAAGAAGGGTGTTTCTACTTGAGACACAGTTGGCTTGGGTCGAACCAAGTTCTGGTCAACCCAGATGAAGATCTATCCAGTAGAGAGATGGTCCAACCTTAGTAAGACCTTAAGTTATGACGACTTTTACCAAAAAGTTGGTCAACACTTTGCCCCCCAGAACACATCTTTCTTGATAAATAAAGGTGTGTTCTGGATCTTCCAGAGAATGATGCATAAAGGTCCAATACATAGAAATCCAGAAGGCCATAGTCACGCCAAAACATATTAAAAGATAGCAGAAAACTGATGATCGTTAACGATCCTATTAAGGCCGAAAGGAAACCAAAAAAACGGGGACCTCCCCCTGTCCGTCTAGCTGCAAGTATAACCCATACCTGCACAAAAAAGAGGAAAATAGCTATGTCAAATCCTGACAGTATTGCTTAACCTTTTTTTAGCATAAACCATGCTTGGAGATCTGTTTGGAGAATAAAACATACTTAGACAGTGATTGGATTAACTTGCCAAATCCTGGCAAGGTGGTCCATCCCTTTAGGTATAATCCATACCAGTTAATCAAGAGTAATCATAAACCATGATCAGGGTATAATCTATACCAAGAAATTGAGTATAGACCATATTCGAGCTTTAGTAGTATTTCCTTGTCAAATCCTGACAAGGTAGTTTAGTTTTACTAAAGTATGGATATAATCCATACTTGGTAGTTTTACTAAAGACCATTCAAGTCCGCATAAAACACGAATTCTTCTAAAATCTCATCGAGATTCTCCTCAAAAAAACCATCCAAAGATAGCTAAATCTTTATCTCCGAAACGACGATTTCCTTCATAAAACCTATTACAACAAGATATAATAAAGTCGGATGCACCACAAATAACAACCCTATTCTAAGATCTCGAATCAACTAGCCAATGCAAGTCAAATTGCCTTGACAATTTTCTTAGCCCTAGAACGGTGAGACCTTTTTCCTCATCCCAACCCAACCAAATGATCTCTCCCTAAGGATGAGGCTTATATGGTATTATAAAGGTTACTAGTGCAAGTAGGTATTATGGACTAAGAAATGATGGAAGAGAAGAAATTAGATCTTGGACTACTAGTGAGGCAATATCTAATACGCAAACAAGCACGAAAAAGGAGCGCGACGACAAAGAAAGAGAAGAAGAATAGATATATGGTTCGGCTAGATGAGGAGGGAAAGATGAAAGAAGGAAGTTAAGGGGGTAATTTGGATGCAAGTTTTACTGTTGAGTCCTAGGTTTAAGTTGCAACAAAACTCATCAACTAGTTGACTATTCTTACATAACGCTAGACGGTCAACTATTAGATGAGCTTTGGTAAAGACTGAACCTTGACCTTATTAGGTCGGATTAAAATATTAATCATTCAGCATCATCTTTTAAGATTTGACACGATCCGAAAAATAATTGTCCTCATCACCGCGGTATTGAAGACCGTTGTTAAACTCCGAGCTGTATCCAAAGATTCATAATCTCAACAACAATGCTGCGACCACAAAACGAACGAACGAGCTTAGAACAGGAAATCAGCTAGAAATCTAAAATAAAACTAAAACGAGTTTTCCCCTTACCTAGTTATTAAACAAATAAACGATTCACGGAATCAAATACCCCAAGAATAAGGACGAAGGATTTTCCTTAGCCTTTTCGAAGAAAGTTTTATTTTTTTTCCAAAAATGGGATTTATTATAAACTAACGGTTTGTATTTGTAAATCCAATTTATTATTATTATTTATATTCCAGTTTATTTTACAAACTAAAAAACATTTTCATGTTCAAAAATGTGGGATCTTTAAAATATCAAGGATTAATTGTGATAATTTAAACAAATTATCCAATGTGTATAGGAAGAGGGATACTAAAAATAACAAGCAATATATATTTATTATTCTTAAGTTTAGTGGTATATTCCTTGTCATTTCTAATTCCTTCCTACCAATTAAGTTTAGTGGTATATTCCTTGTCATTTCTAATTCCTTCCTACCAATTGGATTCTATTTATTAAAATTATACAATAGCCTCAATAATTTTGAAACATGAATAGATTAAATTTAAAAACCATGTCTTTATAAAACTAGGCCTTTATAAAACCATTTTCCGAAACCGCATTTCAAAACTTTCAAAACTCATTTTCATTTTTCCAAATAGTTTTAAAAATAAAATTTCCTCGAATACAAAGCCAAGAACTTAAACGGGTTCTTTTCAATAAAGGTAAACTCAAAAATTCAACGAAGTAACGAATGGATATTCCTCGTGAGTATATTTCCGAAATGGATACGACATACTAATGTGAATTTTTCCTGTTTTGAATCGAGCAATGGCCTTAACCGGAACTACCAACGAAACCAAAAACCAGATATCGTGACTATATCAGTTGTAGCTAGGTTTTTATTATATTTTTCCAGTCTCGAAACTTGAATCATCTCCACCATATGTCATCCTCATGCTCTTCAAGACGAAATCGCCTAATGTGGGGTAAGATAGAATTGGCTAGACACCCGAACTCGTATATTTCAACTCTTAGTCGCTTAAAGCGCATTTTATAAAAATTAGGCCTGCGGCTAATCCATTGTCGAAATGAATTTAAGTCGAGCAAGAAAGACGAAGAAAAACATAAAAGAAAATCGAATTAAGTTCTCTCACGAGTCTTAATTTAACTAATTTCTCTGATCATTCAACCTAAGCACTGGTACCAAATGTAACACCCCACACACTTTTCTGTGCCCAAATTTTGACAAAAATCGAAACTCGAACACATCCAAGCTTGGAGCGTGTAAATATGTACCTGCCAATAAATGAGCATGAGCAAATAGAAGTACGAAAATATAACTCATAACGGAAACATAATAGGATAAACTAGTAATAACTCGAGTAACAACCATTTTTAAGTAAGCCACTTTTCTAATACCGAGCATGAGAGAGAACGAGAACAAAAATCCAAACTAAAATACTTGTGAGAACCCAACCTTCTCGAGAAACCTGGGAGGTTATAATGAGGAGGGGGGTCAGAACTACAAGATTCTGGTGTACAGGAAATGCACTACACATATGCATCTCGTTTGGTTCAACACAAGATGTATGCCTACCAAGGTTAGTGATTCTAGCCTAACCTTGTAAATGTTTACGCACGACTCTACTACTCTTCCCAAAGTAGTAATCCCAAAGTATAATACCGAGATAGAACGTTTACACACATATTTTTGAAGCCTTTATACCAGAACATAGCTGGTTACTTAATCAAGGGTAGACCCCTAATTACGGAATTTCTATATATATATTCATTCGCTCGTCCTTTATTATTTAACACCTCATTATTAATAATAGATGGGGTGGATTCTATTTGATCACTTAAGACCCTAGGCGGACCTGTTAGTCACTAAATATTCCTCGATGATTTATTCAATGTTAACATAAACTAGAGGGTACTAGCTACGAGCCCTGCTAGTTAAGGCTTTCGTCATTCACGCATTAACTCATACCCCGTGTAAGGTGAGAGATGGTACTTTATCGCCCGCTATACCATCTAGTTGACATTACTATTATTATTTATATTTATTTTTTGTACCCCAACAAACATTACTATTATTATTTATTTATTTATTGTCTGTTATATATATATATATATACATATTTGTGCACCAGACCTCTCACATTAAGTTGACTATTTGTGGATGCTGGATTTGCCAATCGATTCCGAGCAAACTTCTACCACAAGTTGAACTTAACCTCGTGTCTTAGTACTGTTATATTTACGCACTAGACCCCTCACATTAAGATGACCACCTGTGGATGCTGGATTCTTCGGGTGGTCCTGGGCAGACTTCTACCACAAGTTGAACTTAACCTCGTATCTTAATGCGGTTATAATTCAAATTTCCTAATTAGGTATTACAACATTAATCCTAGTTAATTTAGGAATTGTAACCATTAGGCCCAATGTAACATCCCAGAATTTTAGCAATTTAATAATTTATTTATTTATTTATTTTAATATATTGGTTTGATAATTCAAATGGTTTGAATTCAAATATTTCGAATATTTAATTTATATAAATAATGGGATAATAGGTTTAATTCTGAAATAGTCAAAAATAGCAGTGTTTGTAATATCGTGTAAATTGGATAATTTAATTCAGTTTAAAGTTGAATTATAACAATGAATATATTTATTAAAACAGGGTTTAACATATTAATTATAATATAATTATAGTCAAGCTCATAACATCGTGGTAGTTCGTAATATTACGTTTTCAACTTCAATTGAATATATAGGATTCATTACAAGTCGGATTTCTTTGAAATAAGAAATGTTTGAATCTATTAAAATGTATCTTTTTAATGGAAGTGAAAAATTGAAATTTCATCTTAATGATTATAAGTTATGTCCAAATCAAATATTTAGAAAGTCATTGTAGAGTCATGTATAAGCCATAATAGTTTATTTAATATAATTAAATATTGATTTCGAATTTGGACAATTTTTTTAGACGTAATTATAATTTAATTCATAGAATTTTTCTATAATTTTTATTTTGAAAAATAAGCAACTTTTTATTTGAAGTATTTTAAATTCTATATCAGCGTTTTGAGATATCACAATATAAGTTAACTTGTCTTTATTATTATATTTTTGGGATCATGGCACATCGCTTGACACGATAGAATTTTTATTTTTGTCTAGAGCTATCTATAAGTAAATGAAATTCTATGTAGAGGGGTATGCTAAACTTTAAATAAATAATAAAATAACTATGAAGCTTCTGTTGAAAGCTACCTGATTCCTTCCCACTGAAGCCACGCTAATCGTTTACAGGAAACTACCCTAAAGCTTCTCATGGAAGCCACTTTCCTCTTTTTATAATGGTGCCCTTTTTTCTCATTTCTCCACCAAGCCGATTTTCCTCCATTTACAGGAAGCAATACTCGAGTTTTAAAATTCAAGGAAAAAAACAAAATAAAATCAACCGAACATCATTTCATGGCCAAAAGATTTCAAGCCGTCACCCACTTCTAAAATTTCAAAAAAAAAAAAAGAGTTTATCAAGTATTACATCTAGGAAAAATTTCAATAGCCAATGGTTTCGGGTATGTCAGCAAGCATGTGCTCTTCAATACTATTTCGATTTAAATCCTTTAGCAAATTCTATAAAATCATTCAATTTACAGAATCAAGATATTTTTGATCCGTTCTTCATATCTTCATGAGTGCTTCAACCTTATATATTTGTTTGAGGGCACAACGTCATTCAGTGAGGCTCCGAAATGGAGCAGCGAACTTGGTTCATGATTTTTTTTGGGGGTTCTGATTGTCGATTGTCAAAATAGAGATATTATCCGTGTTTGTGGCGTTGATTTGCATAGGCGGTGATTTTTTGGTGAGTTTTGGTGTCATTTAAGTTTGATGTCTTCACTGTGACAGTGTTGAGAGGGTGGAAACGCCTGACTTGGTGACGTTTAGAGGTGGATCTCGGTTGATTGGGTGATGGCGATGGGTTTCATGGGGTAAGGCAAGGTGGATGAAGATTTTAGTCGCACTTATGGTGCCTGAACAGTGCTTGAACGCGATGGACATTGGAAGATCGAGTTATGCCTGGATGCTATAGGGTGATGAAGTTCGGCAAGGCAAAGTCGTCGATAATTGTTTCAGATGATTTTGTTGGGTGATGTTGGGTCCATGGTGAAGCTTAAAGTTGGAGTTGATGGTGGTGCGTGAAAGGTGGATAATGGTAATCTTGTTTTTTTTTTTCCGTTAAATTCAAATGAACTGGAAAAGAAAGATGGTGGAAATTATAGTGGACTATGGGATTGTTTTGTACGGTGGTGCGTGGTTAAGCAGAGAGGAGAAAAGGGATGGATGAAATCCGGTTATGATGGAGAAACTGATGAAGAGGAGACGGGTTTTAATTCTTGAGTGGAAGAAGACTGCGGCCTAATTTAGTGTAAACGATTATTAAAGTGTTAATTATATAATTAATTATTATATATTAAATATAATACATATAGGACTATAATGTTCATAACTTGGTCGTATGCTAACAGAATCTGACGAATCAAGTCACGTTGGGACCATAACGACAAGATCTTCATTGTAGAACTGAGATGGCTGAAAATGGAGCTACTGGAATTTCATAATATAATCAAACGTCTGTTTGATTTTAAAATGAAATAATAGAAGAACCGTCTACTGCAAATCAAGGTGGGTAAACTCACTAACTCTGACTCGTTTATATTTGTATATAAACAAGATTTAAATTTTTATATAGTAATTTTATACTTTGTGATGGTTGTTTGGATGAATGGTTGATAAAATTGGTTGAAATGATTGATATAATTATATATATATATATATATATATATATATATATATATATATATATCGTTGATTGAATAGTAATTTTAATTACCATGATATCTTATATTGAGATGAAACTAATGTTCTTTATGTTGATTAACATCCGTGGATGTAGGGAAACAGGTTGGAGGGATCCAACTGAATTCCTCAATATTTTATTTACTGTTTTATTTATTTATTGTGGTATATGTGATATATGATTGGTGATTGATTATGTTGTGTTTGAATTACCCATGCTCTAGGATTTTGGTATTTAAATACCGTAAAATATTTTCGAATGTAGAAAAGAAATTTGAGATTTTAAAAAGGGAATTTATTTTCAAATTAGAAATTACTTCGAATGGACTTGAAAATATGAACTTGTTTTAATAAATAAAACAAGATGTTGATTAATAACAGCGATTATAAATTGAGTAAAATATTAGCCATTAGATAAATTGAAAATATAAATTAAAGTTGGAATTTATATGGAAAAGGGAAATTGGTTTTGAAGCTGATATTTGTAATTGGTTTTGTACTTAGCAATTTTAAAGAAATTTATAAAGACGATATTATAAATAGCTGGAATAAAAATAAGATTTTTACCTGAATAATTCTACTAATAGAAGTTAACAAAGAGAATCTGGATATTGAAATCTTATTTAAATAATTTAATATTATTAGAATTATTAAATGAGCCGGAATTTAGAGAAATCAAATAAAGTTGATTTTAGAAGTTATGAAATGTATAGTTTATAAATATGTTAAAAAGGGAATCTGAATTGTTGATATAAATAGAAAGGTGTTGGTAGCTGTTTTTAAATGAAATATATAAAAATGATGTGGGTTTGTAAAGTAACTCGATTTGAACCTAAAATGATATTTCCAAATAAAAATCAAGATGAATTGGTAAATGAGTCTAGATTCCTAGTAAGGGATGATATTCATATTTGAAGGTGAGTAACGTTTTGGAAGCAAATATTTTGTAAATGAAATATCTACAAAGGAAATTCAATTTTGAAATATGAATCCAAATTGAAATTTAAATGAGAAAAGGGAAACAGTTAATCGTCTCAAAATAAAACAATGAGTTTTGTTTAAAAATTTGGAATATAAAATAAATTGCGTTAATATTTTGTAGACGGAAATGGTTATAAAGGAATTCGATAAGGATTTGGAAAGGATAAATCAAAGGTGAATTTAGAATTTGAATTAACCTGAAATTGTAGATAAATTCCGAAGTTCGGAATATTAATCGAATATAGATTATTTGGAAGAGAGTTATTTGTTAAAATTCGATTTTATCGAATTTAGGAAAGTACTTTTTACTTTTTGGTTTATTAAAAATTAATTATTTAATTATTATTTATTTACACATTAGTTTATTTAAATTAATGAATAAATGTTATGTTTTAAAATTAAACATTCCGGAAGTAGAGATTTTAATGCTATCGTTAAAATCAATGTTTTTCCGTAAAGTAAGTGGATTCTTAAATTTAATCCGAGAGTTGTGTGAGCAAACATTTTGATGGAATTTAATATTGTGAGCCTTTCCTATTTCAAAATTGAAAATGTTGTTCAGTAAGATCTGAGAGGTAATTACACCCCAACTTGATTGACTTCACGATTGACAGAGCAAAGGATTGGGGCGACACGGTTAGTTAATGAATAATTAATGAATTGAGTTATAGTAACGATGTTTTATATAACATCGGTTTAACCAAATAAAAAGATATTGGAAACGTTTTTCAAAGTAAATCATAATTGTTTTCTATGTATAGAAACTGAAATGATTTGGGATAATGGAAAGTTAAAAAATGATAAATGGAAATGTTTTCTAGTGTTAATAACATATATTTTCTAAAATATAGAAAATAAGAATTTGTGAATATATGGAAATGTTTTCTACCTGGGATAAGAGATATTTTCTCGAGTAAAGAAACTATATATGATATTGGAAATGTTTTCCAAGAATCGAGAGAGACAATCGAGCTTTGAAAGGATATGAAAGATGGGAATTTGGAATTGATAATATAATAAGGAATTTATATATAAAGGAGCCAGTATTGCTTGATGGTTGATCGGTAGAATTTCCATTTAGAAATAGGGTCGTTGATTGTATGGATGTTCCTTTGATAGTTAAATAACAGATTATCAAGGTTTTGGTTTATTTTATACCTCAGTTGTCAATACGGAAAAGCCAAAATCAGATTTATCATTTGAAAACCACTCCATATAGGCATAAGCATTGCAAATCGAAGTTTGCCAAAGATGATAGATGACGGAGTAAAGAGCAAGGGATGTTCTGTTAATCCTAGGTAGAAATCGCCCAAGATGGATTAATAGAACGGTATCTTCGGTTTGTCCAGTCCCAGGACAATGTATATGGATGGACCGGATGATGTGGCATGCAAAGTAAATGGTGGCAAGATGTTCTTGAAAGATAATTGTGACCTCAAGCCTCATCAACTGGGAAATGACAGAAATCGTGCAGGCAGCATGGCCAAGTGGGTCATTCCCATTAGGGGTATTATCATCTGATCTAGAGAAAATTCGTTTGCTTCTTATTCTATTCGCTGCTGTATGCTTTCGATAACGGTTGCTGATCACAACCGTTGGTGATAATATGCTCGGTACACTCAAGTTAAATGAGTGGTCAGTCATGTGTGGCCGGTTTGCAAGATGTTCTTGTTGAACCCAATGTATTCCTCTATAGAGATACACTATCGGAAGGTGGTCCCATACCTTGTCATAGTTAGAAATTCATTCTCCAGTAAGCACCCTGCGGTTTTAGATTTTATATTATATATGGTGTGTGAAATGCAAGCGTTCCGCTAGATTGATATTTATTTGATTTAGACACTATTATAATACCACCGAATTTGATAACAAAAATATTTTTGGTTATCGTACGGTAAAAACCATCCATATTTATGTGTGGATCGGTCTAACGATTATCATTTCTTTCAAAAGGATTTGTGAAAGTTAAACAAATAGTTGGAGTTTACTCACACCAGTGTCATGACTGACCCAGAGTCTATTTTGTTTTGTTTTACCCTAAACTCTTGGGTGCCCAAATTTGTACGGGTAGTCAAGTACTCAGGTTTTATCAGATTCACTTGGAGGAGCTGGAAGCAGGAGGCTTCATCGGTTAGCGATAGGCTGTCATATTTTCTGTTGTGTACTATGTTGTATCTGGACACAGGTGTTTATAACTGTTCCAGAAAATAGCTGTTGTGCTCTGATAATGGTATGTATTTATAAAACAGATTTGTATTTCAAGAGTTATGTCATATAATATATTTTATTCGTTCCGCTGTGAGATTTTGATCTTCGTTTTCCTTCTATTCTAACTTTTCTTCCTTTCTATTTCTCGTCCTCTGACTTCTTTCTATTAATGATTCGTATTTCTGTGCAATTTGGGTTGAAATGTGGTGTAATAAGTCAACTCAAAGGGTACGGAAATTCGGGCAATTACACCTAATTATCTAATTCAATTCATATTCTCTTAATCAGCGTCGATTACAATTATTATTTATTTATTTTTGGTCCTATTTATAGCAACCAGTCACATTAATTGCTACAATTATCACCACATATATACTAATTTATTATGGGTTACATTTACATGTAAAATGAATACCGTTCAAATATCTAAACATTCAATATAATGTATATTTTGTCGTTTTACGTAGATTTGGACAGATGATATATATATTTATTTATATTTATATTTTTGCTTAGTCAACGTAGTTATCTTTCTTTATTATTATTATTTATTGTTAAATTTAAAAAATTGGTTTCATTAATAACCAAACCTTCATTTTTGCTGTCAATCTTGCCTAAAGGTTCCAAATCTTACAAAAAGTCCATTAGTTATAATTACTGTAAATCATGCCTAATAAATGGAATAGACATATTTCAAAATCACAAGAAATATATATGTGTTATGTATATTTTGGAATAGTTGATACAAACTATAGACAAATATGTACATTTATTTTTATACGTACGTTTGCACAACTTTTCCCTTTTTCAATCTTTTTGTCAAATTCCTTGTGAATTCAAAATAATGTCTTTTTGTTCAAAAAGAGGAAAACGACATATTTACTACAATTAAACCAAATCCTCAACAACATTGAACACAAATAGGCATGTGTCTTTTTTAATTAAAATCACATAATTTAACATTGCATATTTTTAATCAAAATCACATAATTTATCTTTTTAACACTGAAGCTAGAGATTTGGAAGAAAACTACGTCTAAACAATGTTGTTGGGACTTATTTCCAAATCTTCAGTGTTTTACAGCAACCACAATATAATTTCCAGCATAATTGTAGGCAATATGTATAAATAATTTAAGTAAACCTACAATTTATATTATTCCTAACCACAATTCGCAATTTCCAAGTTTTGACAATATTTGTTAACAGATCTGATAGGTGCTAACTTAAATTCAATAATGTTATGAACAGATCTGATGATAATAGGCATATATTTTGAGATCTAATTCAAATGAGATAAATAGGCTATTATAACTTTGTATGTAAATTTCCCACTCACCTGAAAGCATCCAAATCTGAAATCTAATAATCCTTTTCAAATCTACGTGATTTATATTTGATTGATTGTATATGAATATATTTTTAATTAAGATATTTGATTGGAAGAGAAAGGGAAATGGTAGAGCTTCGCTGTTGTCTACAGATTTGTGTGGAAAAGAATGAGGCCTTACCCCTTTATTTATAGGAGTGGAATTGGCCACGAACCATTAGATTTATTTAAATAAACTTCTATTTGTTTATATTATATAGTATAACAAAATCGCCCCTCAAAACCTAGCCATCGCTGGGAAGATCCTTTTGCCCAGAGAAGGCTGGTAATAAAAGGTAAGATATATGTTAATTTTTCTATTTATTTATTTCCATCTGTTTTCGTATTTCGTCCGTAACTTTTTCATACAAACTCCGTTCGTGTAACTCCGAACATGAAAGTTGATCGGAATTCCGAAACGAATGCAACGGTTAAGGTTTCGGGGTTAAATATCATCTTTTGCAAAAATTTCTATTTTTGAAATTTAATTAAATAACTAATCTATTATCAAAATTCCAGATTGTTACATATACCTCGATGTGAGAGGAACTCTTCCTTTTCCTAAGCCTCCCAAGAGTAAGCCAACTCAAAGAGAATGTGAATCCGAAAAGCTTTGCATGTTCATGATATGGCAGGTCATAGCACCAACGACTACAGACATTTGCGTGATCTCATCGAAGAATGGGTTAGACGTGGAGAGCTACTTGAGTATGTTAAGAAATGTGCGACATCCACACCGCCACTGCTACCCTCCCATGCTCCTAAGAATGGTTCCTATGCTCCTCGAAATGGGAAAGATCCCTAGCCTAGCAGTTGCGGCATCATCATCAATTGATATGAATTAGATCACCCTAAATTTAATACATCTCTTAGGATATAAGGGATGTATCATTTATTTTTCCAACAGGTATGTTGACTCGTGAGAGAAGGGGGGGTTAGGCTTTAACTCTCAAGCATATCACAATCTCAACAATACGACTACCTTATGAATAAAATGGTTAGATTGAAGTACACCCGTACGGGATTAGGATGTAATCCCAAGGCGTGCTCTGGATTCAATCATAAAAAAAATTAGGATCTGTTTTGGCTATGTAATAATCTATGGAATAAATAGAACCTATATTCTCAAGCATGGATTATGTTTGATCATTACAAGTGTCTTGTCAGAATTTGTCAAGATTCATAAACAAAATCGGAGTATGGCTTATACTCATCTCTACACCATGGATATGGCTGATACCTAAATATTAACTTTACTTGTCAGGATGCGACGAACTTAACTCTTTTTCAATATGAGTATACTCGAACCAGACTACCAAGTATGGATTATGCTTGGGAAAATCAAGACCACCCTGTATGGATTTGGTAAGTAAATAGTACTAAAGCTCGAGTATGGATTATATTCAATCTCTCGGTATGGATTATACCCTGAGCATGGTTTATGCTCAATCTGGATTTCTAGGTATGGCTTATACCTGAATGGTTGGACTACCTTGCTAGGATTTGACATGTTAACCCAATCATAATCTGAGTATAGTTCATACTCCAATCAGATCTCTAAGTGTAGGTTATACTCGAAGATAGACAGACCAGGCGAAGTCCCAGTTTTCTTGGCTTCCTAGATTTTCTCTCGGCCTTAATATGATCGTTACTGATCGATGGTTTTCTGGCCATCTTGTAATATGGTTCAGCGTAACCATGGCTTTTTGGTATGGGACTTCTATTCATCATTCTCTAGAAGATCCATAACACATCTTTCTTTATCAAGAAAGATGTGCACTGTGGTGCAAAGTGTTGAGAAGATTTTTGGTAAAATCCTTCATGTTAGATCAAAATTTGGCTCTAACACCCAAATTGTTCTGATTCGTAGGGAATTATAACTGAAAAATGAGAAAAAAGCAGAAAACACACACGGTTTATTGTGGTTCGGCGTTAACGAGCCTACGTCCACTTTATATGCTGTTGATTATACTTTGGATGCTAGTACAACCAATGATTTCTCTCAAACTCACTCTTATAATTGCGATTTCTCTCAGTTATCTCGAAGTAAATCTGGTATGAAATAGAGGTGTGACAGTAATGGTGGAATCAATCCTTAAAACTGCCCAAAAAACCCTGAAAATGCCAAGCTCTGGGCTATTTATAGCTGATTTCTGGTGACGGATCGCGGTCATACGTGGCCCACATCCCGAAGATCTCGGACCGGTTCGTAGCTTGATGAAGAATTAATCAAATTAGCCGTTGTGGACAGGTGTCGCGATCTCCTTAAACATCGGATCGTGGATGACCAAGTCCATGGCCATCGTCGTGTCCTCCAGCTCGGATCGGATCGTAGCTTCATGAAGAATTGGTCAATATGACAGTTGTGGATAGGTATCGCAAGATCCAAACATCTCGGATCGTGGTTGAACAGGTCTTAGTCATAATTCATCAGCTTCAGGGATCGGATCGAGCTGGTGTTGGGCGAGTCGGATCGCGAGGTATGAGGGCGATCGCGATCGTGGTGAGGCAGGGCGATCCGATCAAGTCTTCGACGGATAGAGGCATGAAATTCCATATTTTCTTCGTGTGTGTGAACCTTGGTGGCTCGGTCAAAAAGCTAGCCAACATTTTGCCCCCTCGAAGTATGTTTTATCGAGGATGGAACATGCTTCGAAACTTCAGAGACATTTTCTCATAGAAAAGTACGAATCAGTGGTTGCGTCTATCTGAAATGTCGTGTCACTTCGGAAAGCTGTGTTCCTTTGATTAGTATAAATATCCAGTTAAGTCTTCAATCATTTCCTTGCTCATTGGAAAATTCTTATTTCTGGAATTTTTGGAGATTTCATCATCAAATTGCCAGGTAAACTTCTGAATTTTTTTTTTGCTCCGATTTCCAAATTTTCACTTTGGTACGTGACCTGTCGGTTCAGATCGCGTAAGAGTCCCACGATCCGAGGGGTGAAGTATTCGTCTCGTGCTCGATGGACATTTGGGCTTCTCCACGAAAAGTGATGGGCTTTGGTTCGCGGCCCGTCTATTTCTGCGGTCCGAATAAAACAAAAAATGGGATACTAACGGTCGTGGTTTCTCCTATATAAACTCGAACCCCTCTTCTCTTTCTCTCCTTCTTCTTTATCTTTCGTTGCCGCCGCCAGTCCTTTTCGGGTTAAACCCTGACCGCTACTTCTTTGATTGCCCAATCATATCTTAATTTTTCAGAAAGGTAACTACGCTTGAAAAGTTTTCATGCAATTCTATCCTCGTTTTCTTGGTTTTTATTAGTTTTAGAGGAGAGAATCGGCGGAATTTCGTGGTATTCGAGGCTCTGGAAGCTGGCGAGGCGCCATGGCCGATGGGTTCGACCGCTTTAGTTCAGCGATAGAGAAGAAGAAGAGAGAAAGGAGAAGAAGAAGGGAAGGAAAGAGCTGATCAGGTCGAATGGTGGTGATGGCAGGGGATCGGATCGTGGAGATGGCAAGTGGAAGGAGTAGGAGTTGGAGAACGGAGCAGATCGCAGTGATGAGCTGTGGATCGTCAGGACTTACACGAAGCGATCCGATCCGATTTCCGATTCGATGCACCTCCATGAATTAATACTTCTGCTACGGGTCCATTCTTACTTCACGATCCAAGGATATACCACGATACGAACCCTCCTATGCGATCCGAGGGTGCACCACGATCCAAATGCTGAACGATCCAATGAACTTTAATAAGCAATGCAACTCAAATCCGGCATATCAATGAACAGTTAGGTTAGAGCCTTTGAGACGAACCCTCTAGACTGAACAAATGCGCAACTTAACAGCGAACAACGACTTATATCTCGATGATTTTGTTGACTTTTATGCTTTTCTTAATGCATGCACAGGCACACACCGGCACTTACACACACGGGGGACGGGTAATTATATTCTTATTTCTCATGTTTACTCGCCTAAACAGTAATGTCGGATAACCGTTCCCCTTCAAGATCTGACACAAAGATGGATCCCGAGACGTTTGAGCACCACAACCCTGAGGTTCTTCCAATTAATCCAGAGGGTGAGGATTCTGGATCCGAATATGAGGCAGAAACGGGATCGGATTCATCTGGGAGTACCTCGCTTGATGAGGAGTCTGAAGTAGACGACCGAGCTCCCGACGAGATTCCTGGTGCACTAGAAATAGAGAAATTCACTGACTCTTTAGCTTCCAAACTTGATGACATAAAGCTTAAGAAAATTTGCTTGAGACACGGGATTCCCTGGGATGATGTGAGGACACCTGATAGTGAAGATAGACCTCATCTGGCTCCGGAGGGGTATATGACAGTTAGCCGACTCATGTGCTGGGTAGGCGTTATTCCTCCGTTTCCTCCAATCATCATTGAAACCTTAAAACGATTGGGTATTGCTCCGATGCAGCTTCATCCCAATGCCTACGCAGCCCTATACACTCTATACATCGCATAAGCGGAAATCCTACAAACTGAGCTCACGTTTAAAGATTTGAAATTCTATTACCTTTTTAAGCATCGCTCTACGGCAACCCCAAATTTTTCTTTCTTCGAATCGGTAGCAAATAGGAAGGTCTTATCTGACGGTTACAGCAACATAGGGGATCCTAAGGCCGATTGGTTCTATATAAAGAGATAGGCTGGGTGTGCAAGAAAATGGCTTAAATCAAGTAAATTTTAAACCTTTGAATGAATAACTTGTTTAAGAAATCGAAGCGCTAACATGCTTCTTTTCTCTATGCAGATCACACCTTTCCAAAGACGGAAGGCTCGGTGTACAGTAATCAACTATCCCTTCTGCTGAAAAGCAAATCCGACTTCCTAAAGATCAAGAAATGTATTACTGACGAGAATCTTCACAAGCACCGCCTTCTGGATATAAGGTTTGGACTTGGCGCGGGTGGCAAACCTTACAAATACGTGCCCCCGACCGAGGGAGAAGGAACGTCACAGGCAGCAGAGACAACTAAACTTCATAAGAGTCCTTCGCCGATAATTAACCAGGACGACGAAGACTTAAATGTATATAGAGGAGATGAGGCCCGTGCTGACGAGTCTAAGGAAATTCCAGCCTCTCCGGGGGTTTCCCCTCAAGGGCCTCTCTACCGGTTAAACCTGCTGCTCCCGATGATTTAACAGAGAAGCAGTTATTTAAAGAATTGAGCAAGATTCCTATACCCGACGATGTATATACACAGGAAGACTTCGAAGGGGAGCCATTTTTCCCTATTTCTGAGGAAATAACTGTTCCAGTTGAAGAACGAGAGACTACCCAAATGAGCTTAACCTCGGGCCCTGATCTGTTAGGGGGAATTATATGGGATACACAAATCACATGCACTGTCTGACCCCACACTTTTATACCAACAGTATTCAAGGTTTTAATGTGTACTCGTTTCTTTTGCAGGAAAGATGTCTCACAAACGATCTTATTCCTATCGCTCTCTTCGTGAAGGCACACCTAGTCTTCATCCAAATCCTGAGCGTGCTCGTAGCAGCAGCCAAGGGGGAGACAGCCATTGGTCCCGGGATTCTCACAAGCCCCCTTCTTCACGGTCCAGATCTCCGTCAAAACAAACCTCTGGAAAGCCTCCCAGTCATCCAGTGCCACCTACAGGGGGAAAACAACTTCCCAAAGACTTAACTCCTCCGAAGAGCGCATCATCTCACTGCAGATCATCCAAAAAGCACCACGAGCCTAAGGATAAAAACAAGGATCCAAACAAGGATTCTGAGAAGGAGAAAACTAACATTGTCCCTTCCAGCCAACAAAGTTTGAGTGCCCCCGGGGCACGAGACTATATCCATGGTCCTGAGACTCAGGCTAAGCTGGAAAAATTACGAGAACAATTCCCTGATATCTACTTCGAAAGGATGATGTTCGTTCCAACTCTGGAACCAGTCCTTGGGAATTGGGATACTGAAGTCATCGGACACGTTCGCCATGTAGCCGAGCAATATGAGGCGATGAAGAAACATGCTGTCAATCTTTCAGACGTCATCCGAACGCTAGAGATGGAAGCGCACAGGTCCAAAGTTAGGATAGATAACAATGAAAGGGCCAGGGTAAAAATGGAAAAGGACTTGGAAGATGCACAATCTTTGCTTGCCTTGGCTCAACGAGATGCTAAAAATTACAAGACAGAGCTGGAGGAGGCCAGGCAACATTTTCATAATGAGCTCGATTCTAACAGCAAAGAGCGTGCGTCATTGAAGAAGGAGGTGGAAGATCTCAGGATGGCCAACACCGAACTGAAAACAGCACAGGATCATTTCGAGGCTGAAAAAGCTGCTTGGGAGAAAGAAAAGGCAAGCTTGAAAGATAGTTTAGCTCTAGCCGAAAAAGAGAGGGCGATTCTGAATGATCAACTCGCGCGTGCAGAGAAGCGCGCGATTCTTGCTGAAAATAATGTGGAAAATGCCATTGAAATGGCTACTGTTTCTAATGAAAAGCTCCTCGAGAGAGAGAAAGATATTGAAGGATTTGAAGAAATATTGTTTAACTTCCTTGACCAGGTCATCAAGACCCGTAACATCTCTTGGATCCCGGACTACCATGTCACTTTAGCCAACATATGAGATGCAATCGTCCAGAGCGAGAAACATCGATTAGGAGTCGATGAAATTGATGAGAATGAGTTGATGCGGACTATTCTTAAGGATAATGAACCCGAGGATTTAGAGAAAGGCAGACGCCTACTCCAAGAAGAGACGGATAAAGAGAAAACTCTGGCCAAGCGCAAAAATAAAATTGAAGAAGGCTCGAGCTCAGCTGCAGAGCCCAAGGCCTCCGAAATTGAGGAATACAATCCCGATGATCCATTGATTCCTCTGGATCTGACTTCTCCAGTTGTTGGAGGTTCTGCTGCTAGCTTCGATGGAGGATCGGCGGAAGGTATCTCTATATTTTCTCCGCAATTTGTCAAAGCAATTGTCACTTGTCGCCGTCTTGCCGGACAATCAACTGAGCAAACCGCATTCTCTCCTAAAATAACATTTGTTTCTCATGATACAGGTGGCGGGCCAGTTGATAAGGATGCCGAGAAGAAGACAGAGGCAGAGAAGGTTGACATCCTGCCAAGTGTTAGTGCTGATGTCCCCCTAGATGCTGAGCCCATTGAGGCTTTGAGAGATATGGACGGGCGCCTCGAAGGCGATGAAGAGGAAGTCGCCATTACCAAAGAAATCAGAGGCGATGATGAGGAAACCTTGGCTAAACAACAGGCTGAAGAGGAGAGGCAGTTGCTCCTTATGAAAGGGGAACAGGACCCAGTATATGTGCCCCCTATTTCCGAGATCGATCCCAAAACTAGGTTGGTCGTAAGATTTTCCTCCCGATCAATAACTTTACAACTAACCTCTCAATCCTCTAGTTCTTCGCCAGAGCCTCTTGTTGATAAGAGGAAGAGGAAAAAAGGTGATCGTTCGTATGGTGATAAGGAGGAGTCGGGGAAGCAGAAGAAGAGCAAGAAGCCCACATAGCCCCCTCCCCCCCAGCATGAGTAGGATGCATATATTAATTCATATTTTGCCCTTAGGATTTTTAGGCTTTCCACTGGCCATGAAATGTAATTGTGAGAATGGCCCTCACTTTTGTTTAGGTTCCTCTTTATCTTGTAAGCTTGCAGTTTATGAATGAAAGTTTTTTTCTTTTGCGTCATCGTGTACCTGCATTCAATAAACTCTTTACACTTAGTCACAAGTCATTTGACCATAATCAAGTTGAAATTATATTACAAATCCTTCAAGCGACAGAAAAAATTTAAAAATTTCTATGCACGGTGCCCTCTATCTCTGACTACGGGGGACTTGGAATTTTTAGTAGGATTATAGTCCTTGAGGCGCCGAATCTCCGGTACCTCTATATTTTCCCGATCCGTCAGCGGGTTAAAGTTTGAACTCGTATCATGATCTGCTCTCTGATCCTTCAGCGGGGCAGAAATTCTGGGGGCGCTGAGTCTCCAGCATCCTTCTCAGCACTTAATCATAGACGCTTTTATACTCTCCTGGCGGTCTCCATGGTTAGAGTTCGAGCTCAGCTGTTCAGTCGTCCCCCGATCCTTCAACGGGGTAAGAGCTCTTTCTCAACGCTTAATCATAGACGCTTTTATACTCTCCTGGCGGTCGCCAAGGTTAGAGTTCGAGATCAGCTGTTCAGTCGCCCCCCGATCCTTCAGCGGGGTAAGAGCTCTTTCTCAGCGCTTAATCATGGATGCTTTTATACTCTCGTGGCGGTCGCCAAGGTTAGAGTTCGAGCTCAGCTGTTCAGTCGCCCCCCGATCCTTCAGCGGGGTAAGAGCTCTTTCTCAGCGCTTAATCACAGACGCTTTTATACTCTCCTGGCTGTTGCCAAGGTTAGAGTTCGGTCAAGGCGGTTCTTATCATGGTGCATCGCCTTGCCATGTGGACGTTATTTTCGCGTCCTTTACGTTTTCTCTCGGCTCTGGAGAGTTAGAGTGCAACCAATGGTGTGACTCACTTTATTGCACCTTCATCGTTCCGGCTGTGGATTACTCTCCATTCTGATGGAAGGCACCTAGAATTACACGTTTCTGTGATCGCTATATGATTTTACAGCAAACTTTATAAAGATAGAAGAGCAGATAAATAATAGTGCAAATAAAGGTAAACGACACACAATATTTTTATAGTGGTTCGGTCAAATCGTGACCTACGTCCACTTTATAATCCTTTGCTCAAGACATTGGACTATTCTAGGCAAGTCATGCCTTTTACACGGTCCTATGAAACAAAAGGATAAATCTGATGATTTTACGTCAGATAAGTCCGCAAATGTTGGGCATTCCACACTCTGGGGATTTCTTCTCCATCTACGGTTGCTAGCTTGAAGGTTCCATTATCAAGCCTTCGTAGAACGGAGTATGGTCCTTCCCACTTCGCACTCATATGAGTTGGGGGTGGAAAGACACGCTTCAGAACCAAGTCTCCGGGTTCAAAGGTTCGGGCTCGAACTCTTCTGTTGTAGTATCTAGCGACCTGTTGCTTGTTTCTCAAGGCACGCAGGTCTGCTTCATCCCTTTTCTCCTCTATTGTATCTTGGGATTCAAGGAGCAACTCGTTATTAGTCATCGGATCGTAGTAAGTGACTCGGTGAGATGGTACTTTTAGCTCAATCGGGATGACTGCCTCTGCTCCAAAAGCAAGAGAGAAGGGAGTATGGCCTGTCGACGATTTATACATTGTCCTGTAGGCCCATAATGCCAAGGGTAATTCATCGACCCATATGGCTTTGGCCCACTTCAATCTTCTTATGATAATGGACTTAATCACTTTATTTGTTGCTTCAACCTGTCCGTTCGACTGCGGATGTGCCACAGAGGTGTACCGTTTCACAACGTGGTACTTCTGGCAGAAATCCTTAAACTCGTTGCTATCAAACTGGGTTCCATTATCAGTTATGACGATCTTCGAGATCCCAAACCGGCAAATAATGTTTCTAACAACAAAATTAATCACTCGCTTGGTTGTGATTGTAGTTAACGGCTCAACCTCGACCCATTTGGGGAAGTAGTCAACAGCTACAATAACGAACTTTGCTACGCCCTTTGCTATAGGGAGGCTTCTGATGATATCAATTCCCCACATAGCGAAAGGCCATGGACAAGCCATTGTCTTTAACTGGCCATGAGGTGCCCTGGGAATTTTTGAAAATCTTTGGCATGCATCACAACGTCGTGCGTACTTTGCCGCATCTTTGTTTATGGTAGGCCAGATGTAACCATACCGCAACACCTTTTTTGCCAATGTTTGTCCTCCAGTATGGTCGCCACATTCACCCTCATGTACTTCCTGCAGTACACGCTTGATGTCGTCATGGGCTACACATCGGAGAAGAGGCATCGAAAATCCCTATCTGTACAGGACTCCGCCTTGCAGAACGTATCGGGAAGCTTTATGGATTATTTTATGCCTCTCGCTCATCTTGGTCGGAAGCGTTCCATTCATCAAGAAATTCTTTAGAGGGGTCATCCATGACTCCCTTTCTGGCTCAGTCTCTAGTATCGTATCAATTTCCATCTGACCTATGCTAGGGAACTGAAGTATTTCAACTGGGGCTAGCCCGGCTTCTTCAGGATCGTCGGAGCTAGCCATCTTCGCTAACTTGTCCGCCTGTTGGTTCTCTGACCGTGGAATATGGGATATACTGTAGTGATCAAAGCCAGTCAGCAATTCCTTCACTTTCTCCAAATACGAAATCAATCTTGGGCTCTTAGCTCGGAACTTTCCAGTGACCTGATTTACAACCAACTTGGAATCACAAAATATGTCCAGCTTGGCGATATCTAATTCCTTTGCGATCCTTAACCCGGTTATCAGGGCTTCATATTCGGAGTCGTTGTTAGTGGCGTGAAATTCCAACCGGATAGCATAGGATATTAGTCGTTTCTCAGGAGTTTCAAGCACCACTCTGGCACCGGATCGTTTATCATTCCTAGCACCATCAATATACAATTTCCATGCACTAGGGTCGAGAAGTAATTTTGGTGGGTCAGCCTCTTCGTTTACTATGTCATCCTCCGAGACAGTAAATTCTGCTATGAAATCTGCCAGCACTTGCCCCCGTATCGATCGTCGGGGCTGAAAATTCAGATCAAATTGACTCAGTTCAATGTTCCATTTGAGCAGTCTTCCAAAAGCTTTTGGTCTCTGCAGAACTTGCTTGAGCGGATGATCAGTATACATGGTGATAGGATGAGCTTGGAAATAATGTCGAAGATTCCTAGATGCAATTAATAAACTGTACGCCAGCTTTTCTATCCTCGGATAATTGCGCTCAGCTGCCGCCAATTTTTTACTCATGTAGTACACTGGCCTTTGAACCTTGTCTTCTTCTCTCACTAATACTGAGCTGATCACGTGGGACGACACTGCTAAGTACATGAATAAATCTTCATGGTCCACTGGCTTAGACAGTATCGGAGGCCTCTCCAGATGATGCAACAGGTTCTGAAATGCTTCTATGCAATCAGGAGTCCATTTAAAATTGCGTTTTCCTCGCTTTATCAATTCAAAGAATGGAATGCATTTGTCTGTCGCTCTAGAGATGAATCTGCTTAATGCTGCTACTTTCCCTGCAAGGCTTTGCACATCTTTGATTTGTCTAGGCTCCTGAATGCCTCTGATTGCTGCAATCTGGTCTGGATTAATCTCAATCCTGCGCGAGCTGACAATGAATCCCAAAAATTTCCCGGATGCAACCCCAAATGAGCATTTCGTCGGGTTGAGTTTCATCCCATACTTTCGAAGAATACCAAACATCTCTGCCAAGTCTGCAGTGTGATCGGAAGATTGTCTGGACTTAACCAACATGTCGTCAACGTACACCTCCATTGTTTTCCCAATTTGGTTATAGAACATTCTGTTCACTAACCATTGATATGTAGCGCCTGCATTCTTCAAACCAAAAGGCATTACCACGTAGCAGTATAATCCCAGATCCGTAATGAAGCTAGTGTGTTCTTGATATGGAACGTGCATAGGGATCTGGTTATATCCTTAGTAAGCATCCATGAAAGAGAGAAGCTCATGACCCGCCGTTGAATCTACCAATTGATCAATTCTGGGTAACGGAAAGCTATCTTTTGGGCAGGCTTTATTCAAATCTGAAAAATCAATACACGTACGCCACTTCCCATTGGCCTTCTTTACTAAAACTGGATTTGAAATCCAATCTGGGTAGGTTGAGTCTCTGATGAATCCGTTACTTCTTAACTTTTCAACTTCTTCTTTCAAGGCTGCGGACCTCTCTGGGCCCAGCATTCGCCTTTTTTGTTTTACAGGGGGATGCTTTGGGCTAATGCTCAATGAGTGGCTCATGATTGATAGAGATATCCCACAAATGTCCGCGTGGGTCCAAGCAAATACATCCAAGTTATCTTTCAGGAAATCTGTCAGTTCTTTAGCTCGAACTGGATCCAACTGGGACCCAATCTTCAGGACCTTCTCTGGGTCACTATCATCGATCGGTACATCCACAGTCGTTTCGTTGGGAGCCGCCATTCTGCCCCCAGTCTCTTCGTCCTCTCTGGGATCTATATCATCGGCCAGTTCTCTGGGCGACTCACCCATAGCCATTCTCTTTAATTGCTATGACATCTTCTCCCTTGTGGGGGAAGAAGCGTCTTTAGTTTCTATATCTTTTCCTTTACGGAGTAGCTTTAGCTCTGCAATGTAACATGCTCGTGCAACAACCTGATCTCCTCTGACTATGCCAACACCAACTTCCGTAGGGAACTTCAATTACAAGCACTAGGGGGCTATACAAGCTCTAAGCTTTGCCAGGGCCGGTCGGCCCAAGAAGGCATTATAAGGCGATTCAATACCCAAAACCACGAAGGGAAGAATTCTCACTCTTTGGCGTTCTCCTTCCCCAAGTGTTACCAGTAGCTCTACATATCCCATTGGAGCAGTTGAAGCTCCGTTAAATCCACGGATCCATCCTTCACACATCTTTAAATCTTTCAATTCAAGGTTCATTTGATCGAACGTCTTTTTGAATAGAACGTTGACTGAACTCCCGTTATCCACTAAAACTTTATGGACAGTGGCCGGGCCAATAGGAACTGTGATTACAAATGGATCTTTGGTCGGAGCGTGGACTCCAATACTCTCTCGGTTGAGGAAAATGACGTCATCTGACATCATCTTTTGTTGTTTTATCGGGACATTGTCCTCAGGGTTGCTACACTCTCCTGCCTCAAGATGCTGCTTTGCTGCGTTTACGTACTGATCCATTGCCTTGAAACTATGCCCGGCTAGGTGAAGCCTTCCGATTATAGTATTGATAACAATATCCTTTCCTTTTTGCTGGACAGTTGGCTTAGCAGTAGGTTGATTCTGGTTTTGGTTCGGGGTTTGAATAGCTTGCCCCCTGTCTTTAGGAGTCACTCGGTACTCATCCAACTTCCCTTCTCAGGGCAGCCTCTCAACTACGTCTCTTAGATGACGACATTCATTTGTAGAGTGGCCGTGAGTCTGATGGAAGAGACAAAACTTCCCCGTCTCACGTTCTTTCTCCGTCGAATCTCTTGGAGGAGGCCTTTTATGTTGGAGAACGTTGTACGAGTCTACGAATATATTCTCCAAAGTATCATTTATTGGCGTATAATTTTCGAAAGACCTGGGACGGGTCCTTCTCTGGGAGTCGTTCCCCCGATTTCTCTTCCAATTATTGCCATTACTGTTTCTACCATTGTTTCCTGACTGGTGGCCGCCACCCTGGTTTCGGTTTCCAACATTGACTTCAACCTTTCCCGAGCAGTCTCCGGTTTGCTTGATGGCCACATTACTTTGGATTTCCTCCTTATTTGCCATTTTCATCTTCCGGTTAGCATATACCTCCTCTTGACGTAAGCGTACGTTTGCTTTCTCATAGAACAATTCTCTAGTATGAGGTGGCTTGCCGGCCAGGTATCTCCCAAATTCAGTATCTTTATCTAGCCCATCAATTAGGGCTGCCACAACAGTTGGCTCATGGGGATCCTTGACTTCGTTGGCGGCTAGGTTGAAACGATCCAGATACACCCTCAAGCTCTCGCCTGGTCGTTGTTTGACGAGGAACAGGTCAATCACACTCTTTGACCTCTGTGCATAAATGCAGAACTGTTCCACGAACCTTTCACTCAACTCCCTGAAACTGGAAATAGATCTTGCTGGTAAGCGAGTAAACCATAATAACGCTACATCCTCCAGGAATATAGGGAACGCTTTGCACTTTACAGCGTCAGAGGCCGCGACAGCGGTCATTGACCAAGAATATCTCATTAGATGTTGGATTGGATCAGATCTACCCGCGTAACGGTTCATCTGAGGCATGTTGAAGCGCCTCGGGAATGTTAAGTCTAGAATGTTATCAGTAAAAGGGGTGTGACTGCTGTCAATTCCCCAATCTTCATTCCTTTGTCCACGGCTATCCGCCAGGATTTGATGGACCATAGCTGCAACATTTGCACTGGTCATCGGAGGCTCGGGATCAGCGCTTCTCGCTCGGTGGAATTCTCCGATCTCTCTTCTAGGAACATCCACGAAGTCCGGAGCTCGGATTGGGCTTCGTTGCCCCCTATTACCATGAGTATTTGTACGGCGAAGGGGCTGAGGTGGTCTATTCTCAACAGGATTATCTACAACTCGAACTCTAGGAGTTGTGGCACGATTATTCAAGTTGCAGTTTGAGGTTCCTACACCAAGTGTCTCTTCCTCTCGTGATGGCAAGGTTCCAAATCGGAGCTGCTCTATGTTTTCAGCCCTCTCATACGGTCGCCGTGGAGGTCATGGCGATTCCTCTGACGAAGAAGAGTACTCTGGGGTGAGTGGGCGAACTGGGAGTGTTCTTTGTCTTGCGAGATCATCGATCCTTCTATCCATAGCAGTTAAGTTCTGCTGCAGCACAGAGCTTTGCTGCCTTTAAGCAGCTAATTCATCAAACAGCCTATCCCACATTTCAGAGAAGCGAGAGAGATCTCCTTCAGTGACCGGAGCAGAGGGGTCATATTGATCATCAACATTTTCTCTTATGCGCAGAGAACTTGAGCTAGGTCGAACAGAGGTATCAGGACGGGAAGAGTGAGCCATAACCTCCTTTCCAGGTCGAGTTGTAGTCTGGTCATCACTTCGGATCGCAGTGGACCTATGTCTGTGGCTCGTAGCGCCCCCCGGGTCGGATCGTGGTAACATTAAGGGGAGGGTTCGCGGTGTTGTCTCGGGATCGAGTGACGACCCCTTCAGATGTTCGATTCGTGCCGCCCTCAATTCGGATCGTGGCGCCCCCTTCAAACTGGTTCGTGACGCCACGTTCGGGTCGGATCGTCCCTACGTCTCCGCGATCCACGAAGCCCTCCTCAACCTGCTCGTGTACACTTTCTTCAACTGCTTCATTCGCGACTTCAATCGCCTGCGAAGCTCGTACTTCCTTAGACTTCTTTCCGACCATGATACCAGATGCCGCTGGAATCTTCAAAAATCTGAACAGTGAAGTTTCTGGACTGTTTCCTTCGGACATGAATATCCAAACAACGGAGCAACAATCCAATATGCCGAGAAATCAATTCTCAGTGAAAGCACCAAAATGTTAGATCAAAATTTGGCTCTAACACCCAAACTGTTCTGAGTCGTAGGGAATTATAACTGAAAAATGAGAAAAAAGCTGAAAACACACACGGTTTATAGTGGTTCGACGTTAACGAGCCTACGTCCACTTTATATGTTGTTGATTATACTTTGGATGCTAGTACAACCAATGATTTCTCTCAAACTCACTCTTACAATTGTGATTTCTCTCAGTTATCTCGATGTAAATCTGGTATGAAATAGAGGTGTGACAGTAATGGTGGAATCAATCCTTAAAACTGCCCAAAAAACCTGAAAAATGCCAAGCTCTGGGCTATTTATAGCTGATTTCTGGTGACGGATCGCGGTCATACGTGGCCCACATCCCGAAGATCTCGGACCGGTTCGTAGCTTGATGAAGAATTAGTCAAATTAGCCGTTGTGGATAGGTGTCGCGATCTCCTTAAACATCGGATCGTGGATGACCAAGTCCGTGGCCATCATCGTGTCTTCCAGCTCGGATCGGATCGTAGCTTCATGAAGAATTGGTCAATATGACAGTTGTAGATAGGTATCGCAAGATCCAAACATCTCGGATTGTGGTTGAACAGGTCTTGGTCATAATTCATCAGCTTCAGGGATCAGATCGAGCTGGTGTTGGGCGAGTCAGATCGCGAGGTATGGGAGCGATCGCGATCGTGGTGAGGTAGGGTGATCCGATCAAGTCTTCGACGGATAGAGGCGTGAAATTCCATATTTTCTTCGTGTGTGTGAACCTTGGTGGCTCGGTCAAAAAGCTAGCCAACACTTCACAACTCAAGTTCTTATCTAAGGTTGGGCCATCTCTCTACTAGATCGATTTTCATCTGGGTTGACCATAACTTGGTTCGACCCAAACTAACTGTATCTCAAGCAGTAACACCCTTCTTCAAAGCATGGTTTCAAGTTCAGGGGTTGGGTTGTGACGACCGCCCATAACCCCAGCACTTAACAAGAGTGATAATGCGCTGAAAAATATGCCAAGCAGCTATGGACGATCATCAGGGTAGAATAACACAAGCGAAACCTGTCGTATAACTCATTGCGTAGGGTTAAAATATAATAGAACATATATAACAAGCATTAATAGTGAAGCATCATATAACAAAATCTCAAACTTTCATATCATCATAGAAAGAATATCCATACATCATGCTGGATACAACATCTACTTATGTTCAAGAAGCCTCACTATAGGTTCACTCAGAGTAGCATACATCAAACATAAGCGGAAACAACAAGATATCTATAGTAGAAAATAATAAGTAAGCCTCGTGCTCATCGTCGCTCTACAGCATCGTCCTCATCATGGTCTACAACTTGTCACCTGCTACCTAGTCTACCCATCCAACACATGGATGAATAGCTAAAGGTAATAAGTGGTGGACAAAAAACCTTGAGTCAGACAATAGTCTTAATGAGCGATAAACAACTCTCTAACATCATCATTAAAGCATACGAGAAATAGGAAGACTAATCATCTAATCTACCAACATCAACAGAGAAGAACCCAAACCCGTCTCCTCCACATCTGATAGTTATAGCCTTTACAAACACCCAGAAGGAAACAAACAGAACCATTCATAGTGACCAATAATCAAGCATAGACCATCATAACCGAGTTCAACATTCCCCAAGCACAAGCCCCGAAGGCTTAAATCAACATCAGACAAGCACCCAAGAAATATCTTCTTTGACGTCAGATAATCCATACAAGACGATACAAACAATAACATCCATGACTCTAGCTATCACTGCCCATCTTGCCTTGAAACCATCATGAATCGTGTGACTGGCCACGACATGCCATCTATAACGGGTTAATAGTAAACCCCGGCTCTAGCTAAACTCCATACGCCATTGTGACTCGTATGTTTGTCTTACCCACAAAGACAACTAGGCACATCATGAATGCTCAGGGTATACGATCTTTATCAAATCAGATCCTAATGTGCGTCTCCACGATACCCCATCTTTGAGTCCGCTAGAACCTCCGACTAACGATAATCCCTTGGCCTTCATAACTCTAGTCGTCATCACCGGCGACTATCTATAAGCTTAGATCATCTTGAGCAACCATTATCCACGAACTCAAACACCCTTATGTCGACTTCCCATTCGTTGCATTTCATCAATCAACCAACACTTTACAACACTTCGAACATTCGACCTTGAATTTATGTCGAAGCTATACTCGTCATCGAGCCAAAAATAAACATTATTTGGTCCATATTCGATTAATCTTTCGCTGCCTCTCATATGGATCGTTTACCGATATATATATATATTGTACAACGTTTCAGAATGTTACGATCCATTGCCAAAACCTTTCCCGATCCATAGATCGCCACCTGACCGATCCACCCCAATTCACGTGCTCCACTTACCGATCCATGACCCATCCATGCCTGACCGATCCAGTACAAACCACACGATCCGTCGATTGCAAACTAGCCCGATCCATCTAAATACCGTGCTCCACTCTTTGCTGATCCAGTTCCTTTGGTCGATCCATCCTACCATACTAAGCACTGATCCATGTCCAGAAACCCGACCGATCCATCAGCTGGCACGTTGTCTGATCCATCGTGTACCAAAGCCGTCGATCCATCATGAACTTGACCAATCCATCAGCTGCCACACGGTCAAAACCTTGCCCGATCCATCACCCAAGCTTTTAGACTGATTGATAAAATTTTAGTTGATCCATCAGAAGTGTCGATCCATCATGTGGCAGCCTGACTGATCCATCGAAACCAAATTCCTGATCCATTTCCAGATCCTTGCCAATCCATGCTGCATCACCACATTTTGCCATCGATCCATTCAAAAACCCGATCCATCGTGAAGCTTCGACCGATCCATGCTATTCCATCACTGATCCACCATTTCTTGCTCCACAAGCCACGAGCACTCGATCCATTCAAATGTTGATCCATCAATGCTCGAACTCCCGCATTCAACTCGACCAAAACCAACTAATTTCGATCAACAAATCAACAAAAATTCAAGAAACAATCAATAATCATTAGCACACCAATCACCATCATATGATCGTATAGAATTCATCAAATCATGATATAATAAACGAATTAATGAATGGATCTAAACTTGCATAAATATATAATTTCAATATTTACATATGAATTAACCGTTATAATCTTACTAGATTAGATCCTATGGTGATTCAAATTAAATATATACTTACCTCCATTAGATCTAGGTGAAAATGACTTGAAATGATGAAAATAAGATCAAACAACCCATATACTCGACTGAATCCGTGTGAGAAATGCTTATCACTCACCAAATCCATAAAATAACTTGAAAACAATGGTCTACAAATCTAGACTGCGAAAAACGACCACTGAATCAATCACTTTGATGCGATCTAACCTTCTTCGATGTTGATCTTCAATCCCCTAATGTAATTCTATGAATCTAATGGAGTGGAGAGGTATTTGATTGGAGCAGGGAGAACGACAAACCCCAACCAAACAGAGAAATGGAGAAACTAAACAATTATCTTTGCCTCTACCCTCCTACTTATGGCCAATAACCCCTAACCTTAATGGCCCTCACTAATCAACCCACTAATGACTAATTAGTCTGTCCAAAAATTGTGTAGCACTAAAATAATGATTCCTCGCAAACCGCTGAACCAAATCATTAATGTGACCACTCTACAGAATTGGAAGCACCATTTTCGATCCAATGAAATCGATTCCAACAGCTAATTCGATCACATTCAAAAGTTATGCCCTAAAAAAAACATGGGCAAAATGTTCACAAACAAAATTGGTAAAAATCATGGACATGTCTCACAGCCCCATGAACAACATATCAAAATATGAAAATGATCCGACCCATGGGGAATTAAATGAAAATATTTTACGATCCTCTAATATGTAAAATGTGGGTCATTACATTCTTCCCACCTTAGGAATTTCGCCCCCGAAATTCCAATCAAACACGAGCAGCCAAAACCATTCTGCATGCCACCATGAGCAACCGATTTTACCATCCAAACTAGCATCAATCGAGCCATGCATCCATAGCCTTAACCTAGCATGTAGCATCCAAACAAATAGTACAAGCTACAATGGTGTAACGTGACACGACATTAATGTTTCATACCAACGAAGAGCTCTGGATGAATCGTCTTCATACTCTTTTCCGTTTCCCACGTACAATCGTCGTCATCCTCATTCCATTGCACATTGACCAGTTTAACCATCTTCCTCCTAAGTTGTTTCGTGTCATTCCTCACAGCGCGAAGCGGCTTCTGAGGTATCGTAACTACAGACTCGACTTTTAGGTCTTCATACTGTTCAGGAGATACCAACGCATCCAAATCGTGCACACACTTCCGTAGAAAAGACACATGAAAACATTGTGCACACTCGACAACTTTTCAGGTAAATCCAATCGATACGCGAGCTTTCCAATCCTCTCAACTATCAGATCGGTCTAGAAAACCTTGGAGCTAACTTTCCTTTACTTTCGAACCGAACAATATGCTTCAACAGTGAAATCTTCATGAAATCCATGTCACTAACTCCAAATCCTTTCGACATTTATCGGCATAACTCTTCTGACGATCTTGGGCAGCCTTCATTCGTTGCCAAATGATCTCGATACTCTTCGATGCCTCTCTGATCATATCTGGCCCAAGCTCCGACTTATCTCTAGTCTCTAACAAACATGTCGGAGAATTACACGGTCTACCATACAACGCCTCGTATGGTGCCATCCCGATGCTCGACTGGTAGCTATTGTTATACACAAACTCAACTAAACGTAGATGGTCTTCCTACGATCCTCCAAAGTCCAATACATAAGCTCTAAGGAGATCTTAAAGTACTCAGTTAACCCTCTCGGTTTGACCATCAATCTGGGATGATAAGCCGTACTTAAACACAACTCGGTTCCCAAAGTCTCTTGCAAACTCTTCCAAAATCCACTTGTAAGCAATGGATCTCGATCACTCACTAAGCTCTTTGGGATTCCATGGAATCGAACTTTCCATTTTATATATATCTCAACCAACTTCGATGTTTTCCTAGTCGATTGGACAGGAATAAATCTTCGCTTTTGGTCAAGCGATTCACTATGACCCAAATCCCTTCATTTCCTGCCATAGTTCTTGGTAATCCATCAATAATATCCATCGATACTTGCTCCCATTTAAACGTAGGAACTTCTAATGGGTGAAGCAATCCACTCTGCTTCTTCTTTTCATCTTTCCCCAACTGATAGTCATGCATTTGGAAATGAACTTTCCAATATCCTTCTTCATCCCTTCCCAGTAGTAAACTCGCTACATGCCCTGATATATCTTATTACCATCGGGATGAATCGTCAACTTAGAGTGATGACATTCCCTCAGAACCTCATCTTTCAATCCATTAATATTAGGAACAACTAGTCGTTATTTCTTATGAAGCTAACCCTCTCGGTCAACTTGGAATTCCTTATCCTCTGGTTCCAACTTCTGGATGATCTCGGCAAACTTTTCGTCACGCTTTTGTCGTTCGCCAATCCTTTCGATGAAAGTGGGTCTTATTGATAAGCTTGCCAACATTCCAGGCTCTATCTCATACCTAGGCCTAAAATCAAATCCTGCTGAGTACTTGAGGTGCTTCCATTCCGAAAACATAGCTCCCTAATATACATGTCTACGACTTAACGCATCTGCTACTGCGTTACCTTTACCTGGAGTATAGGCTATATCAAAATCATAAGATGCCAAAAACTCTAACCATCGCTACTACCGAAGATTCAAACACTATTGGGAGAAAAGGTAGTTCAAAGACTTGTAATCTGTAAATAACTCGAATCAAACTCCCAACTAGTAATGTCTCCACATCTTCAGAGCAAACACAATTTCCATCAACACCAAATCATGATTCGGATAATTCCTTTCGTGCGGCTTCAGTTGTCGACTTGCATATGCCACAACTCTATCTCTCAACATCAGCATTACTCCAAGTCCAGTGCTACATACATCGGTATATACCACCAGTTCCTAATTTCCGCTCGGAATCGTCAAAACAGGAGCACTCATCAGTCTCTCTTTCAGGATTCCGAAAGCTTGCTCACACTCCGCATCCCATGTGAACACCCGATTTTTCTTCGTCAATCCTGTTAATGATGCAGCTATCTTGGAGAAATCCTTGATAAACGACGATAATATCCTGCCAACCCAAGGAAACTCCTAACATCCGTTGTATTCTTGGGTCTATTCCAATCCTAAATTGCTGCCACTTTAGCGGGATCCACTGTTATTCCATTTCCAGAAACAACATGGCCTAAGAACCTCACTTTGCTCTTCCAGAAGTGACACTTTGGAAACTTAGCTCTCAGCTGATGCTTCTGCAAGATTTCCAAAACAACTCGCAAGTGCGTCTTATGCTCCTCCTCGTTTCAGGAGTAAACCGGGATATCATCCACAAACACAAGCAAGAACTTGTTCAACTGACCTCTGAAAACCTTATTCATAAGATCCAAAAAATAGGTTGGTGCATTGGTCAATCCAAATGGCATCACCAGCCACTCAAAGAGTACGGATGGTGCCCTAAAAGCTGTCTTCGCCACTCTCAACTGGTGAAATCCCGCTAAATCCATTTGACGAAATACCTTGGATTCGTGAAGTTGATTAAACAATTCATCTATCCTCGGCAATGGATACTTTTTCTTCTTGGTCACCATGTTCAGCTTACGATAATCCACACACAACCTCAAGGATCCATCGCCCTTGGTTGAAAACATGACTGGTGCACCCCGTTCTGACACACTTCTACGAATGAATCCTTTTCCCAAAAGGTCACGTACTTGTACCTCTAACTCTTGTTGTTCCTTAGGCGCCATCTACCTAAGAGGCATGACAGTAGGTCTAGCACCTTAGACCAATTCAATCCTGAACTCAGTCTGGTGATGCGGCAGAAAATCTTTGACCTAATCAAAGACATCATCTAACTCACTAGTGATTGTCACATTTGACAAGTCTTCCCGTGGAATTACAAGCGACACACAAGCTCATTGCAAATGAAAGAATGCGATGCTACAGTATCAAACAAGACTGAAACAACTTTGATAGAAAGAATACCTTGAACAACAATACTCTTCCCTTTCTCCTCCACCGTAGGAGCCCTCGAAGAAGATGGAACAACTTCCAAAGCATATGCCTTCACTATCTGCTTACCCTTATCTGGTTCCAAACAATCCTTTTTGAGATGCCCAGGTTTGCCAAAGTTGTGACACTTCCTCTCAACTTTTGGATTCTTACAATCCTTGGAAAAATGACCCTTCTGCTGGTAGTTGTAGCAAGTCACTTTGCCCTTCTGCTTCTTTGACCACCCTTCCCCTGCTTATGTTGCTTCCTTTTCCAGTTCCGCTTTTTGTTATTGCCTCCTTGTTGTGTTTTCGGGTCCTCTTTGGTTGCAACAACAGTCTCTTCCTTAGGAAACAAACTCTCATGCCTCAAAGCTTTCTCGACAATCTTCTCATAAGAGTTATCCAAATGATCAACCAGCTGATTCCCAAGGTATTTTTCCAAGCCCATGACAAACTTCTCGTTCTTTTGGTAAGGAGTCTCAATATACGAACAAACATACCTGGACAAAGCTTCAAAGTCAGAAACATACTCTAAGACTGGTCTACAATTCTGCTTCAGCTCCAGAAACTTCTTAAACAGAAATGACTGCGGGACGGTAGAGATGAATTTTGTCTCAAACTGGACTCCAAACTAATCTCAAGTGATCTCATCTTCTGGAGTCTCTAAAGTGACATAGTTCCACTAATTCATAGCTCTGCCCTATAGCTGTCTCGATGCAAATGTAACAACCCGCCCGGAATGGGCCTAAATTTCGACCCATGTAAAGGCCCATCGAAACTTAGAGCCATTCTAAATGGGTCGGTGGTACCTATAACGAATTACATTTGCACAGAATAATATATAGACATTTCATTATGAAAATCTCACACAGTGGGACAAGAAAATATAATTCTAAAATATGATGTACCACTTTATTAAAACCATAGAGTTCAAACATAGATTGTCAAGATACAATTATTCCATAGGTACACCAATAATTTCATTATCAAAGGTTTCCATAAGATATACAGCAATGACAACTAATAATAGCGTAATATCTATGTTCTCGTCTTCATCCTCCATCATTGCTTCGTCCATAGAATCTACCCCACCTACTGACCTGTTGGATATGTTAAGGAGAGGGGTCAGAATGTAAAGTTCTGTGTGACTGAAATATAGAATTCACTTAAAGTCCATATCCTAGATTTGGCAGCTTACAAATATCAAGGTATGTCTACGCAACGCACAAACATTCACATAAACAAAAGTATCTAACCAATGAGGTGGATATCCAAGTCAACCGCTCATTAGTGTATTTAAGGTAAAGACCTAATGAGGTAGGAATTCTTGTTCACTTATGCCCAATTAAAGGTGGATTCTTATGAACTTTTATAAACCTGAGGCGGGCTCCAGCCCGTTAAGACATTGTCCTAATACGTCAACGGTCTTAAGTCTATACTCCCACTTGCAATATGAGAAGTAGTGTTGCGAACATTACTACTTAGCTGATATTATGGTAGAACACCTATGTCTCTTAAGACTTTCCTTAGACCGTTAGTGAGCATGCTATGGCCACATATCTTTTATAAACCAATCCTATCCCTAGTTGAGCCCTACAAACTTCTAGAAGAAGTGGACATCCCCTGTGAACCAGCCTACTATGTTACCACTATGCCTAACCACTTTAGAGAAGGAGGACCCATATACTTACTTCGAATCTAATAATGGTGGGTCCCATGACTTTGGTTCCTCTCCAAGGAATAAACCTTCGGAGGGGATCCTAGTCCTAACCACTTAAGATCCAAACTAGATAAGAAGAGAGTCATCCACTTAATACCTTCTCAAGGTGTAGTAAACCTGCCTATTTCCACACACAATAGATTTATATATATACACATCAGACCTCTCACATTAAACCATATACATGTAGATGCTGGATATGTCGGGCGGTTCTCGGCAGGCTTCTACTACAAGTAGGTTTAACCTCATGTCATAATGTACGAAGTTTTTGAACAGCCCAAGGCACCCAAACCACTCACATTAGTTGGGCCTACTTGTGGTTGCTGGATTTGTCGGTTGGTTTCGGGAAGACTTATACCATAAATGGCAACTAACCTCGTGCATGTGTGCCACTATTAATATATATAAGCTATTCCATACACACACAAGCAATCAATATATATGGGGACATTTCCAATTCAAATCCTATCCAAAATCGCATTTATTACGTCATTATTACGTTAATTACGCTATATAAGTACAATATTTAAAACGCGTAAATAGCACTAGTTTTCATATGAACGGAAGAACATTCTAACGAGATAAAAATTGTCAACTTGTCCTAAATTTAAGGTATACAAGTTAGTTTCCATGTTTGACGCATGATGGCATAATTGTATAATAATAGATAGCAGTGAATGGAAAATACAACATGCATACAAATTTCATCTTGCATTCTAGGCTTATTGGAATGAATTTAGTAATGGATAATATACATATATATATATATACATAAATAAATACATGGATATACATAGATTTCATTTTATCTAATTTACCCCATTTTATATATTGCACATAAAAACATTCATATTTGATAGGCTTCAAATCTGAATACGTTTGGATTCAGAATAGAACCCACACCTAATCAAATAATGAATCAAATCAAATCCAAAACTTTTTAGGTTACAATCAAATATTTAGACATAAGGATAATTTACATAAAATATAAGCACATCTCCCCCTTTTGTTCTCAATTCGCTATTAAGACTAAGATCTACAAACCTAATAAATTGACAATTCTTGCATAATACATAAAAATAGAGGATTTGGGGGTTTTGTATTTTTATATTATCGTTGTACCAAATCCTGTTAGGCATACAAATCAAATGTTAATCTACAAAAAGTAGAATATGCCTAAGAAAATACAATATTCCACTCACATTGATTTGAAGAGCATAGATCAAACGTTGTTGTGCCTTTTGGATGAAGTCTCCAACTCTAAAGATCATTTATACATAAGAATAAATTAATTTAATTCTTATATATATATATATATATATATATATATATACCTTAAATGATTCCAAGAAGATATTCTAATCCAGATCTATTAGAAGAGATTAAAGAGAAATAGATTAGAAGAAGATGAATATAAAAACCTAATTCTGGAATCAATGCGGTAGAGGCAGAGTGGAGGCACAATGGAGAAAATTTGCTAGGGTTTAGTTGTGAGGTCCGAGGGTCTATATATAGTTGCTTGTGTAAGCCTGGGTCGTTGAATTATTTAGATATAATCCTAGTCGTCGTTTATATATTTTACCTCTAAAAACCTTGTGTTATTAGGCGATTCAGCTGCCAAGCGGTCGACCTACCCCCTAGAAGGGAGGTCGACCTCCTGGTCGCTGAACTGCCCAAAAAGCGTATATGGGGTTGAGGTGTTAAATTGTATATAACGTTTATTTATTTGCTTTATATCTTACCTTGTTTACAATATTCTTTGCCCCCTCCTTCTTATCTTTATTTTGAAATTCAAACTCATCCATATTTATTTTATTTCTTGGACATATATATTATTTATCTGACCATATACACACACACATACACATCTACGTTTATTGTCTAATTTCATTTGCTTGTAACTTTTTCATACTATCACCTTTTTCAGCATATTATATATGAAAATGATTCGGAATTTTACTACGAATCCAAATAATAAAATCATACCCAAATTCTAAAAGCTGCAAAATGTCATTTTCCAACCTATTTATATTTTATTATTAAATTCTTTATTTTTTATTAATTATTAATATTTATGTTTTAAGTATATTTTATGGGGTGTTACATTATCCCCCCTTAAAATAGATTTCGTTTTCGAAATCTGTTTGAAGCGGTGAAAAACACGACTTGCTCTAAACATCCATGTTGTACATCCATGCTATATTTTAATTCATCCATAAACATCCATGACTTGCAGTGATTATGAACTGTAGAACCACTAAAGTGAGCTCAATCCTAACGTCTAGGTGTAATTAGTGATGCAATATGAATGCAAAACAACCTAATTAAGCATATATTTCTATATGAGTGGACTATGCAACGGCGTTGCATCTAATTCATCACATCCAATCTAACAATCACGATGCATCCATAAACGTTATGTTGAGGAAAAAATACCCGAGAAAACATATGGGTGAGTCTGTTTCATCTTATCCTTGGTCTCCCTTGTGCTTTCTACAGGATCATTTCCTCATTGTGCCCGGACGAGGCGAACGGTTTTATTGCGGAGTCTCTTGATTTCATGCTCTACAATCCTTGCAGCGTCATGGAGTACCCTGGAGTCCAACTCGAGTTTTCCTATGTCCCCAATTCCATCAAGCTCCAGTATGATAGCAGGATCATGAAGGCATTTCCTTAGATGAGATACATGAAAAACATTATGGATTCCCGATAGACGCTCTGGGAGATCCACTCGATAAGCCAAAGATCATATCTTCTCGATGAGGCGAAAAGGTCCAATAAATCAGGGAGACAACTTCCCTGCCTTTCCAAACCGTATGGTCTTCTTGAGAGGGGATACTTTTATGAATACCAAATCTCCAATATTAAACTCAAGTTCCTTCCTTCGTTTATCGGCATACGATTTTTGACGGTCTTGGGCTGTCTTCATCCTCTGCCTAATCAAGGATATCTTCTCCGTGGAATCAGTCTGGTCTGAGTAGAACCTTGTCGGTAGCTTCCCATCAACAAGTTGGCGATTTTCATGACCTCCTGTAATGCGCTTTAAAAGGGACCACACCAATCGTTATTTGAAAACTATTTTTATAAATGAACTCTACGAGCTGTAGGTGTTGCTCCCAAACTCCTCCAAAGTCGATGATGCAAGGTCTGAGAAAGTCTTCCAAAATCTGATTTACTCTTTTCGTATGGTCGTTAGTTTGCAGATGCTAGGCTGTGACTTAGGTTGAGGGTCGTTCCCAATGCTGCTTGTAGACTTCTCCAGAATTCGCTTATGAACAAGGGGTCTCTATCACTCACTATACTAATTGGATACCATGTAATCTAACTATTTCTTTTACGTATAGTTGGGCTGATGAGGTTGCAGTCCTTGTCTTCTTGATTGGTATAGCATGGGTGCTTTTGGTTAAACGGTCTACCACGACCCAAATAGCCTTATTTCCCTTTTGGGTTCTAGGAAGTCCATCAAAAAAGTCCATGGAAATATGTTCCCACTTCCACATGGGAATCTCTATAGGTAGTAATAATCATTTGGGCTTTCCTTGCTCGCTTTCACTTTTTGGCATGTCAAAGGTTTAGCTACAAACTCGTCCACATCTCTCTTCATTCCTTCCCAATGGAGATTCCTCTTCATATCTCGATACATTTTATCTCCTACGGGGTGTATGGTCATTTTTGACATATGGTTGTTGTATATAACAGTGTTGTATACACAATTATATGATTTTTGTTTGATGATAACAACCAAATATATTTCTATTATAAATGTGTTTGCTACTGTACTGTTTCATATATACATCACAGACAGAAATATAATATTTTATTTCAAACAACTATTTATAACTCCACTATTTGAACACATCACATTTCATATACATTCACAGAATATTGTACTTGTAAATAAATTGAATATAATAGACAAGTTTGTTTGAACACAATAAAATAATATTTTATTTCAATCGAATTTGTTTATTACAAATACCAGTACAATTTTCTCATTATACATTCATACACTACTCCTCACTATAACATTGTCACTCAGTTATACATTTCTATATATACATTCACATTGACTCATATACATACACTCATACATTTCACTGTCTATACTCGTCTTCTGTCTTCTGTCTTCACAGCATCATTCAGTCAGTCCAGTCTTCATACCTGTCATATACAGAAACACACATAGTATCTAGAACAGAAATAATATTCTAATTTCTAGCAAATATTATTTTATTTTTAAAATTTATTTGCCTCAGAATTTGATGTGTTTCTCATCATTTTTCATGACTTGATCTGATATGTATATATTTCTAGTACCCACTGATCAGCCTCAACACACTACACCGGTTTGTTGATCAGAACTAGTACTTGATTCTGAACAACCTCAACACAGTGTAGTGGTTTGCTGATAAAGTTTCATTCCAGTCACATGTATATACACACATGTATACACACACACACATACATGCATATATATACATATATGTATATATACAGGTCAGCAACATGACAGTAAAATGGAGAAGTGGACACAAAAGCATAGTAGAGTAGCAATGGTAAAGTAAACAACTATTCAAGTGTACGAGCACATGTCAAGTATGTTTAAACTTGGACAAGTGGTGCAAGCATGACATGGCAGGATGGTACACAGTGCACAGGATGTACAAGACTAAGAAAAATAAAGTGCACAAATACAAGCTGTGTTGTGCAAGGAATGAAGTCACACACATGGAACCAAGTACAAATGCATAAATGTTTCATGTTCAACAAGGTGTGCAAAATCAACATGGGTCAAGCAAAGATTCAGGTAGTATGCAAAGCACAAGGCAGATTTACAAGCATGGTGGTGCATGGTTCAACATGACAACAAATATGAATGGTACAACATAGTGAAAGCATGGTCGAGCAAAATGTCAAAAGAACACAGCAGTATATAATCATGGTGTGCTACAACAATGAACCAAGAATAGACTAGTATGTACAACTGTTTACAAAAGCTCAAGCTCGAGCATGGTGCAAGCACAATAAAAAAGAATGACTTGCATGTATGAATAAATAGTCAAGACAGATCAACATGAAGCATGAGATGGAGCAAGCAGCAAGACTCATTAGCCAGTGTACATGAATGTACACTACAGCAAATTGGATCATTTTCATGTTTCAGCCAAACATGTAATCAATGCATGGTGCAACACGAAACTGGATACAAGATACAAGTGCATCTAAATCATGGTAGTCAGATCAATGGAGCATGAGTAGTAATGCACAACAACAAGTTCATATTTTCCCGCAGCAAGTACAAGTTTATTTCAGGTGCAAACATAGTGGAACAAGAATGAACATGTCGAATGCAAATGTGAAACAAGTTTTTAAACTTTAGCAAGAGTTCACTCAACAATTCAGGTTCGTGCTCAAATGCATCCATGTATAAGTGGTACTACAAACCAGGTGAACTCAAGTTTAAGTGAGCATGAGCACAACAGAAAAAATAGTTAATTGGTTTCCAAAATAGAGTCTACAGTTTTGGCAAGTAAATTACAGTGGCATTTGTTTTTAAGAATTCAATATGCATTTGTGGAAAGGTTTTAATAGAGAACCAATTTATTTGACAAAGCAAAAATCAGTGCAGGTGTAAACAATTACAGAAATCACATTTCTAGTTTTAGCAAAAAATTAAATTCAAGTTTTCCAGAAATGGCCGAGATATATGCAAGAAAAGTTTCACATAAATATGGAAATGTGTTAATCAGCTAATTGAAATGCAAGAATCATTAATGTTTTCCAGAAATCAACACTCGGCATTCAAGGAATGTTTTCACTCAAGGGCAACACATCAAGCAAACACGCAAGGAATTAATTCACAGAAATTAATCAATGCCAATAAAGAATGAAATACACGCTGAATCATGACCAGGTTCAAGCCAAGGCAATCAAGGTTGTTTTTTATCAAAGCCATCAAAAGAGGAAATCAAGCAATTCGAGGAATAATCAGATCGAATCATTTATTCAAAATCAGAGTTGTAGGGTTTTTATTTTACCCTATATAACACGCATATCATCACAGGAAAACAGGGGGATCGAAACCACAAACAATTCAATCGAAAATCGAAATCAAACATCACTGATTCAAGAACAAAAGGCGATAAAATACTCACAATTTTCTATAGAGAGTTTCGATCAGAAAATTGACGACAAGGAATCAAATCCCAAATCGATCGAGCAAGATAAAGAAGCCATCAATACATTCATCCATTCGAAGGGCATAATCTCTCACTGGAACAATCCATCCAGTGTCTTAAACGGCATTTTATCCTTACTGTCCTTTGCAATTCTCAATTGGTGAAATCCAGTGGTAAGGTCTAATTGGGAAAATACTCGGGCTCCTCCCAAGTGGTCAAGAAGATCATCGATTATAGGTAAGGGGTATCTATTCTTCTTGGTCAGCTTATTAAGTTCCCTATAATCCACACAAAGTATTAAAGATCTGTCTGCTTTTGTGAAAAACACAACGGGTGCACCTCATTCTGAGGTACTTCGTCGAGTGGAACCTTTCTATAGTAATTCTGAAATCTTCTTATCCAATTCCCTTCTTTCCTTAGGCGCCATATGCCTCAAGGGTAATGCTATTGGTCTAGCATCCTTCTCTAGGTCAATATGAAAAGAGATTTCTCTATGGGGTGGAAGTCCCGTGACTTAAAGACATCCAAGAACTCGCATACTGTAGGGACCGAAGATGGTCCTTCTAAATTAGGAGATAAGGAATATAATAAGGCTTTATCCTTATTCCTAATATTATAAGGAATACTTAGACTACGTCCTCCTCGGCTCCTATGACGAATGATTCTCTTGTCGCAATCTAGGACGGCCCCATAAAACAATAGCTAATCCATACCTAGGATAAAGTCATACCCCTTAAAATCCAACGCATATGCATCGCAAAGGAATTTGACATCGTTGATCTCCAATAGTATACCTTTGTAAAACAACTCAAGGTACTTAGACCCTCCGATAAGGTTGGTTACCTCTATCGGATTACAAGAGATAGATATGGGAATGTTCAACAGATTAACTAGTCTCTTATAGATAAAATAATGAGTTGCTCCAGAATCGAACAAGGCGTATATAGAACTTCCTAAAACAAAGGTTATACCTTCATGTGCAGATTGTCCTTGGTCTCTTGGGGGTCAACTTTGAATCGGTGCTGCCTCTATTGCATATTCTGACCACTGCGAATACCTTTGGGCTTTGGACAGTCCTTAGACATGTGTCCGTCCTCATGACAGTTGAAACACTTTCCTTTGAATTCCTTCTTTGCCAATTAAGTACTACAATCCTTGGCCTCATGGCCCTTATGGTTGCACCTCGTACAAGTCTTACCTTCCTTTTTGAATTTTCCCCCTTTCTTCTTGTTCTTCTACCATTCCTTTTTCTTATTCTTATTGGAACTTCCTTCCCTCTTCTCACCTTCCTTATTCTCCTTGGAGGCTTCGGCCGTGCATACGATAGCTGTCTCTACTAGGGCTTCAAAAGTTTCCCCGAATGTCATTTGTGCTAGTAAATTTTCCTTTTGTGGGGGAGTTCAACCCTTTAACAAACCTCAAGGCTTTGTTCATTGGGGTGTCTACTAAACCCCTACCAAACTTACTCAATTCGATGAACTTGACCACATACTCTTGTAGGCTCAAGCTTCCTTGCTTGAGGTAGATAAATTTCTCCAAATGGATCGTCATCTCTGCTCTTGGCAAGAATTTTGCTTCGAAATGGGTTTTGAATTTGATCCATGTAAATATTCGGTCCTTGTTCTCTTCAGACGCTAAATTTCACCATTCAAGGGCATCCTATTTCTAGTGTCGGGCCACAATTCTCCTTTTTACTTCATCGGGCCATCTAGTAGCTTCAAAAATTCTTTCACAGTCCGTTGTCCAAGATTGGGCATTAGTAAAACCCTCCTTTCCAGTGATTGATTTTCCTCAAGATTCGCGAAGTTCTTGCAGAAGCGAGAAAAGTCAAAGGCTGCCTCAGCGGTAGGAGTTGCAGGCACAACTAGGGAGGGATTAGCAATAAGGACCCGTTCCACAGTACGGAGATACTATTGGAACCATTCTAGCAAGTATCGAGGCCTTTCCTGGTTTCTCTGCTTGGTAGGATTATCAGCCATTCTACTATCTAAAAAGAAAAGGAAGAATCCTTCATTGGATACTCCTAAGATAGTATTTAAGCTGAAAAGGGAAGAAAATGATAAAGTTGCCTAGTATAGATGCGTATGATTATTGGGGTATATATATTATATATAGTTTGAAAAACCTTTTTTAAAATACAAATGTGCCTCTCATACGTATAATTACCTTATAATCGGGTAACCTAGGCTCTGATAACAAATGTAATAACCCGCCCGGAATGAGCCTAAATTTCGACCCATGTAAAGGCTCATCAAAACTTAGAGCCATTCTAAACGTGTTGTTGGTTCCTATAAGGAATTACATTTGCACAAAATAATATATAAACATTTCATTATGGAAATCTCACATAGTGGAACGAAATAATATAATACTAAAATATGATGTACCACTTTATTAAAACCACAGAATTCAAATGCAGATTGTCAAGATACAATTATTCCATACGTACACCAATAAATTCATTATCAAAAGCTTCCATAGAAATACAGTAATGATAACTAATAATAGCGTAATATCTTCATTCTCGTCATCAGCCTCCATCATTGCTTCGTCCATAGAATCTGCCCCACCTACTGACCTGTTGGATATGCTAAGGAGAATGGTCAGAACATAAAGTTCTATGTGATAGAAATATAGTATTTTCTTAAAGTTCATACCCTAGATTTGTCAGGTTACATATAGCAAGGTATGTCTATGCAACACACAAACATTCACACAAAAACAAGTATCTAACCAATGAGGTGGATATCCAAGTCAATCGCTCATAAGTGTATCTAGGGTAAAGACCCAACGATGCAGGCATTCTCGGTCACTTATGGCCCTATTAACGATTGATTCTTATGATCTCTTATAACCCTGTGGCGGACCTTAGCCTCTTAAGACCTCGCCCTAATACGTCAATGTTCTTAAGTCAACACTCTTACTTCTGAGAAGTAATATTGTGAACATTACTACTTAACTGATATTACGGTGGAACACCTATGCCGGTTAAGACTTCCCTTAGACAGTTGGTGAGCATGTTATTGACACGTGTCTTTTATAAACTAGTCTTATCCCTAGTTAAGCCCCTACAATCTTCTAGAGGAAGTGGACATCCCCTGTGAACTGCCCTACTCCGTTACCGCTATGCCTAACCACTTTAGAGAAGGAGGACCCTTATATTTACTTCGAATCTAATAAGGGTGGGTCTCATGAGTATGGTTCCTTTCCAAGGAATAAACCTTCGGAGGGGATCCTAATCCTAACCACTTAAGACCCAAACTAGATAAGAAGAGAGTCAGCCACTTAAGACCTTCTCAAGGTGTAGTAAACCTTCCTATTTCCACGCACAATAGATTTATATATATACACACACACTAGAACTCTCACATTAAACCATACACTTGTAGATGGTGGATATGTCGAGCGGTTCCGAGAAGGCTTCTACTACAAGTAGATTTAACATCGTGTCATAGTGTACTAAGTTTTTGAATGGCCCATGGTACCCAGATGCCGTACATTAGTTGGGCCTACTTGTGATTGTTGTATTTGCCAGTTGGTTCAGGGCAGGCTTATACCACAAATGGCAACTAACCTCGTGTATGTGTGTCACTATTAATATATATACAAGCTATTCTATATGCTCGCACACAAGCAATCAATATATACAGGGACATTCCAAATTCAAATCCTATCCTAATCACGTTTTTATGTCATTATTACGTTAGTTACACTATATAAGGATAATATTTAAAATGTATAAATAATGCTAATGTTTGTATGAACGAAAGAACGTTCTATTGAGATAAAAATTATCAACTTATCCTAAGTTTAAGGTATACAAGTTAATTTCCATGTTTTGACCGCTACATTTAAGGCATGATGGCGTAATTGTGTAATAACAGATAGCAGTGAATGGAAAATACAACATACATACAAATTTCAACTTGCATCCTAGGCTTGTTGGAATGATTTTAGTGATGGACCAAGAATAGAGTATAATATACATATATACACACACATATATATATATACATAAATATATACATGTATATACATAGATTTCATTTTATCTAATTTACCCCATTTTATATATTGCACATAAAAACATTCACATCTGATAGGCTTCAAATCTAAATACGTTTGGATTCAGAATAGAACCCACACCTAATCAAATAATGAACCAAATCAAATCCAAACCTTTTTAGGTTGCAATCAAATATTTAGACATAAGGATAAATTACATAAAATAGAAGCACATAGTTAGGGAACGTAGAATGCAGATCTTACAACAAGACTAACACTAGAGGGGGTGAATAATGTTTATAAGGAATTTATGAAAATATAAAACTTATATGATCTACTATATGAATCGCACACAATAGAGATGATCACAGACAAAGAATCAAACACAAATAAGGAAATAAACAAAAATAAGATGTAGAAAAAGGAAAGAACACACCGGATTTCATACTAGTTCAAATTACTCCTATGTCCAGTCCCACGCAATGCTGAATTGCGTAGAGTTTTATTACTATATCAATGTCCAAGTACAACACCCTTGATTTCACGGCTACAAGGTTAAGACCGATTCAACCACCCTTGATTTCATGGCTACAAGGTTAACACCGCTCCAAACACCCTTGATCAAGTACAATCCCATTGATTTCACGACTGCAAGGTTAATGCCGCTCCGTTTCCTTGATTTTAGGGCTACGAGGAACACACCCTTTCCCAAACACTTCCCAAGAGATTACAACAGCCCTATAACTCTTCAATAGCACTTCAATTCAGAGAGTAGTGGATAGAGAGTGAGAGAAGAAGTTTTATGTAATTAGAAGTTTTATGTAATTAGAATAGAAATTGGCAAATTAGAAGTGTAAAAAACAATAAAATAAAAAATATTAATGAAGGGGTGAAGAGGGGTGAAGATGGAGAAGAAGAAAGGTTAAAAAATTTGAGTTCAACCTCTATTTATAAGATTTGAAAGGTTGCAATGCTTCTGGAACGTTACAAATAATGAAAAGACACTTCCTTTGAAAATTGAAAAAGTGACAGTTGTATGTCGACCTATGCTTATATGTATGTCGACATATATGCTTTAAAATTTTGATTTTTTTGTATTTCAAGTGGTTAAATACATATAGACTATTCTGGAAATTCTGGAATAAAAAAATAGTGATATAAATGAGTATTATAAAGTATAAAATAATATGAAACCATAATTATATATTATATAAACATATTTATAAATTTATAAGGTTTAAAACTATATAAATATAAAACTATAAAAGTATATAAATATAAAACTATATAAAATTATATAAATTCAAATTTATCATAAGTAGAATAGAAAACAATTTGAAATTAGAACTTGAATTTTGAAAACCAGATTTGAAAACAGAATTTGAATTTGAACCTGGAGTACTATTCGGAGTCTTACATATAAATTAGACTCTATTATTATATTTGTCTTGAACTCTTGAAATCTTGATTACTTATGAGTCTTGAATCTTCTCTGAATCTTGAAACTTTAAAACTGTACAGTCTTTAGTATTAAATCTTGCATATACATGTATATATATTCTAAACAAAAATGTTAGTATATATTTTATAATTAATGATAACTGAAATAAGGTTGTTGTCATCAAAACTCCATTCTCCAACACACACATCACCCCTTTTGGTTCTCAATCCACTACTAAGACCAAGATCCACAAACCCAGTAAATTGACAATTCTTGCACAATACATAAAAAGAGGATTTTGTATTTTTATATTATCGTTGTACCAAATCCTCTTAGGCATACAAATCAATATGTTAATTTACAAAAAGTAGAATATGCCTGAGGAAATACAATATTCCACTCATATTGATTTGAAGAGTGTAGATCAAACGTTATTGTGCCTTTTGGATGAAATCTCTAACTCTAGAGATCTATATATACATAAGAATAAATTAATCAAATTCTTATATATATATATATATATATATATATATACTTCATATGATTCCATGAAGATATTCTAATTTATATCTATTAGAAGAGATTAAAGAGAAATAGATTAGAAAAGGTGAATACAAAAACCTAATTCTGGAATTAATGGTGGTAGAGGTAGAGTGGAGGCACAATGGAGAAAAATGGCTAGGGTTTAGTTATGAGGTATAGGGGGTCCATATATAGTGGCTTGTGTAAGCTTGGGTCGTTGGATTATTTAGATATAATCCAAGTCGTCCGTTTGTATATTTTACCCCCTAAAACATAATCAAACCTTGTGTTATTGGGCGTTTTAGCCGCCAAGAGGTCGACTTATCCCCTAGAAGTGCAGTTGATCTCCTGGTCGCTAAAGTGCCCAATAAACGTATATGGGGCTGAGGTGTTAAATTATATCTAATGTTTATTTATTTACTTTATATCTTACCTTGTTTACAATATTCTTTGTCCCCTCCTTTTTATCTTTATTTTGAAATTCAGACTCATCCATATTCATTTTATTTCTTGGACATATATATTTATTATTTGACCGTATATATATATATATATATATATATATATATATATATCTGCGTTTATTGTCTAATTTCAATTGCTTGTAACTTCTTCATACTATCACTGTTTTCATCATATTATATATGAAAACGATTCAGAATTTTTCCCTAAATCCAAATAGAAGATTTTCGTATCCAAATTCTTAAAGCTGCAAAATCTCATTTTCCAGCCTATTTGTATTTTATTATTAAATTGTTTATTTTTTTATTAATTATTAATATTTATGTTTTTAAGTATATTTTACGGTGTGTTACAAAAAGCTTCCTCTTAGTCGCATCGTCAATACCTAAGTCTCTAAAAATCCAAGTGCAAGTATTAAGCCACCTTTGAATCTCTATAGTCGGATATGTCCCCTTAAACGGCTTCCCACCAAAAGCAGTAAAAATCCTTACATAGCTTTGCGAGGTCAACCACCCTTGGTACCTACACTTAAATACCAACATCTGCCGCGGCTGCTCCTGGAGCGGGTACCCTCTTCATGATCGTCGCCAACATAGCCTCGAACATAGATGGGTAATTTGGTATACCACACTACAACAAAAATACCATATTACAACTGTAATTTTACAACTATCACAAAATGCCAGTTGTAATAAAGGTTTTTTTACAACTGTTATTTCCTAAAAGTTGTAATAAACATATTTTTAACAACTCCTTTATTTTGTTAGTTGTAATAGATGCCTATTACAACTTTTCTCTTTTATCAGTTGCACTATATGCCTATTTTTAACAACTCTTATTCTTTACCACTTGTAATAGATGTCTATTACAAACTTTCATTTTTAAATAATAATAATTAATAAAAGATTAGTATTAAATTATAATCACTATTAAATAATAATAATTTTAAATACGAAATAACTAATTTTGACAGTTAACATTAAATAATTAGTAATGGATATAATATTAATAGCTAATAAATAGTATTAATAAATTTAAATATGATATAACTAATAAATATTTATTAACTAGTAACGAATACATAGTAATTAACTTTTAATAAGTAACATTCAATTATAACTAAGAAAAAATAAGTACTAGATAATAATAGCTATTATTATAAGTAATATTTAATATTTAGATAATGTATAATTCTCAAAACATTCATATTATATTTTTTTACTTATCAATTATAACTTATTATATTTGATTTTATAAATTTGTGTGAAATTTCCGTTATAACCCATAAAAATATGGTGTTGCCTTGTAAAAAGCAACCTATTGCCTGTGTTAACGCAACATATGAAATTCAGGCGGGAGACCTAAAATTTAGGCTCCAACGTATCTCACGTGTTGTGTTTCTTGCTCCGGATGTGGCCCGGCCCCTCCTTACTATTCCCTAAATCAAAATCCATCCCCAATTTCCTCCTTCCTCTGAAAAATTAAGTCTCATAACTCCAATTGCTACTGTCGAACATGGATCCATTGATTTTGGCGTATTGATGACGATGGAGCTTATCCCCGATTTGATTCGCTTCCCCACCTCCAGTCGCCTACCTGCGATCAGTTTGTTTGAGAGCAACAGGTAGAATATATTTGATATGATTTTCTCCTCATACGCATCAGTAGGTGAAATTCATCAAGGTTACCCCGATCTGGTTGTAGATCCTCTTGATGTTTTATGTCCTTCATCAAAGTTATACCTCTGGTTATATCCTTTAGTTGCCTATTCGAAATAATATCCTTTTGAAAATTTGTGGTGAATATTATGTTTTACTGGTAAGTCTGTACTCTGCTCTCGCTGGATCAATTGGGTTGGAGTAGCAAAGAAGAAACTAAGACGCAACGAAAAATGAGCCCTTGTTCTGAACCTGTACCAGAGATTTGATAAAGTAGCCAGCTCCCCACTTGATAGCTTCTTCTAAATTTTCAAGCTCGTTTATTGTTGTGACTTTGCCTTCATATTCGATTGCACTCCATGCGAGTAACGTTATTATAAAGGCCATCGAAAAGCCAAATTTTATGTTATCTCCAGCGTCATAATATTCTCCTGCAAGATCCACCTGCAGTTGAAAGAAACAAAATATATAAATGTTGCCAGCTAACCATTTAATTCGGTCCTTTTAAACCAAAAATGTATGCATGTACTTAGTTGTCTTATATGTTTTACCTCCTTAATAGGATAATTTGCTTTAAGTTGCCCTGCGTTTTTTATTTGTATTTTGATAATGTTACGTTTTCACAGTTGCACAGAAATATATACTTAGTGTTTAATTCATACATATGATAAATAGTGAGTACGGTAAAAACCGTATAGATGACAAGCATTATCAAATGTCCCTTTTTAGGGATATACAAATCTTAAAAAGGTAGACATTAATTTTTTGTTTTATAAATATGGCAGATCTTAATCGAAGAAAAGCTAATAAGCATGCATGGTGAAAAGCACACACCCTTACAAGTAACCCTGCACTGGTGAATGTACACCAGTAACTACTTGTCAAAAATTGCATATAAGTCTTGTCTTAGATTATGTAGATCGAGAGAAAAGAAAAAGGGACGTGGTGCTAGTGTGTGCATTTATTTAGTTGATGATGGGTTAGTCTTATTGACCGATGATGGTGTCCAAATGCTATATTACTTTTTGTTCTTGTATTCATTTGCGTGTATCACACAAATACCTACATATACACTTCATGCTTGCACATATACGCCATGCTGGAAGTTTCTTGGGCATCATGATATTGCAAAGTGTGCTTTTTTTTGGGTTTGGGGGGTATGTTAGCATATATATAGACATAATGACATTGCAATGTAGGGTATTGACACAATTTAGTTATAATTTCTTTTTTTGACAGGCTTAAGTTTATTGGAGCGAATTCGATCCTCATATTATTATCCTTGCTGATTAAAACTACTTGAAAGCTTGTGACTCACATCTTTAACCTTGTAGTGTACTGTTATGTCTATTGTAGAGTTTTTGGCAAGAGTGTTTCAACCAAACACTCATGATGAGTTCTGCGTGTTTCTTCAGTTCTATTATCTAAAACTATCTCAAGCTCTCGTACTAATTTTTTTGTTCTGTGTTTTATGCTAGAGACACTTATTTTGAGTTCCTTTTAAAATACACTAGCCATTACATTTGGTTATTATTGTTTTTTATATTATTTTTTCTATTTGTTACATTAAACATGTGTGGACCCAAGCAGGCTAATATTCCTCAAGATTCAGAGGTCCAAAGCCTAATCCACATATTGGTATCATGGTATGCAACTTCTACGGTTTTACTTACTATTCCTTTATCTAGAAAACATTTACATCTAACTGTCTTTGTTTTTGGTTTCCATTGCATTAGACATAGACTAAGCCAACTGCAAGTTTTCTGCTAGCTTGGATTTTCTAAAGTTTGAACTGATCAAGTAAAATTGATACATTGACACAGTGTTATGAAATGTTTCCCTTTTATAATTATCAATGATTGAGTCACAGTGTAGCCAGGTGAGGACTTGTTAGGTTTTGTAAAATTGAGATTTTTCATAACGAAGTATTTACAAAAAAAAAAAAAAAAAAAAAAAAAAAAAAAAAAAACAGAGCAACCTCCAAATGGGTGGAATTTTGAAACAGGGGTCATCTGATCAAACTCAGTACTCAAAACCAACATTTTTAATGTACTTTCATGTGTCTAATGTGGGAAAATCATAGGAAAGCAAATTTTAACGATTGGTATCAACATTCTGCATTTGCCTTTATCAAGGAAATGCTGTAAATTTTCTGATAGATAGCAGACATTGTTTGATTTCATATTGAGCAGAGGCTTGTGTTAATGGTAAGATTTATCTTCTTTACAGGAAATTATGTAGTATTATTTGATGCAGTTTAATTCAATAACATCTAACATGGTTGCTTTTTGGTGCATTGATTGGCAACACTTAGCTATTGATGCTGAGAAAAAAAAAGGAGTATAAATGTCGTAGTGCAAAAGGTAATTAGTATAACTTACCTGTACATATTAACATGTAGCAATCTATAAAAAAAATATGTATGATTATGTATTGCATATACAATTTCACCTTTGCTTCTAGACCTTCAATCTATTGTACATGCTGTTATGCTAGTCCAGGCTTATAAGTGCGTGAGTATCAAAGCTCATTTCCTCCCTTTTTTTTACTTTTAAGGACCTATACTCTTCTATTCTTTGTGTTCTATTTTTATATTTAGGTTTCCTCTTTTACTTATAATTTTGTTTTATATCTGCTTATCTCACCTCATCAATATAAAAATACCGAATCCATTATCTTGTATTTTTTTGTGGAGTTCACGCTTGTGGAACTGAAGTCACTACCGGTTAAACAAAGATATAATCATTGGGAAGCAATACAATGGCTAGTCAGCTTCGTAGGTAAATGAGCTTTGTAATTGGGTTAAAGGTTTTCAGAGGCAAATGAGGAGGACAATTGTAATTTTATACATTTTATGTGGTATATGATTTATAATTTGTATTCTGGATATAAAGTTGTGATTTTTATCAATGAATGGATCATGATGTTTTTAAACTTACATCTATTTCTTATGTTGTTTATCTATTTATTGCTTCATATATATAATATATATATATATTATTATGTATATAATTTGTGGATATATTACAACTGTAAAATAATAGTTGTAGTAAAATATATCACAACGGTTATAAATAGTTGTAAAAATTATAACAACAACAGTGCATAATAGTTGTAATAAAGTTTATAACAACGGTGAAAACTAGTTGCAAAATATACATATCACAACGGTGTCGTAACGGTACAAAGCAGTTGTAAAAGATTTTAGTTTATTACAACTTCTTAATACACGATGGTTACTCCACCGTTGTAAAATGTTTTTTACAACGGTTTTCCACCGTTGTAATATGGTCAATTTGTTGTAGTGCCGCCATCTCCCCCTCCAGGAACTGTCTCCCTCTAGCAGTATGTCTCGAAGATCGACATTCCATTAAAAATCTGAAAAAAATTGAATGTTTAGTCTACACATGAGAAAACTGCAATGGAGTTCAATCGCTATTATACTATACCCTAATATATAGTATACATCCATCAAAAATCTACAAATACATTCTCATATGTCATTACATTTACGAACTTTGGCTATAATCGATTAACCAGTGCTTTGATACCAAATGCGATGACCACCCATAACCCATGCACTTAACAAGAGCAATAATGCGCTGAAAGATATGTCAGGCAGCTATGGACGATCTTCAGGGTAGAATAACACAAGCGGAACCTGTTGTATAACTCACAACGTTGGGATAAAATATAATAGACCATATACAACAGGCATTAATAGTGAAGCATCATTTAACAAAATCTCAAACTTGCATATCATCATGAAAAGAATATCCATATATCAAACTAGATACAACATCCAATTCTGTACAAGAAGCCTCACTATAGGTTAACTCAGAGTAGCATACATCAAACATAAGCGGAAACAACAAGATATGTATAGTAGAAAATAATATGTAAGCCTCCTACTCGTCGTTTCTCTGTAGCATCGTCCTCATCAAGATATACAACCTGACACCTGCTACCTAGTCTGCCCATCCAACACATGGATGAACAATCCAATGTAATAAGAGTGAGACATAAAGCCTTGAGTCAGATAATAGTCTTAATGAGCGATAAACAGCTATCTAACATCATCAATAAAGCATATGAGAAATAGGCAGATTAATCATCTAATCTACCAACATCAACAAAGAAGATCCCAAACCCGTCTCCTCCACATCTGACAGTGATAGCCTTTACAAACACCCAAAAAGGAAATAAATAGTACCATTTATAGCAACCAATAATCAAGCGTAGACCATCCTAATCGAGTTTGACATTCCCCAAGCATAAGCCCCGACGGCCTAAACCAACATAAGACAAGCACCCATCCATCAACTAGCACGTTGTCTGATCCAACGTGTACCAAAGCTGCCGATCCATCATGAACTTGACCGATCCATCAACTGCCACACAGTCAAAACTTTTCCCGATCCATCACCCAAGCTTTCAGACCAATATATAGAATTTTAGCCAATACATTAGAAGGGTTGATCCATCATGTGGCAACCAGACCGATCCATCGAAACCAAACTCCCGATCTATTGCAAGAGCCTTGCCGATCCGTGCCACATCACTAGATTTTGCCACCAATCTGTTCAAAAACCAATCCATCGTGAAGCTTTGACCAATCCATGCTATTCCATCACAGATCCACTGTTTCTTACTTCATAAGCCACGAGCACTCGATCCATACAAATGCCGGTCCATCAATGCTCAAACTCACGCATTCAACTCGACCAAAACCAATTAATTTCGTCAAAAAACCAACAAAAAATTCAAGCAACAATCAACAATCATTGGCACACCAATCATCATCTTACGATCATATAGAATTCAAAAAATCATGATAAAACAAAACGAATCAAAGAATGGATCTAAACTTGCATAAACATGTAATTTCAACATTTACATTTGAATTAACCGTTATAATCTTACTAGATTAGATCCTATGGTGATTCAAATTAAATATATACTTAGCTGCTTTAGATATAGGTGAAAATGACGTGAAATGATGAAAATAAGATCAAACAACCCATATACTCGATTGAATCCATGTGAGATATGCTTATCACTCAACAAATCCACAAAATAGCTTGAAAAACACGATCTACAAATCCGGACAGTGAAGAACAACCTTCAAATCAATCACTTTGATGCGATCTAACCTTCTTCGATGTTGATCTTTAATCTTCTAATGTAAATCTATGAATTTAATGGAGTGGAGAGGTATTTGATTGACGTGGGGAGAATCCCAAATCCCAACCAAACAGAAAAATGGAGAAACTAAACAATTCTCCTTGCCCCTACCCTCATATTTATAGCCAATAGCCCTAATGTGCCTCACTAATCAGCCCATTAGTGACTAATTAGGCAATGCAGAAATTGTGTAGCACTAAAACAGTGATTTCTCCTAAAACGCTGAACCAAATCTTTAATGTGATCAATCTACTGAATTGGAAACACTATTTTTGATCCAATGAAATCGATTCCAGCACCTTATTCGTTCCCATTCAAAATTTATGCCCTAAACAAAAACAATAGAAACAAAATGATCACAAAAAAAATGGTATAAATCATGGACATGTCTCACACCCCCATGAACAACGTATCAAAATATGAGATTGATCCGACACTTGGATAATTAAATAAAAATATTTTACGATCCTCCGATATGTAAAATGCGGGTCGTTACATGGGTCGATCGATTCAGTTGACTGATCCCAGTTATGTAGATCCGAACCCTACACTACATAACGAATCCCCATTCTCAAGGCTGCTTTATTGGTCGAATCCGACATATTCAACTTCCCTTGCTCCAAGTTCCGAGGACTACGTGTGCATTATCAAGAAGAAATATTCCCGAACAGGAGACCAGGTCCCACCGCCTGCAGCTGATATTCCAGATCAAGTGACACGTGGCTGACCTAGGATCGGATGGCTGCCATGTAGCACACCGATCGATCTATATTTTTGCCTATAAATACACCTTTTCCAAAAATGGAAAAGGGGAGGATTCTTTTTGAAAAGTTCATGGTTCGCTTTCTAAAAATAGCCCACCGTACGTTTCGATCGAATAACATTGCAACACAAGGATTTTGTGTAGAAACCACTTCTTTCTCTACCTTCTTTCAATCAAAGCAATTGTAACCTGTAATCAACAGTATAAACAAAGATTATAAAGTGGACATATGCTTATTTTAAGTTGAACCACTATAAAAATTGTTGCGTGTCCCCTGTATTAACTTATTTTCTTGTATTATGTGATTATGACCATTAAAATATCTTGTGATTGTGTATGAATTACGCACTTTGAGGGTCGACTGTCATTAGACCAACTTTTGACATCAACATATATATATATATATATTATTTGTATCTCAACAAATCAGTTATTAGTTGTGTTGAGGCTAGTCAAGATCAGTAGACCACATATGTGTGTCAAGGCTGGTCTTGATCAGCAGACCACTATAGCTGTGTTGAGGTTAGTTTGTTGGCATTTGTAGAAGTCGTCCGGACTAATATATATATATATATATATATATATATATATATATATATATATGTGTGTGTGTGTGTGTGTGTGTGTGTGTGTGACCGTAATGCTAGAATTTCTAGAAATCACAAAGCTCAGAGTTTGATGAAGCTTCATCACATTGAACAAGAAATTGTCTTCCTACTCCAGAACAATGGTAGTTCGACGAGCTAGAGCCCTCGAAAAAAGGAATTTCTGCTGCGATGGGGGATTGAATTGAACGATAATGGATGACCATTATTTGAAATTTCTTATTTTGGCCTGATGGACCTAGTAGCGGGTTCATTCTATTTTTATCTATTCATGTATTGTTTGCTGTAATAAGCTCACCAAATTTATATGTACATTTTTTCCTTGTAAGGCGCCCATTTAGGTTAGGGGGGTTACAAGGTTTTGACAAAGCATATAAAGGCGGTTCATAGTTGGTATTTTGAATAAAAGCATACCAATTTCAAAAAAAAGAAATACCTGAACCTATCTGAAAACGATGAGGAAATCCCAAAACTGAGGGAAATATAAATTTAAAAATAAATTTATATTTTCATATATTTAAATCTATTTCTATTTCAGTTTAATGTGTAAGTTTCTGTGATAGATATACAAGTGACTAGACTAGATGCTGAAGGATTTGAAGACTTTGTGTGTATGTAACTGAGTGATCAGTCTGTAGTGAGGAATGTTTGTTTGTGTGAGTGTTTGTATTACATAACAGTGAGTTGTACAATAGTGTAGTCATAAAGTTATACTATTTCAAATATTATAATAAAATATTCAACTAAATAGAATAATTGTTTAAATTTCAAATTATGTGTAATAGCATTTTATTCAATATAAAAATTGATTTCTATATGAGACGTAATATAGAATAGTACAGTTATAAACACATTTAAATAATAAAAAATATGTCTATTATCATTAAACAAAAATCATATCGTTATCCTCATCATTTAATTGAGGCAATTAGACATCTAATCAATTGGAGTATCTGACATTTGCCTCGAGTCAAACGTTTAAACACAGTAATCAAACATCTAACCTACTATGTAATGACAATTTTGGCTGGGTTGCTAGTGGAAATTTGCGAAGGCTTCAAGGGGCAAACTAATAATTTGTTATGATGAAAATTCTCTCTGTATAAGCTATTTTAAAAATTCAAATGGTAAGTTGATCAAGGGTTTTTCTGAATGAAATTTGCATTTTTAACATAGTTTAATTTCTTCAACATTCTAATCACCATAAATCTCATTCTTAAGTGATTGTGAAGTGATCATTGTATCAATCTTTTATATTCTTCTCATCGTGGTAATAAAATCTGAAATGACCTAAACTTCCCCGTTAAGGAAAATCCGGATTGAGTTGAGAACAACACTCATCAGAACACAAACAGAAGAACATTTCATTGCTTATTACAACAATTTACATCAGTGTACAAGAATATTCCAAAGTATGAATAAATAATATACATCAAAAAAATATCAGAGATTTAAATTACATTTAAATAGCAGCGGAAAAATAATACAAAATACAACTGAAAGAAATACACGGATACAGAGCTTTCCGAATATCGCTTCAGCTGTAAACCAGGATCCTGTGAATATAATATCTGCAAAACCAAAACTACTAGCTGCCCGTGAGGAAAATAGGGGCACCCAGAGTTTAGGTTAAAACAATAAACTCTAGGTCAGTCATGGGACTGGTGTGAGAACTAAAACAGTTATTAGCTAGATTTTAAAGTTAGGTAAATCACGGGAGGGTTTACTCCACATGGACCTTAGTTTAAAATAAAACAACACAATGCTTTTTTGGAAAAATGAAGCTGTTATAAGACTCAGGTCCCATCACACAATGAGCGCAGTCGAGGATAGAGATTTTCCTTTATAATAGCCAAATATTCTTGATACGCGAAATTTCATCTTTTATTATTACTATAAGTGAAGAAATCAACTTCAAATATAAATGTATCAATCATAGGCGGCGTAGGCACCATTATATTACGTCACCAAATATATATATTTACAACTAAAACCGATTATCTTGTATTGGGAATTGGGTTTCCACCTATGAACCGAGGCAAGGGATTATCCTCACCAATTTTGAGACATTCTAGCAAATGCCTCAGGATCCCTCGCAGTGAACCCCTTGGATCTTCATGGCTGGTCATCCGTCGATGGTTAATTATACCATAAACTATAAGTTAGTCGATTCTATCGAACCTCTAAAATGGGTCAGTAATGTTGACCACTTTAGAGCCACTAGGGACTCAAATCATATCTGAGGTACCTCACTTTCCAACAAATAATAAGGGACTTCCACATAAGTAAACAGTCTGGGCTCCATACCATGACATTACTTGTAGCTAAAACTAACATATGTCCACTTCCATGCAGTCACTATCCCCTTTTTAGTTCATACTGGGGTGTGAGGCTCGCAAAGTAACGTTACACAAAGCTATGCCTAAATAAGTTGTGCTTTGATCATTAACCACAAGGCTCTGCTTTTCAACAAAAGCCTTGATCATTTGCATCTTAGCATGCCACATTCTCAGTCCATACCATACCATTGATTCCTGCCAATATATAACCTCTAAGCTCGTACGTCTCAGAGAAGAGTGTTAAGCAAGAAATAAATTCTCCGCCACCAAACAGATATATATTTAGCAGAGATCAACGAATACAACATAAAGGAATACAACGTCAGACATATCATCCATTTACAAGTCCGTTTTGGGTCTGAACAAAACCGGAGGCACCTTATTCCTCGTCTCATATGTCCATTACAGGAGAGAGGCCCTCACATATCCGATCGATCTCCAAGTAGGTATGGACGATCACCACTTATTATCTTGTCTTGGGTGTACGACCCAATTAAGACATCAGTAATCATCTAAAGGATGTGAAGATCTCCGGTCTTTAACCATCGACTTCATCTTCGACTCTTGGTCTTCGTACTAATTATTCAGAATGGGTTAACCCCGGTCTTTCCGAATAAATCGCGTATTTCATAATCAAGTGCTATAAAATCACATTATACGCCTTATTCCGATTCAGAATTTTCATTTAGTAAAAGATTCACATTATTAGGGAAAGGTTCCCATTAATTTTATTAAAGATAAATTCTTTTAAATTTATTCTTTAATCTTCCTTTGGATATCAATTTCAAAAGATTTTATTAACCAGTCGGGATTATCGAACCTTACCGAAGTAATCATTTATTTATATTTATTATCCCAATCCCAACCTATTCATCCCATGGAGCAAAACTAGTAGCACTCCATATCTAACACCCTCAGTGTTATCGGTAAATTTAATTACCATTTCACGTTTAAATCTAATTAAAGAATTAACTATCGTCTGGAGTAAAACTGGTGGTACTCCGTTCTCGATCATTTCAAGAATTCAATAAATTAAATTATCTCATTGCCATTTCAATCTAATTAGATATTTATCAAAATTCTAATCTGGTTTTAATATCAAAAATCATTACTTTATGATGATTCAAATTTAGGTAATTAATCTTTATCTTTAATTGGGTTAAAGAATTAATGTCATTTAAAACACAATTACGATAAACCCAAAATCATCTTCCATTAAATATGGAATCTTCACAGAAATCAGATCAATATATAATCGATATAAATTTCCGTATCAGACTAATAATATAAATGGAATAACAGCAAGGCCTTTCAAATTCCATATATAGTAACAATCTTCTTTTACGAAAGCTTACCTCGATTAAAATTGAATTCCCTTCAATTCCAATTTATTCGATTAAATTGGAAAACTTTACTTTGGAAAAATTCTCATATAAATCATAATAAAAGATTTATAAATTCCATGTAAATCTTAATAAAAGATTTATAAATTCCATTTAAATCTTAATAAAAGATTTATAAATTCCATTTAAATCTTAATAAAAGATTTATAAATTTAAATCCTAATAAAAGATTTATAAATTCCATTTAAATCCTCACTGTTAATTGGGATTAAAGAACAAATGTCGTTTAAAACATAATTCACGATAAACCCATAATCAACTTTCATTTCAATTCTAATTAAACATTAATTCATTAGTAAACTTTTCTAAATCATAATGAAAAGATTTATTCTTTTCACACGGTATTTAAGAACATTGTTATTTAAAATACCATTCACGACAAACCCAAAATCCAACTTATTTTATTTAATTCCAAATAAATATTAATTAATTGGAAAACTCCATTAAATCTTAATTAAAGATTTATTCTAGTTAATAACTAGTTCATTTCGATAAAAAAATATTTTTATCTTTTCAAATATGGAATTTTTCATTCAAAATCTTTCCAGATTATTAATTATGATTTTATATAATATTTTCATATTTTTGATAATTTTATTAAGGCCCGTACAGTCGGTTTCCAATAACGGCCACCGAACTGCATCCATAGCGAACTTTTTCAAATTTTATTTGGACATAATTCCAAATCCAACCGTTAGATTTCAAACTTCTTATACTCATTGGTAATCTCTTTTCGATACGAACCCAACGGTTCAGGTTTTAGGAGAATCCAACGGTCGGATCTCCCGTTACATCAATTTGAAGTTAATAGTCGAAATTCGCGAACGGTCGCTGCGCGGCGCGTACTATTCATGGCATTAAATATATATAATATATATTATATATATTCCGTCGATTTCCAATTAAAACATATTTTATAAATCGCTTATAAATTCGTTTTAAAATGATTCCAACTTCATTTTCAATTTTAAATCAGAATTGAATATTGTATATCTTTATCATATTAAAATGATAATATTTTCAAAATATTAAATTTTGAAATCAATTCTTTATTATAAAATGCCCTTTTATTATAAAACGTTCCTTATTATATAACATTCTTTATTGTGAAAATTAGGCTCACATCCCTAAAAGCAAACTTAATTAGGCTCACATCCTTGTCATGTTTCAATTTAGAACCCGCCACCTATTTTTGTCTCCGCCTCCTTCATTTCAGGGACTTCCGCTCCCATCCATTATTTAATTCTGCCTTCTTCAATTTCTTATAGAAAAAAATGCGGCCCTGATTAAAAAAAAATCTAAAATCTGGTAATAATGTCAGAAGCTCTCGACCCAAAAAAAAAGTTGCATACATGTATGCAACTATTACGAATAGTTGCATACATATATGCAACTATTTGAATACACATGCATATATTTGTACACGGCTATTGAATTATTGCATATATGTATGCAGTTTTTCTGTATAAATGCATAGGTGTAAGCAGATATGTCAAAATATATGCAAAAGTGAAAAAATTGAACGTATGTATGCAGGGTTTAAATCAATGCATCAGAATATGCATGTATTTACAATATGTGCATACGTATATGCATTTACAGTGCAGTTTTGACGCAGAATTGAAATAAATGAATACATGTATGCAACTAATTGAATTATATGCATCTTTTGATGCATTTTACTGCATTTCGTTGTTTTTGTGTAATTTTTTATTTTGACGTTGCTTTTGATGCTTTTTTGATCTGATTTTTTTCACGATTAATTGTTTTAATTTATTACAAATTTACGTGATTTTTTTATATTTTATCTTTTTGTTGATTTTTTGAAAAATAGGGACTAAATTTACAATAAGTTTATGACCGGACCTGAGCCTAATTTATTATATAACATTCTTTATTATAAAATGTCTTTTATTATAAAACATTCTTTATTTTAAAATAAACATATTAAGTGTAACATTTCTAATGACAAATCCTATTTTGACAAGTGATTCTTTTTATTTAAATAAACATGCTAAAAATGATGCTTTTAACTATCAAATACATTTTAACATGCAATCCTTTTTATTCAAACTAGCATGTAAAATGTCCTTTTAAATGGAAAAACATGTTTAACATGAATTTCTATTTATTCTATTCAACATATAAAATGTACTTTTAAAAAAGGCAAAACATGTTTAACCTGAATTTCTATTTATTCTACTTAACATATAAAATGTACTTTTAAAAAAGGCAAAACATATTTAACATGAATTTCTATTTATTCTATTTAACATATAAAATGTACTTTTAGAAAAGGCAAAACATGTTTAACATGAATTTCTATTTATTCTACTTAACATATAAAATATACTTTTAAAATGGCACAACATGTTAAACATGAATTTCTATTTATTATACTTAACATATAAAATGTACTTTTAAAAAAGGCAAAACATGTTTAACATGAATTTCTATTGATTCTATTTAACATATAAAATGTACTTTTAAAAAAGGCAAAACATGTTTAACATGAATTTCTATTTATTCTACTTAACATATAAAATGTACTTTTAAAATGGCACAACATGTTTAACATGAATTTCTATTTATTCTACTTAACATAGAAAATGTACTTTTAGAAAAGGAAAAACATGTTTAACATGAATTTCTATTTATTCTATTTAACATATAAAATGTACTTTTGAAAAAGGCAAAACATGTTTAACATGAATTTCTATTTATTCTATTTAACATATAAAATGTACTTTTAAAAAAGGCAAAACATGTTTAATGAATTTCTATTTATTCTATTTAACATATAAAATGTAACTTTACATTAAAATGGATCTTTTACATAAAATGTTTCTTTTCATTAAAATGATTCTTTTACATAAAAATGTTTCTTTTTTATTAAATTGATTCTTTTACATAAAAATGTTTCTTTTCATTAAAATGTTGTTTATTTCTGAATCGGAATGCGGCCCAATCAATTACCATATAATTTCAGTTATATGGATTTCATACATCGCATGTATGCAACAATAATGATAAATAATCAATAAACTGTCCATTCACATCCAGAGTGAAATTTACAGCTGTGTGAGCATTAAAATAAATAAATAATGCTCATCCCAGACTGTTAATACATCGATTGACATACAATTAAATATTAGGACTTGTGTATGTCATATATCATCCCAATACTTGTGTGGAGTTTTCAAACAACAATAGTTTATTTAAATAAATTATTGGTTAACAAATTTAACCAATTCTAATTCAGTTTGAATTATTTGCTATTTAACCCATTACAGTGTTTAAATTATAAATAAATATTTATAATTTAATTTCAACTACCCTATTTATGTTAACATTATTTTTAATATGTTAAACATTTCAACATCACAAACAACACACATTACAGTCAATTTAAATCATCCATGGTTTGTTGACGAGGAAAGTGATCTAACATGCACCGTATACAATTTATAATAATTAAACTGATAAAAGTCTACACTGGCAATTCTATATATTTTCAGTTATGAAAATAAATAAATAACTGTGCAGAATTTTTAGTGGGGAGTTCTCACCTTTAGTTTCCACTCCGTCATTCTTTAACTGTACGGTGTGGATTCTGTTCTGCTTTCAGTCAGTTCCATCGCAATCTGTTTCACGTGGTATACATATTAAAAATCATATTTTTAAAACAAATTCTTTTATGATTAAAAATCATATTTTTATTTAAGCTATATATATAAGGATCACATTTTTATAATGTTGTATATAAATTAAAAATCGTATTTTTATTCCATGCTATAATATATAAAACCATATTTTTATTTCAAATGTTATATTTTTAAAACCCATATTTTTATTTACGTTATGTATATATAAAAATCATATTTTTATATTGCTATTCCTATTTTAAAAACAATGATAATTTTGTTTTAAAAACAATGCTAATTATAAATTTAAAAATAGTGTTAATTTTAATTACAAATCATATTTTATTCCAATGTTATTTAAGTAATAAAAATCACATATTATTTTGTAGACAATGCTCTTTTTATTTAAAAAAATTCTCTTTTTATTTCAAAAATCATATTTTTATTAAAGTTATTTATAATTATAACAATGTTATTTTCTTTTATATAAAAACAATGATATGTTTTATATAAAAACAATGATTACATATTTTTATTTCATATTAAAACCATGCTATTTATATTTTACAAAAAATCAAATTTTTGTTTAAGGCTATTATATATTTATAAACAATGCTAATTTTATTTTTTTTAAATAATGTCTTGTTATATTTAATAAACGATGTCATTTTATATTTTATAAATAATGTCATTTTATATTTTATGAACAATGTCATTTATTATTTTACGAACAATGATATTTATATTTTTAAAACAATCCTATTTTTATTTTTATAAACAATTCTTTTATTTTTTTTACTAAATCAATGCTATATTTATGTATAAAAACTTATTATTTTTACTTACAAAAACTTATTATTTTTGTTTACAAAAACTTATTATTCTTATTTACAAAAACTTATTATTTTTATTTACAAAAACTTATTATTTTTATTCACAAAAACTTATTATTTTTAAACATAATTAAGAATAATTAACTTTTTCCCTTTGTCTAATTATCTTCCTTCCAGGAATCGGTTACATCCCGTAACCCATCATTGCAAGAAATAATCTCCTCCTTCACCTCCTAGAAGCCGTCGGAATCTGATCGACCGACACCCCTCTGACCGCCGACGTGGCGCCTCCCTGCTCCGGCCACGGTTCATGACTCGACGCCCTAGATCGCCCCCAAAAACCCTCGAAATCCGCTGACTTTGAGATGACGATACTCCCAATCCAGGAAATGAAAAACGATCTCTTCCGTGCCAATTTGTAGATCTGAAGAAGTACTCCAGTTTTTGTTTTGAATTCAAAGTTTAATTTTATTTGGATCGAGCGATTTTAGGGATCAAAAATCTGAAGATGGAGGCCGTTGATTTTGAAGATGGCGGCTATGTTGAATGGGTCTAGGGTTTCAAGGAGATAAGGGCTTTTATAATATTTATTTAATTATATTAAATTCTTTAAATTTCAAAAATACATGTATATTGATACGAACTCCGAATTGAACCCACCGATTGTCGCCGCTAGCTAAATACCCCCATTCTGGACACAATGGGATATGCTACGTAAGCCAATTCTACTGTTTCGATCATTTTTTGTATCACCCCGAATTTTGAATGATTGAATTAACTAAATTTAAGAACAATTAATTTTTAAAAGAGGAATGAAGGGAAACAGGTTGCACCATTGCATTCGTCTCGGAATTCTGCATGGAATAGAGTCCAAGTTTTCAAAAAACGGAGTCTGGACGAAGGAGATATGACCCTCGGAAGATAAGAAAAAAAAATTGTGAGCAGGCCGACCAAGGAGGTCGACCTCCCAAGGGGGAGGTCGACCATAGTGTCGACCTGGGTACCCCCAGATCGACCTGGGGGTCGACCTCCCCCTTTGGGGGGGGGGGGTCGACCTCCCCCTTTGGGGGGGGGGGTCGAACCTCGTTCGGCCAGTTTTGTTGTGGTGCGATTTTTAGGCCTAGGATGATTTTTGATGGTCCAGATCAGTTCTAGGGTTAATCCTAAGGCCTAAATAACTTCCTACACCTATATATACACCCTAAGACCTAACCCTAATTCATAAATATTATCCATGACACCATTATGCTGTCAAACTCTCTCTTAAACCCTAGCCGCCGCCTCTAAATCAAATCTCAAGTATTCAAATTTAACTCAAATTAAAGATTAGAGCTTCTACAACAATTCAAGAAGATAAATCAGCAACACCGCAACGTTTCTACACCAATTTCAATGCATAATTCTATTCTTCCACGAAAGGTGAGTACGGTGATTTTCACAATATAATGGGATTAAAAGTAACATGATGAAGTTGTAAAGAGGATTCATATGTATGTATGTAATTTAATCTCATCCAAGTTTTCTCCTTTTTAATTCATGTCATCATATGCCTATGTTTCTATGTAAAGTTCGTACCTCTTATCAGTTTATTCATGTTGAATCTGTCATTATGCCTCCATGCCAGTTTACATTTCCCTTTATTTCATGAGGTTGTGTTAATTCCAATTTTCTGTGATTTGATTCTCTCTTCTTATCCTTATTCCTTTTATTTTTGGATCTAGGCTACCTTCGAGCCTATGTTAAAAATATGCGCGAATGCGAATACGTGAACGATGGGAAAATGTGAAATATGGAAAATTGGATATTATTGGATATTTTGGATAATTGGATAATATGTGAAATTGGCATATTTGGGTATGAATTACATGGAATTGATGAAATTGCCTCTAATTGTAAATTTGTAATTGAGGCTAATTAATATGTAATTAGTGACTAATTGGAATAGGAAATATTATAAACATGATTATATGTTTAATTGGATATACATGACATGAAAATTGGGTATGGGTGAAATACGATTATTAATAAACCTTTGACATGAGGTTAGGCGCAATTGTGGCGTAAGACTGCACGGAACCGGCCGGAAATCCAGCTGCCACAATTGGACGTCTAATGTGAGAGGTCAAAGGAATAAATTGTAGGCGTAATGGTTAATGATACGAGGTTAGACCCGGTTTGTGGCGTAAGATTGCCCGGAACCGCCCATCAAATCCAGCGGCCACAAAGATTTCGGTCTAATGTGGGAGGTCATGCACCGTTCGTCATAAGGAATGAATTAAGGAATACTAACCATAATAAGACATGGGTATGGTTAGAGGGTTAAGTGGGGGTGACATGTAAATTATGACATGTAAATATGGACTTTACCGGAATAAGATAAGACATGTAAATTATGACATGTAAGTATGGACTTAACCGTAGCATGTGTAAGACATGGAAATTAAAATTAAAATGGTTAAGTGGGAAAAAACCTAGTGGGGACCAAGCATTGGTGGGAGGCTTGTGTCAGATGGGGACCCGATTCAACCAGTAACCCATTTGAGTATCTAATTGGGCCCGGTACTAGGCCGGGGTTGGGGCACGCTTACTGGACTTGAATGTAAGAGGTCAAAACGAGAATAGCGGTGGCAACGCAAGTCTAACGGGTTCATGTGCGTGCATGGGTCTGGGCTGGTAGGTAAGACATTGCATCGTGTAGGTATGGTCGTGCATTTTATGTTGGTATCGGGGTTGCCACTTTGGGGAGTGATACACCCCACTGTGGGGCCAGCACGGGTGCCTACGAGGTTTAGGGAGCTGATCGAATGGTTAGGGTAAGGGTACCTTAGTGGTGGTAGGAGCAAGCCGGCACCTACGATAGCAGTTAGGTACAAGTAACTGCCAAGTTTGTCATGTGGGTACAGTTAGTGGGAAGGGAACAACCTTTAGTAAATAGAGACTAGTAGATGTGCGGTGTAATTAAGTAATGTGGTGTAACTTAGCAAAAGTGCGGTGTAATGAAATACATGTTGGTTGAGTTGGATAGTCCTTTGGGTGCTAGTCTGATGTTGACTTCGGTCTTCGGGGTTAGTACTTGGAGGGTTGTTCGCTTAGCCAGGGTGTACGATTGTCTTAGTACCTAGGAATGGAATCATCTTGTCCATCCTTTTTATCTACCTTATCTATGTTACAACCATATCATGATGCCTATTTATGTCTTGATCATTTACCTTACCTATTATTTGTTAAAATTACTGGACTCGCCAGGCTTTATGTCTGACCCGTTTTGTTTCCACCTCTTTTCTTTTCTTTCCCCCCTTAGGTTTGCAAGGAGGGAATACTACATCTTAGTGCCGATTTCTTTCAGTTGCTTGAAAAGAGTAGATGTATCGCTTTGGACTCTCTCTTCTTTATGGCTTTGCTTATGCTCAGTGGGGATTTATGCATTTTTGTTATTTAAGTATTTGCTTCTTTATGTACTTTGAAGTTTTTGGAAAAGACAATTGATCCTGTTGAAATGGTTTTGGAGACTACTTATGTAAGCTTGTTTTGAAGTTATGATGCTATGAAATAAGTTTTATCTTCCGCTGTGTTTTATTTATTTATTCTTGTAATTTATTTGTTCTATACTACTATAACGATTCATGACATTAATGCATTCCCTTTGTGAGTGACATCAATGGCCATGGGGTGTTACACGTGGTATCAGAGCTATGGTTACAAGAACAGATAAAAAGTTTTGAAAAGTATTTTCAAAAGTATTATTTTCCTAGAAAGTATTTTCAAAAACTTGTTTTAAAGAAGCTATTTTCAAGGAAAGTTTACTTTAAAGAGCATAATCCCCGCAAGCCATACATCTCTCTTTCGCTTCCCTTGTTTTGAAACTCTTTCCTTTTCTTTTCAGCATGTCTGGAGCATCTGAGATACCAGAGAGTGTTCATGTACCCGGTTGGTTTCGTCAATATCTCAAGGCTAGGGCCACTGCCGCGGGTCCGGCCGACGCTCCTCCTCCTCCCCCAGCTCCAGTCATTCCTCCGTGTGGAGATGCTTTCTCCAAGATATGTAAAGACTTTTGTTCGATGGGCGGAAAACCTTTTAGTGGGACTGAAACGTTCGTTGAAGCTAGAAATTGGTTGAAAGAAGTGGAGGATCTGTTTGGCATTTTCGATTTGGACGATTGTAAGAAGGTCCAATTGGCTGCTTGGTTGATGAAGGACGAAGCTTCATTTTGGTGGGAGGTTACTGATGGAGAGCGTGCTGTAGAGACGTGGGCAGATTTTAAGGGAAGGTTTGAGTTGAAATTCCTTTCTCAAGCCGAGGAGAGTACGTACATGGAGAGGTTCTTGACATTGAAGCAGAAAAACTTGACCGTGAAGGAGTATGTGACCGAATTTAATAAGTTGGTGAGATTTGGGCTAGAGTTGGTGAATATGCCTCACAAGAAGGCCTTGAGATTTGCAAAGGGCCTAAATGAACCGCTTCACAGTTTGGCTATGTCCCACATTCCAATGGGGGCTACGTATGAAAAGCTTGTTGATATGGCATACATGCATGAATAAGAAAAACGTGTAAGTACTTTTAGGCCGCAAGATAAGAAGGAGGATCCAAAGAAAGCCCAACAACAAAAGAAGGGTGGTAAAGAAAAGAGGAAGTGTCACAACTGTGGGATACCAGGCCATTTGAAGAAATACTGTAGGAAGAAGAAGAAGTTCGCTTGTTATCATTGTGGTGATCCAGGTCATGCTGTCAAGGACTGTCCTAAGAAGCAAGGGCAGAGGGCAGGTTCTACTTCGGGAGGGCAGGTTCACGCTCTCATAGCTCCGGGGCAGGAAGAAGGTAGAAAAATTTCTGTCGAAAGTTTGATTTTCTTGTTTGATCATCCTATCCGTACTTTATTCGATTCTGGCGCATCACATTCGTTTATCTCTACATCATTAGTTGAAACACTGCACTTAAATACTAGTCTCGTTGTGGATCCCATTATAGTCTCAAATCCTATTGGTGGGTCGGCTCATTTATCTATGGTCTGTAGGGATTTGAGATTGTCTATCTTAATCGTTGGTTTTGAATGTAATGCTTTTGTGCTTGGTTTCATGGGCTATGGGTTGATTTTAGGGATGGATTGGCTAGCCAGATATAGTGCCATCCTAGATTGTGAACGAAGGGTAGTAAAATTGTTGACTCATATTGGAAAGACCCTTGATATTTCTTGTGACCCTAGAGGATCGGTGATGCTTAGTTATCTTGAGTCACTTGACGCGTCCAATGATGATTTACATTCTGTTCGTATAGTCCGTGAATATGTTGATGTCTTCGATGAGGTGAGGGGTCTACCCCCAAAACGTGAGGTAGACTTTCGTATTTATCTTGTAGACAATGCAAAACCAGTATCTCTACTAGTACGCCACATGGCTCCCCGTGAGAGGAGGCAACTCAATAAGCAAGTAGGTGAGTTGCTTGAGAAGGGGTTCATAAGACGTAGTATATCGGAGTGGATGCTCCAGTAGTATTTGCCACGAAGGCGGATGGGTCCCTTAGACTTTGTGTGGACTATAGAGAACTTAATAAGCTTACTAAGAAGAATAGGAACCCACTGTCTAGGATTGACGATCTCTTCGATCAGTTAGTTGGCGCCTCAGTGTTTTCGCAGTTGGACTTAGCCACTGGTTTCCATCAGTTGAGAGTGGCTAAGGATAGCATAGACAAAACTGCCTTTAGGACTCCGGACGGTTTCTATGAGTGGCTTGTGATGCCTTTCGGTTTGACAAATGCCCCTGCATACTTTGTTGACTTGATGAGTAGGGTGTTTAGGGAGTACCTTAATAAATTCGTGGTGGTCTTTGTGAATGACATCTTGATCTTTTCTAAGAGCTAGGAAGAGCATGCCCTACATCTTAGGGAAGTGTTGGAGACCCTTCGAGCGCTTAACCTTAAAGCTAAATTTTCTAAATGTCACTTTTGGAGGAAGGAAGTGCGATTCTTAGGGCATGTGGTTTCCGAAGAAGGGATAGCTGTGGATCCCGCAAAGGTGGTGGCCATCCAAGATTGGAAGGTCCCTAAAAATGCTACCGAGGTGAGAAGTTTCTTAGGGTTGGCTGGCTACTATAGGAAGTTTATCAAGGACTTCGCGAAGATATCTGCCCTATTGACATGCTTGACGAAGAAGAACCTAGTTTTCACGTGGGACGTAGATTGTGATGATGCGTTCCAACTTTTAAAGAGAGCTTTGACCACAGCCCCAGTCTTAGTGTTGCCAGATGGGAGTAAGCCATATACCGTTTATACCGATGCTTGTGGGACAGGACTAGGCACAGTCTTAATGCAAGAGGGGAGGGTAATAGCCTATGGAGGAAGCCAGTTGAGAGTGCATGAAAAAAATTACCCTACACATGACCTAGAATTTGCTGCTATTGTTTTCGCGCTTAAGTCTTGGCGCCATTATCTTCTTGGTGAGAAATTCGAATTGTTTACAGACCACAAATCGCTAAAATACTTGTTCTCTCAGAAGGACTTGAACTTAAGGCAGCAAAGATGGATGGAATTCTTAGCATCCTACGATTTCAAGATAGCATATACCCCTGGCAAGGGTAACGTGGTGGCAGACGCCTTAAGTAAGAAAAGGTTGTCCTTGAGTCCGTTGTTTGTTGAGCGGCAAAGCTTAGAGTTCATCTCTACGTTCGACTTTAGACCTTCCATTGACTTTGTACCCGATTTGCTAGCATCCTTAAAGGTCAGACCTACGCTTTTGGGACGGATTGGTGAGGCACAACGAGATGACGCACAGTTGGTTGAGTTAGTAGAGAAGCTCATAAGGGGGGAATCATCAAGCCATCTCAGTAGGTATACCCTAGATGATAAGGGTTGGTTACGTAGGGACAGTAGACTTTGTGTACCACGGGACGAGAACTTGAGGAAGACCATTCTTGATGATGCACATCGTTCGGAGATGACCATTCATCCCGGCGGGGACAAGATGTACATGGACATGAAACGAGTTTACTTTTGGGTCGGTATGAAGAGGGATGTGGCCGAGTTTGTCGTTAGATGCTTGGTGTGCCAATAAGTAAAAGCAGAGCAAAAGAAGCCCGGTGGGTTGCTTCACTCATTGGAGGTCCCACAATGGAAGTGGGAGAGTGTCTCGATGGACTTGTTGATGGGTTATCGAGATCGAGAAAGGGTAATACGGGAATTTAGGTCGTGGTAGACAGACTTACTAAGAGCGCCCATTTCATTCCCGTGAAGAGTAAGAGGACTGCTCCATGGTTAGCCTCCGTATACATTCGAGAGATAGTTCGTTTGCACGGTGTTCCTTCTAGCATAGTAAGCGATCGCGATCCTATCTTTACTAGCGAGTTTTGGAAGAGTTTGCAAGAGGTGGTAGGGACTCGGTTATGTTTGAGCACCGCATATCATCCTCAGACGGACGGCCAGACCGAGAGGGTGAACCGTATTCTAGAGGACCTTTTGAGGCTATGTGTTTTAGACTTCGGAGGTACATGGGAGGAGCATCTTCTTTTGGTGGAGTTCGCCTATAATAATAGTTTTCAGTCTAGCATTGGCATGGCACCTTTCGAGGCTCTTTATGGACGGTCGTGTCGTTCACCAACATGTTGGTGGGAATCAATGGATAAGATCTTGCTTGGGCCTGATATGATTAGAGAGACTTCGGAAAAGATTGATTTGATTCGAAGGAGGATGAAGATGGCACAAGATAGAGCATGATGCGACGATTCGACGAGCTCTTACACGCATTCTTGGGTCGGAGATTAAGAAGTTGAGGAATCGAAAGGTCAAGCTAGTCAAAGTGCAATGGGGAGATGATGAGAGCGACACTACTTGGGAGACGGAAGAGAAGATGTGTTCATAGTACCCTTTTCTTTTCGAGGGTATGTCTTTTAATTTCTCCTTTATTGCTCAGCTTGTACTTGTTCTATCTTTAGTATGTCCTCTCACTAGTATCTTTGACCTTTAGATAGGGTAGTCCTATGGTTGAAACATGTGTTTGAGACATGTTATGTATGGTGGATGTAACACCCCACCTCCGCCAATGCCACTCTTGCAAGTACACTGGCTTCGAAGGGGCGTTAAATGAGGTAAACATGCAGGCAGATATCACAAGACAGAACATATAAGTAAAAATAGAGTAAATAAAGCAGCGGATAAAACTAACATTTCAAAACCATAGTCAAGTTACATCAAAGTACTTGGTCATTATTTTCCACAAAACATAGTCTAGAAACATCAACTGAAAACTGGAAAGAAAATCATAAAGTAACTATCCCCAAGGTAGAATAAAGCCATAGCATGCTCAAGTCCAAACCGTACATGAGCTATCCAGAAAAGCAGCTAAAGATCCAAGCTAGATACCAGCGTTCCCATCCTGAAAACCTGGGGGGGGGGGGAACGGAAGAAAAGAGGCGAAAGAAAACGGGTCAGTCAAAAAGACCGGTAAGTCCTAACTACTATTAGTATAAAAAGTAATAAAGTTAACTGAGCATGTAAAACAGAGATGAGATGTAGGGTGATAACTGGCATGGTGAAAAGTTAACAAGATAGATCAAGTGTGGCATCGCATATACAAGGTTAAGTTGCACCAGGTATGTACTAGTATTCCAATCCATGTCAAGTATAAACAAGAAATGATCCCTTAGCCCAATGTTGGCCCAAACCCATGAGATGACCTAAATCAAGGTCCAACTACTCGGTCTAGTCGATCGGCACCCTATAAGCCTAACTCGTCGTGTATCGGTGTCATACGGCTTAATCAAGGAATGTAGTTAACTGTGCTAGGTCCACCCCCAGGGTGTATCCATCCCTAAGGTGTAAACCACAGACACAATTCAAGAACGCACAGTCTAAACCTACTGGTGCCCATGTTCAACTCCGGACTTAATGTGCACGACCATGGTCCGCCTGAACAACCGGTGCACCCTTCAGCCGTCTCTTTTGGTCTCTTACAATCAGTCCAGTAATCGTGCCCCACCCTAGCCTAGTCCAGGGTACCCATGATACTCCCAAGTTGGTTACTGCTGAAAAGGACCACGTAACTAGGATTTCAAGTGGGTTAAGTGTGGTTAACCCTATCCTAACCATGTATTGAGTTGGTTAAGTGTATTCAAGCAGTTCATGACTTAACCCTATCAATACATCGGGTTTAATTGGTTAAGTATATTTAAGTAGTTCATGACTTAACCCTACCAATCCATCGTGTTTAATTGGTTAAGTATATTCAAATAGTCCATGACTTAACCCTACCAATCCATCGTGTTTAATTGGTTAAGTATATTCAAGTAGTCCATGACTTAACCCTACCATGTGGCATTAATTAACTTAATGCACCCCAACCTCTCACATTAGACTTTGTTGTGGTTACTAGTTAAGCCGGGTGGGTTCGAGTAGCTTTACACAACAACCTAGTCTAACCTCGGGTTTTAAGTGCGATATGACCAACTACTCACATTGGGTCCTATTGTTTGTAGCCACTAGTTAAGCCGATCGGTTCCGGGTAGATTTATGCTACAAACTCAACCCAACCTCGAGTTGGCCATTCTCATGTTTTCTAGAAGTCATGTCCAAGTCCATGTTTTCAAGCATAAACACATGTCAAACTTTCATGTCATATTTTCAAGTCATGTTCTCATGCTATTTAAGTTTGCCCAACTACCCATAACGTATTCCCATCGCACGTAAATTCGCATTAACGCAAGTAGATCAAAGAGGGAACATAACAATATGACAAGGTGGGCATAAGGTGGCAAAGTCTATCACAAGTCAAACATGGTGATATTTGAGGCCAAAAAGGGGTTCAACATACTAGCATATGGCCTCAACATGTATGATAGCATAAAAGGTGTCTTGGCCTCAAACATATCAAATAGCATAGGGGTGATTTGGCCACTAGCATGCATACTAGCATAAGGGTGATTTGGCCACAAGCATACACACTAGCATAAGGGTGATTTGGCCACAAGCAGGCACAATAGCATAAGGGTGACTTGGCCACAAGCATGCATAGTATCATTAGGGGTTAAGGTTTGGCCACAAGTTAAACATGGTGGCATATGAGGCAAATGTGTTCATAAACTTGCATATTACATTATAAGCCTCAAAACATGCATGATATTAAACTTTAGCAAATAGGTGAAACATGATCATAAATGATATAGGATGATAGCTAGTGATTCGCATATAACATCATATGCAAGATAACGTAAGGTTTATGAGAGTTTCTATGTTGCTTTATGCAACATTCCAAATCAAAGGTCATAGCTTTCTATGCACAAAGTCAAGGTGATATCTTTACAAACTTGCATAGGGTAAATCTATGCATAACATGATAGAATCAAAGCACAAATCATACTTAGGCCCAAACTCAAACTTGCAACATGTCATATTTAACTTCATAGTTAGAATCTAAGAGTAGTATAGGGCTTACCAGTCTTTTTGACTGACCCGTTTTCTTTCGCCTCTTTTCTTCCGTTCCCCCCCCCCCAGGTTTTCAGGGTGGGAACGCTGGTACCTGACTTGGATCTTTAGCTGCTTTTCTGGATAGCTCATGTACGGTTTGGACTTGAGCACACTATGGCTTTATTCTACCTTGGGGATAGTTACTTTATGATTTTCTTTCCAGTTTTCAGTTGATGTTTCTAGACTATGTTTTGTGGAAAATAATGACCAAGTACTTTGATGTAACTTGACTATGGTTTTGAAATGTTAGTTTTATCCGCTGTTTTATTTACTCTGTTTTTACTTATATGTTCTGTCTTGTGATATCTGCATGCATGTTTACCTCATTTAACGCCCCTCCGAAGCCAGTGTACTTGCAAGAGTAGCATTGGCAGAGGTGGGGTGTTACATTTGGTATCAGAGCCTAAGGTTTGCAAGATTTGAGCAAAAGGTTTTTTTTTTAAAACTTACCTTTTGAAAAAACTATTTTCAAAACCAATTAAGTATTTTCCAAGAAAAGTCTAGTTTATTTTAAAAAGGCTATTCCCCAAAAGCCATTAGCACTATCCTTTGTTTCCTGGTTCTCAATCTATCTTTTTCTTCGTTTCAGTATGGCCGATAATTTTGCCATTCTGGAGGGCGTACCAGTACCTATTTGGTTTAGAAGGTACATGGAGGCCAGGGCGAATAAAGCCGGCCCCGCGGACATTCCTCCACCTTCCCCCGTAGCTAACCTTCCTCCCCCTCCCGTAGCTAAGGTTCCTCCTCCTCCTCAGAATCCACAAGAGGATTTCGCGAAGATTTGCAAGGACTTTAAGGAGATGGGTGGCAAGAATTTTATTGGGACGGAGACTTTTGTGGAGGCAAAAAATTGGATGGAAGAAACTGAAGACCTCTTTGCTATCTTTGATATAGAAGACCGTAGGAAAGTTTTGTTAGCGGTATGGCTGTTGAAAGGGGAAGCTGCTTATTGGTGGGTAGTCACCACCACTACTAGACCAATTGAGACTTGGGATGGGTTTAGGAGAAGGTTTGGACTAAGGTTTTTATCATCAGCAGAAGAGAACCTTCAGCTGGAGAGGTTCCTATCACTAAAGCAAGGGGACATGACCGTTAGGGAATATGTGGATAAGTTTAATCAACTTGCTCGGTTCGGTTTAGACTTGGTTAACACAGCTCAGAAGAAGGCCCTACACTTTGCTCTAGGATTGAACGAGCCATTGCGCAGTTTGGCCATGACTCATATACCCATGGGGGCGACCTTCGAAAATTTGGTGAATACGGCCCTACTTCAAGAAGAAGATAAGAGTGGCAAGAAGGAGGTCAAGGCAAATGAGTCTCAAGGCGAGAAGGTAGATTCCGGAAAAGGAGGCAAGAACAACAATAGCAAGGACAACAAGTCAAGAGAAAGGAGGAAGTGTAACTTCTGTGGGATTACTGGGCACATAGCCAAAGACTGTAGGAAGAAGAAAAGGAAGTTGGACAAATGCTTTCATTGTGGAGAGTCTGGACACTATAGTAAGGATTGTCCGAAAAAGCAAGGACAAGGGAAAAGGCAAATTCAGCGAGCAGGACCCTCTGGAGGGCAGTTGCAGGCTCCCCTCGCTCTTCCAGCTTTTGATCGAGGTAGTGTTTCTATAGAAAGTCATGTTTACCTTTATGATTTCCCTGTTCATACCTTATTTGATTCTGGCACATCGCATAGTTTTATTTCTGATCTTGTTGAAAGTTTGCACCTAAGTACTAGTCTAGTTGAGGATCGCGTTAGTATTTCAAATCTGATTGGGGGTTCCGCCCATCTATCTGAGATTTGTATGGATTTGAAAAACTCTATCTTGAGCGTAGAATTCGTGTGTGATGCTTATGTTCTCGGGTTTATGGGATACGGGTTGATTTTGGGCATGGGTTGGTTGTCCAGTTATGGAGCCATTCTTGACTTCGAACATAGGGTTGCGAGGCTCATGACTCGCCTCGGTAATACCCTCGAAAATCTCGTGTGACCTTTAGGGTTCCGTCATGATTAGTTATCTAGAATCCCTTGGCACTTTTATTGGAAATTTGTAATCCAATCGAGCAGTGTTCGCCACTAAGGCGGATAGTCCATTCCGCTTAAGCATGGGCTATAGAAATCACCCTAGTAAGAACATTTGGCAACGTGGAGTGGCATTTGTTTTCAAGGGAGAGTTTTTCTGCGTGGAATACCATATGGTATGAAAACGAGACCCAGGATCCACTAACGAATTTTGTAAAGCTTGCATGAAACCATGAGCACGCAATTGTAGCCAAGTATTTTTTTAGGAAAAGAATAAGTGGAAGTGGAACGAGAGGCAACAGTGAAATGAGTTCTAACTCATATTTTGGAAATAAGAATTAAGAGCTACGAAATTGTGGAGTTAAAAGATGGTCAAGGCACGATGGGATTAAGTACAAGAAAATGCGGCTTAGAAGATTGAAGACTAGATGCGCGCATTATATCTCTTTCTAAGAGTATATCCTTGATCCCTATTATTCTGTAGAGCTTACTCGCATGCTATTTTTTTTAGTATATCCTCTCGGTCCTATTCTCAATCTTAGTTCTGTTGCAAACCCCACAAGGAGTATGACTCGCCTGATTGTGATATATAGTTGGGGTGAAGATGTCCATTAAGATGACCAAACTATTTGGGCTTTATGGGATATGGGTCATAGTTGATAGACTTGCGAAGAGCACCCATTTCCTTCCAGTAAAGAACAAGAGGACTGTATCAGGTTTAGCATCTATTTATCTTCGAGAGATAGTGCGATTGCATGGAGTTCCTTCCAGCATAGTTAGCAGTCGTGACCCAATCTTCACCATCCAGTTCTAGAATATTTTGCAAGAAGCGATGGGTACGCGGTTGAATCTAAGTACAGCCTATCACCCCCAGACGGATGACCAAACCGAGGGGGTGAATAGGGTGCTAGAAGATCTTTTGAGACTTTGTGTTCTTGACTTTGGTGGTACTTGGGAAGACCACCTCCATCTTGTAGAGTTTGCTTATAATAATAGCTATCAAGCTAGCATAGTGATGGCACCATTCGAAGCTTTGTAGGGGAGGCTAAGCAAGTCACCAACATGTTGGTGGGAGACGACGGATAAGCTTATACTTGGGCCCGACATGATAAGGGACACATCCGAGAAGGTTGAGTTGATTCGAAGGCGGATGAAGACGGCCCAAGACAGACAGAAATCCTATGCAGACAAGCGAAGGACAGACTTAGAATTTAAAGTTGGAAATATGGTCTTTATGAAGGTTTCTCCTTTGCGAAACATGGTTCGTTTTGGAGCAGTTGGAAAGATAGCACCAAGGTTCGTAGGACCCTTCCCTATCATAGAGAGAATTGGGAAGACGACCTATAAGGTGGAATTGCCAGAGAAGCTGGTCGGAGTGCATAATGTTTTTCACGACTCGCATCTCCGAAAGTGCCCACATGAGTCAGCCGAGGTAGTTGAGCCTAGCATTCTTGACGACACGGAGGTATAGAAAGAGGCGACCTTGAGGCGAGCTCTGATTCGTATCTTGGGAACGGAGATCAAGAAGCCGAGAAACCGAGAAGTCAAGTTAGTGAAGTGAAGCCGAAGAGGATGCAACTCAGGAAACCGAGGAGAAGATGCGCGCGCTTCACCCATTTCTTTTTTTGAGTGTACATTCTCGATCTCTTTTTCCTAGCCAGCATATCTTTCTTTTGCTATCCATGTTTATCTAGTTTATCTTGTTTCGAAAATCTTGTCATGAGAACCTTAGGTAGAAACCCTTGGTTGAAACATGTATTTGAAACATGTTATGCTTGATGTTTGCCAGTGGTTGCAAGTGTTTGCAAGTGGATACTCGTGGATGCATGATACACGTTAGGCACTAAGATCGGCTCACACACTTTCATACCGCATATGCATGAGTGTTTATGCTTATTCATGGATGAAACTTGTTGTGCTATCACGTGGATGTTGCATATGAATGAATGTTATGTGCACTCATGTAGAGATTATAAATTTGCATACATATGGACTCATTTCACTAACATACTTTGCATTAAGGATGTTTACTGAATCAGTAACCGCTTGATTTTTGCATTAGATAAGTACATATACACACACCTTTTGCATATGTTCATACAGCAGTTAGAATCTTTTTAAGGACAATGGTTACTTGTGGATGATGTTTTGAGTAGATGGATGATGGATGGTAGGATACGTTCTTCCTAACTTGGAGATTTCGGGGACGAAATCCTTTAAGGAGGGGAGAATGTAACAACCCGAATTTTTAATAACATGTTATAATGTAAATCAAGGCAGAATTAAATTCTAAAATCTGAATCAAGGGAAACGGGCTGAGCCATTGCGTTCGTCTCGGAAAAATACGCGAAATAGAGTCCGAGTTTTCGAAAAACGGAGTCCGTATGACCAAGTTATGGCCCAATGAAGTTTTAAGAAAATTCTAAGCCCGAAAACAGTTCAAATTCGAATTCAGAATCGAATTTCAGCCAAAACATGATAGGCGGGAATTTTCCTGCCCCAGGCAGGGTCGACACAGGGGTCGACACCTGTGTTGACCCCCCCCAATGGGTCGACACCCATGTCGACCCAGGGGTCGACACCCATGTCGACCCAGGGGTCGACCCCTCCCCCCCCCCCCCCGGTTGGACCAATTTTTCTGGTGCACCATTTTGACATGTTGGGTCTTGTTCTGGAAGTTTCTGATGGGAGTTGATGGCTCAGATTCGTTTTAGGGTTAATCCTATGGTCTAGACTACCCCTAATCTCTATAAAAAGACCACTAGACCTAGCCTAAACATTCATTAATCAGTCCTACAACTAAATGCTGCCCAAATGTTTCTTGATCATGGCCTCCATCTTCATATCATGGCCTCCATCCTCCTCATGAAAGTTTGAGTGTCCTAAGCTAGTAAAAGGGCCACCTTTCTTCATCAAAACAAGGATCTTTCTTCATACAAATCAAAGGTGCTTATTGTTTCTCAAAACAACTTGGAGCTTATAAGCGATTGGGTTTTTTTAGAGTTGCTAGTGGCTTCGTCTCAATCTTATTTTATTTCATAGGTCTTCATAGCATTGTAAGCCCTATACTACTCTTAGATTCTAACTATGAAGTTAAATATGACATGTTGCAAGTTTGAGTTTGGGCCTAAGTATGATTTGTGCTTTGATTCTATCATGTTATGCATAGATTTACCCTATGCAAGTTTGTAAAGATATCACCTTGACTTTGTGCATAGAAAGCTATGACCTTTGATTTGGAATGTTCATAAAGCAACATAGAAACTCTCATAAACCTTATGTTATCTTGCATATGATGTTATATGCGAATCACTAGCTATCATCCTATATCATTTATGATCATGTTTCACCTATTTGCTAAAGTTTGATATCATGCATGTTTTGAGGCTTATAATGTAATATGCAAGTTTATGAACACATTTGCCTCATATGCCACCATGTTTAACTTGTGGCCAGACCTTAACCCCTAATGATATTATGCATGCTTGTGGCCAAGTCACCCTTATGCTATTGTGCATGCTTGTGGCCAAATCACCCTTATGCTAGTGTGCATGCTTGTGGCCAAATCGCCCTTATGCTAGTATGCATGCTAGTGGCCAAATCACTCCTATGCTATTTGATATGTTTGAGGCCAAGACACCTTTTATGCTATCATACATGTTGAGGCCATATGCTAGTACGTTGAACCCCTTTTTGGCCTCAAATATCACCAGGTTTGACTTGTGATAGACTTTGTCACCTTATGCCCACCTTGTCATATTGTTATGTTCCCTCTTTGATCTACTTGCGTTAATGCAAATTTACGTGCGATGGGAATACGTTATGGGTAGTTGGGCAAACTTAAATAGCATGAGAACATGACTTGAAAATATGACATGAAAGTTTGACATGTGTTTATGCTTGAAAACATGGACTTGGACATGACTTCTAGAAAACATGAGAATGGCCAACTCGAGGTTGGGTTGAGTTTGTAGCATAAATCTACCCGGAACCGACCGGCTTAACTAGTGGCTACAAACAATAGGACCCAATGTGAGTAGTTGGTCATATCGCACTTAAAACCCGAGGTTAGACTAGGTTGTGGTGTAAAGCTACCCGGACCCGCCCGGCTTAACTAGTAACCACAACAACGTCTAATGTGAGAGGTTGGGGTGCATTAAGTTAATTAATGCCACATGGTAGGGTTAAGTCATGGACTACTTGAATATACTTAACCAATTAAACACGATGGATTGGTAGGGTTAAGTCATGGACTACTTGAATATACTTAACCAATTAAACACGATGGATTGGTAGGGTTAAGTCATGAACTACTTGAATATACTTAACCAATTAAACCCGATGTATTGACAGGGTTAAGTCATGAACTGCTTGAATACACTTAACCAACTCAATACATGGTTAGGATAGGGTTAACCACACTTAACCCACTTGAAATCCTAGTTACGTGGTCCTTTTCAGCAGTAACCAACTTGGGAGTATCATGGGTACCCTGGACTAGGCTAGGGTGGGGCACGATTACTGGACTGATTGTAAGAGACCAAAAGAGACGGTTGAAGGGTGGACCGGTTGTTCAGGCGGACCATGGTCGTGCACATTAAGTCCGGAGTTGAACATGGGCACCGGTAGGTTTAGACTGTGCGTGCTTGAATTATGTCTGTGGTTTACACCTTAGGGCTGGATACACCCTGGGGTGGACCTAGCACAGTTAACTACATTCCATGATTAAGCCGTATGACACCGATACACGACGAATTAGGCTTATAGGGAGCCAATCGACTAGACCGAGTAGTTGGACCTTGATTTAGGTCATCTCATGGGTTTGGGCCAACACTGGGCTAAGGGATCATTTCTTGTTTATACTTGACATGGATTGGAATACTAGTACACACCTGGTGCAACTTAACCTTGTATATGCGATGCCACACTTGATCTATCTTGTTAACTTTTCACCATGCCAGTTATCACCCTACATCTCATCTCTGTTTTACATGCTCAGTTAACTTTATTAGTTTTTATACTAATAGTAGATAGGACTTACCAGTCTTTTTGACTGACCCGTTTTCTTTTGCCTCTTTTCTTCCGTCCCTCCCCCCCCCCCCCCAGGTTTTCAGGGTGGGAACGCTGGTACCTAGCTTGGATCTTTAGCTGCTTTTCTGGATAGCTCATGTACGGTTTGGACTTGAGCACGCTATGGCTTTATTCTACCTTGGGGATAGTTACTTTATGATTTTCTTTCCAGTTTTCAGTTGATGTTTCTAGACTATGTTTTGTGGAAAATAATGACCAAGTACTTTGATGTAACTTGACTATGGTTTTGAAATGTTAGTTTTATCCGCTGCTTTATTTACTCTGTTTTTACTTATATGTTTTGTCTTGTGATATCTGCATGCATGTTTACCTCATTTAACGCCCCTCCGAAGCCAGTGTACTTGCAAGAGTGGCATTGGCGGAGGTGGGGTGTTACAGTGGATGCATGTGGCTGCAAGTGTTTGCTAGTGGTTGCTCGTGAATGCATATACACACACTTTAGGCACTAGATCGGCTCAGTCACTTTCATATTGCATATTGCATATAAATGGATGTATTTTGTAACAACCCGGATTTTTGGGTAATCGGGAAGTAAGGATTTAATAGGTTTTGTGATTCTTTAGATAATAGATTGGCGATACGAGTTTGTAAGATTAACTCGTATAACATTTAAATAAGAAAATAAAGCTTTGAGCATTTCTAAACTAAGTATTTGGAATAAATATATATAACTTGGTCATAATAGGGGATTTATTCCAATATATATTATCACTTCAAGACTGCAATTAAATTATTTTGGGATATTGAAAATATAAAATATTGATTTGGAATCAATACTTAAAGGGAATATATATATTTTCAATATTTGGGATTAATTGTTGGTTGTAATTATTAAATCATTAATTGAGGTTTTAAATACTAGATGTATCTTTGATAATGATATCAACAGAGGAATTTTTTCTAAATTACATTAATCAATTTAAAGTGTACATATGGCTTTTAAAATGTTAATCAATGAATTAATTGGTTTGTTGATTGTATGAGAATATAGATATTGATGTGAATCAATAATATTTATAATCTTGGTGCATTTTATTATCGTTAATAATAAATTTAAATTGTTGAGTTAATAAATGTACAACGATGTTGTCGTATTGATAAATTGGGAAATTTGTGTTTTAAATGGCAACAAAACTTATAAATATACGTGTATTGTAGAATTTAAATAAAAGAGTAAAGTGTTTTTATGAGATTATTATCAAGTCAATACCATTTATGGTGGGTTAATGATAATGGTTGTAAATATTTATCAAAAACAATCTTTGTAATTTTGGGTTATGATATATATTGTTGTCTAAATCTTAAGTGTTTAAATTTGTTGTTTTTAATAATAAAAATAAAAATATATGTTTTGACATGTTAATGTCATATTTTGTTAAAATGAGACATTGATGATAACTAAATTGTGCTGTAGAGATTGCATGAGTATGAAAAAAACTTTTTGTTGTTAAAACACATTTATTTTGATACATTATGTTTCAATTTGATAATTTAATGTGATATGTGACTAATTTGGGAGATGAATTATAGAATTTAATTCAATGTAATAAGTATCTTGTATGTAAATGTGTTGAGAATGTGTTAATTGTGTTTAATAGACTTGCCAACATGAGATTAATCCTTAAATTGGTGTAAATATGGATAATTAACGTAATAAGCTTAATTATTGGGCTTATTTAGGTGTTTAGCCCTATTTCTCTTCTTTAACACGTTTCTGGTGTTTTCTGGAAAAGGAAAAAAGAAAGTTACGTACGTTTTTGGGGATCTCATCTCTCTCTTGTGGATAAATACAGAAAAAATAAATGGCCTCCTCCCTCTTTCTCCCTCAAACACTCTATCTATGTTAAATCTGTGGTTTTCTTAACATCTAGCCACTCTCTCTCTTCATTACTTGGCCTACTTCAAGCTCCAATCTATCTCCAGCGAAGAAAAAAATCAAATTGGGAAATTACAATGAATGGTATTGTTATATGTCTTCTCTCTTGCTTATACATGCTTCTAATTGGCTTTCTATTGCTTCAAAGCAAGGGGATTTCACCTAAAAACCAATCAAGGTGAGTTAATTAACTCACGCATTCTAGTTTACATCTATTTTGATTTGTAAGTGAATGTTTGCTGAGTTGAATTGAAAATTGTTGTTTTCATGAAGCTTTTTCATCTTGTTTTGTATTGCTGAAAACACAGCCAAACCCTAACTTTAAGCCTTCATAACTTTTGTATTTTTAAGTGTTTTTGCGTGATTCTTTTTGCACGTTGTTTTCCAATATCTTGTAAGTAAATCTGCAGACTTGGTTCCATTTCGAGTTGATTTGGGTAGGTAAACGGGTCACCAAAGTAGAGGTTTTGCTGGGATTTCGACCTGGAACAAAACAGCACCCAGGTCCGACTTCGGGGTGCTGTATCTCCTTTATTGTTGATCGGAATTGAGTGATTCTTTTTTTGTTTCGAAGCTTGGAACCATATCTATAAGACTCAAATTTTTGTTTCATTCTGGGTTGATTTCGGTGGTTAAACATATTGCTAAAGTTGGGGTTTCGTCGTGATTGTTGTTCATTTTGTTGTAATTGGTGAAATCACAGCCAAAGTGTAACTTTGTGCTGTTATAACTTCATGATCCTTGATCCGCTTAGAATGATTCTTTTTTTCTTTAAAGATTGAGAATTTCTCTACATTCCTGCAAATATTTAGTCAAGTCCGAAGTAGTTTGGTCGCTCAAACCTGGTCCCAAATTTGGACCTGGAAGTGATTTCAGCCTAGGCTGAAATTCTGTTCAAAGTCCATGTTTAGAGCCCTGTATCTTTTTCATGCGAAGTCGTAATTCAATGATTCTTTTTTTGTTGGAGAGATAAAGTTTTCTACTGTATGCATGTAAGTTTTCAGTTCATTTAGAGGTCATTTGATTGCTTTAAACTGACCTCAAAGTCGAACTTTGGTCGTGATTCAGACCTAAGTTTGAATTTCCAGGGTGAAAACAGCGCCAAGGCCTAACTTTGGGATCCTATATCTCCTTCGTTATCTATCCATTTTGAGTGAATCTTTTTGCGTTATAAATTTTGGGATCTTGTCTGTATGCTTCAAATTTTATATGTCAGTATGTGATAGTTTGGCTGTTCAAACCTGGTCACAAAGTTGGACCCAGAAGTGATTTCAGCTCAAGCTGAAATTTAGTCCAGGTCCATGTTTAGAGCTTCATAACATTTTCGTGCGATGTAGGAATTCAGTGAATCCTTTTTCTGTTAAAATTTGGGTCTTTCTAGTTTGTGCATATCAAATTTTAGACCAATCGGTGATCATTTGGTCATCTTATACATGCCTAAAAGTTGCAACCTGAAGTGATTTGGGGTGCATTTTCTTGTCTTGATACTTGATTTCCATGTGATTTTGTGTGTTGTTGTGACTTGGTTATTACTTTATTAACTTAGAAACCAAGTTCATGTTTTTAAACAATATGAACTTAGGATTATGAGAAAATTTTATGGTGATTCATTGTTGAGACTTTTGATGAGATTTACATTAACATTGAGTACACGTACACGATTTTAACTTGTTTTCCAATATATACATAAATATGGATTTCACTATAGTTTTGAGGCAAAATGAGTTTTATTATCTTAGTTTTAAAAATTAAATGGCCTCAGAACAATAGTATAAAATTATTTTCGTAAATATATGGTTCTCATAAACAAAGTAATCATTTTTGGGAAAATCGTTTTATAAGCTTGTTTTGTTAAAACCAAGTATTTTCTAGCTATAAACCGCACTTTTCTGCATCCTTCAAGATGACGTTACGGATATTAAACAATGTCGTAAACCCTGTGGTATGGGACATGGTGGTATACGAGATTGGTTAATTTCCTATTTCGTCTGATTGAAGCTATTGAACTGTTGTTGTGATATATGAGATTTTTGTGGTTGAAGATTTCTGATTTTTCCAGTGCGGAGTTCACGAGCGGTTAGTGAACGAGTTGTGAGAACGTGTGGAATGGGACGCACTATTACCACTACTCGGGTTACTGATTATGAGTCAATGACGCATATTGTGTTTTGTTGAGCCAGTACTTTGCTTCGGGGGGAAGCCGAGACTCGGGGGGAGTCATGTATACATATTCACTCGGCCGGGGGGTCAAGATACACTCGGCCGGGGGGTCGCAATGGTAGGCACCTAACTTGAATACGTATCAGTACTGAGCTAAGCTCGGAGGGAGCTATATTATTATGTGGTTGCACGTGCATATTTATTTCTAATGGATCCATATTGTGATGATATTTTGTGATTTGATCTATACGATCATACATTGAAGCTTATTGGAGTTTAAATTTACACAAACATTTTGTGATTTTCTATGTTGGAGTGTGGTGCTCCTTCCCTGATAATTGACTCACTCGAGTTATATGATGATTCCCTTTTATTATTTGGGTTCGATGATTTTAACTCGATCGGGATGATCGTACATTCGTAAAGAGCAATTGGATTTCTAATCCAATATATTTTGAGACTTAGGTATTTTGGAGTGGGATACTCCTTTTATTGATAATTTAACTCGTTAGAGATATATATGATAATTTTGATGGAATTGGTGTTATATTTCCATAGTGGCTCGAGTATGGTGATATACTTAGCCTAGATCTAGTCCTCGAGACATATATATTTATCTCTTTAGTTATGTCATGTGAACTGAAACTAACTAATCCCTTTATGCATCATATTCACAACTCTTAGTGTAAAGAGTTGTATATCTTGTGCTTATTTATTTCTTATACTGATTTGTAAACTAGACTGACCCGTGTGTGTATTCTTCAGGTCAGACTGAGATATTTCAGGTGTAATCGCTGAGTTTGACGTCAGCATCCATTCTTTTGAGCTATCATATCTGCTGCAGCTTCCAATCGGGTTCGAGTTCTAGAGTTTTCTATTGATTCATTATTGAGCTCTCTATTATTTAATTGTTGTAACATATTGTAAGAGATTGTGTCGTATATATTCTTTTGTAGCACATGTAATTGTTGTACTCTAACGATGTAATATTATGCAACTGTTCTGTGATCTGTGATGGTGTGTTTATATGTACTATGCTCTGAGCTGATTCTAGAGTCACCGTAGAACTGTACTACATAAAGTATTAAGTATGTCGAGCCTCTTGAAGAAAAGAAAATAGCAATCACTTTATCGACATACTCAGAACTTGCTAATGCAATTCTACGAGTGGTCGCCCTTAACCAGCCCTATTCTCCACTCTAATAGACAGCATTACCTAGTAATGCTCTTTATTAGGGTGGGTCTCGGGGTGGGGCGTTACATATTTAGTTAAATGGATGTATATCAAATGGACATATCATATGGATGTTGCATTTAAATGGATGGTTGTGCACACATGTAGTAATGATATGTATAGGGTTCTTTGCATACATGATGGATACATGGTACTATCATTATTTGCATTAAGGAGGTCGACTGAATCAGTGGACCGCCTGATTTTGCATTAGTATACGGACATATACACACACTATGCATATGTACATGAAAAGCATTAGAAATCTTTTAAGAACCATGGTTGCTAGTGGTTGATGGTTGAGTAGATGGATGATTGGATGGTAGGATACGTTCTTCTTGACTTAGAGATTTCGAGGACGGAATCCTTTAAGTAGGGGAGAATGTAACACCCAGAATTTTGAATGATTGAATTAACTAAATTTAAGAACACTTAATTTTTAAAAGAGGAATGAAGGGAAACGGGTTGCACTATTGCGTTCGTCTCAGAATTCTGCATGGAATAGAGTCCAAGTTTTCGAAAAACGGAGTCCGGACGAAGGAGATATGACCCTCGGAAGATAAGATATATATATATATATATATATATTTGTGAGCAGGCCGACCAGGGAGGTCGACCATAGTGTCGACCTGGGTACCCCCAGGTCGACCTGGGGGTCGACCTCCCCCTTTGGGGGGGTCGAACCTGGTTCAGCCAGTTTTGCTGTGGTGTGATTTTTGGGCCTGGGACGATTTTTGATGGTCCAGATCAGTTCTAAGGTTAATCCTAAGGCCTAAATAACTTTCTACACCTATATATACACCCTAAGACCTAACCCTAATTCATAAATATTATCCATGACACCATTATGCTGTCAAACTCTCTTTTAAACCCAAGCCGTCGCCTCTAAATCAAATCTCAAGTATTCAACTTCAACTCAAATTAAAGATTAGAGCTTCTACAACAATTCAAGAAGATAAATCAGCAACACCGCAACGTTTCTACACTAATTTCAGTGCATAATTCTATTCTTTAACCACGAAAGGTGAGTACGGTGATTTTCACAATATAATGGGATTAAAAGTAACATGATGAAGTTGTAAAGAGGATTCATATGTATGTATGAAATTTAATCTCATCCAAGTTTTCACCTTTTTGATTCATGCCATCATATGCCTATGTTTCTATGTAAAGTTCGTACCTTTTATCAGTTTATTCATGTTGAATCTGTCATTATGCCTCCATGCCAGTTTACATGCCCCTTTATTTCATGAGGTTGTGTTAATTCCAATTTTCTGTGATTTGATTCTCTCTTCTTATCCCTATTCCTTTTGTTTTTGGATCTAGGCTACCTTCGAGCTTATGTTAAAAATACGCGCGAATGCGAATACGTGGGAACGATGGGAATATGTGAAATATGGAAAATTGGATATTATTGGATATTTTGGATAATTGGATAATATGTGAAATTGGCATATTTGGGTATGAATTACATGGAATTGATGAAATTGCCTCTGATTGTAAATTTGTAATTGAGGCTATTTAATATGTAATTAGTGACAAATTGGAATAGGCAATATTATAAACATGATTATATATTTAATTGGATATACATGACATGAAAATTGGGTATGGGTGAAATACGATTATTAATAAACCTTTGACACGAGGTTAGGCGCAAATGTGGCGTAAAGCTGCCCGGAACCGCCCGGCAAATCCAGCTGCCACAATTGGACGTCTAATGTGAGAGGTCAAAGGAATGAATTGTAGGCGTACGGTTAATGACACGAGGTTAGACCCGGTTTGTGGCGTAAGACTGCCCGGAACCGCCCGGCAAATCCAGCAGCTACAAAGTGTTCGGTCTAATGTGGGAGGTCATGCACCGTTCGTTATAAGGAATGAATTAAGGAATAATAACCATAATAAGACATGGGTATGGTTAGAGGGTTAAGTGGGGTGACATGTAAATTATGACATGTAAATATGGACTTAACCGGAATAAGATAAGACGTGTAAATTATGACATGTAAGTATGGACTTAACCGTAGCATGTGTAAGACATGGAAATTTAAATTAAAATGGTTAAGTGGGAGAAAAACCTAGTGGAGACCAAGCATAGGTGGGAGGCTTGTGTCGGATGGGGACTCGTTTCAACCAGTAACCCGTTTGAGTATCTAATTGGGACCGGTACTAGGCCGGGGTTGGGGCACGCTTACTGGACTTGAATGTAAGAGGTCAAAACGTGAATAGTGGTGGCAACGCAAGTCCAATGTGTTCATGTGTGTGCATGGGTCCGGGCTGGTAGGTAAGACGTTGTTGCATCGTGTAGGTATGGCCGTGCATTTTATGTTGGTATCGGGGTTGCCACTTTGGGGAATGATACACCCCACTGTGGGGCCAGCACGGGTACCTATGGGGTTTAGGGAGCCGATCGAATGGTAGGGTAAGGGTACCTTGGCGGTGGTAGGAGCAACCCGGCACCTACGATAGCAGCTAGGTACTAGTAACTACCTTATTTGTCATGTGGGTACAGTTAGTGGGAAGGGATCAACCTTTAGTAAATAGAGACTAGTAGATGTGCGGTGTAATTAAGTAATGTGGTGTAACTTAGCAAAAGTGCGGTGTAACGAAATACATGTTGGTTGAGTTGGATAGTCCTTTGGGTGCTAGTCTGATGTTGACTTCGGTCTTCGGGGCTAGTACTAGGAGGGTTGTTCGCTTAGCCAGGGTGTAGGATTGTCTTAGTACTTAGGAACAGAATCATCTTGTCCATCCTTTTTATCTACCTTATCTATGTTACACCCATATCATGATGCCTATTTATGTCTTGATCATATACCTTACCTATTATTTGTTAAAGTTACTGGACTCGCCAGACTTTATGTCTGACCCGTTTTGTTTCCACCTCTTTTCTTTCCTCCCCCCCCCCCCCCCATTTAGGTTTGCAAGGAGGGAATACTACAGCTTAGTGTCGATTTCTTTCAGTTGCTTGAAAAGAGTAGATGTATCGCTTTGGACTCTCTCTTCTTTATGGCTTTGCTTATGCTCAGTGGGGATTTATGCATTTATGTTATTTCAGTATTTGCTTCTTTATGTACTTTGAAGTTTTTGGAAAAGACAATTGATCCTGTTGAAATGGTTTTGGAGACTACTTATGTAAGCTTATTTCGAAGTTATGATGCTATGAAATAAGTTTTATCTTTCGCTGTGTTTTATTTATTTATTCTTGTAATTAATCTGTTCTATACTACTATAACGCTTCATGACATTAATGCATTCCCTTTGTGAGTGACATTAATGGCCATGGGGTGTTACAGTTTTCCTTTGTAATTAAAATATAAATCAATATATATTGAATTTAAACGTACATTTTAATTTACCGGGGCCACATACTGAATCCAAAAATTACAGAAAAAATATTTCTGACTTTGTTTTGACGATACGATCCTAACAAAATTTATTTCATCGAATTTGGAGATCGTTTGAAAAATGGCCATTTTCTGGTCGATCCAATTCAAATTTAAATTACCAAACACATTTACATTTACTGTGCTCACATATTGATTCCAAAAACCTGAAAATTGGAATCTAGCAATAATTTGATTTTCCAGATCCGACAAAAGTGGTCTCATCAAAAATGGAGGTCGTTTGCAAAATATTTATTTTTAAGGGCTATATTTTATATTAAAATATATATATTTATTCTACAACGACTTTTCTGAATTTTAAACTGTGCATAACTTTCAATTCCTGCTATGAAATCTGCATTTTTCACATTCGTTGGAAAGATTTTTTCAGACAGATTCAAATATTTCTTGTTTCACTAAAATCCGATTTATTTTGAATCATGTATATTCAATTGAAATTTGAAATCGAATTTTCAAACTACCGCGCTATTTCAGGCTCCTTTTATAATTAAAATAAAATTTTTCATTCTAACTTCGATTTAAATAAAATTTTCATCATTGTTATTTAAATTAAATTATTTTAAATATTAAAAATCCATTAAATTATCCAAATAAAATTTTTAAATTGGTTCCGATTTTTCGGGTTGTTACAATCTCCCCCACTTGAAATCTTTTCGTCCTCGAAAAGGAATGGAGCTGAAAGTTGTTTAACTAATCAACCCAACTTTCAATTCTAATCAATTTTCAATTCAGTTCAATATTAAACTCGATTTAGCTAAATTTATCATTCTTTTATATATTGGTTTTATTAATTTATCATTCCAATAATTTTATTAGTTAAACTAATGATCAAACATCACAACCAGCAATCAATTAGGTGATTAACTTTTTAAATATATAACTTTTATATATAGTCAAAAACCATATTTTTAGTGTCAAATCACAAACAATAAATTCTAACTAGGTTTTGGTTCTCACACTAGTCGGTTGGAAATATATAAATATCCCACTTCGAAATCGAACATAAACACTGATGATGATGCCTCATCATCAGAATCATCTCCGGGTGACTAGAGTGTGATTCTATATCAATCTAGTATCTGAGGCTTCGAATACACGTTAATTACGCGTATATTCAAAATATTCATATACTCGATTGTCCAAATGAAAATATAATAATATCTCAAATACGTATTATAGGGTTTAAATTTTCAAAACAAAATTTGTTTTCATTAAAATAATACTCTTTCGACTCATTCTAGGATACTACTGATCCTATCTCTAACAAGTTGTTCTCATTGGATATTACTAATCCAATCTCTAATGAATTCTTTCGTTCGTTTCTAATGTGTCTTGTTCTCGAGCTCTGTAAACCAAAGCTCTGATACCAAATAAAATGACTCAAACTTCCCCGTTAAGGAAATGCCGGATTGAGTTGAGAACAACACTCATAAGAACACAAACAGAAGAACATTACATTGCTTATTACAACAATTTACATCAGAGTACAAGAATATTCCAGAGTATGAATAAATAATATACATCAGAAAAATATCAGGGATTTAAATTACATTTAAATAGCAGCGGAAAAATAATACAAAATACAGCTGAAAGAAATACACGGATACAGAGCTTTACGAATATTGCTTCAGTTGTAAACCAAGATCCTGTGAATATAATATCTGCAAAACCAAAACTACTGGATGCCCATGTGGAAAATAGGGGCACCCAGAGTTTAGGTTAAAACAATAAACTCCAGGTCAGTCATGGGACTGGTGTGAGAAATAAAACAGTTTTTAGCTTGATTTTAAAGTTAGGTAAATCACGGGAGAGTTTACTCCACACGAACCTTAGTTAAAATAAAACAACGCGGTGCTTTTTGGAAAAATGAAGCTATTATAAGACTCAGGTCCCATCACACAATGAACGTAGTCAAGGATAGAGTTTTTCCCTTATAATAGCCAAATATGCTTGATATGCGAAATTTCATCTTTTATTATTACTATAAGTAAAGAAATCAACTTCGAATATAAATGTATCAATCATAAGCGACGTAGGTACCATTATATTACGTCGCCAAATATATATTTACAACTAAAACTGAATATCATGTATTAGGAATTGGGTTTCCACCAATGAACCGAGGCAAGGGATTATCCTCATCGATTTTGAGACATTCAAGCAAATGCCTCAGGATCCACTACAACAGATTTACCTTTTAATAGCATGTGAAAAACGCTATAATAGGTTATCATACTATTAGTGACGACGCTATATAACAACATGTTATAATAGCCATGTTCTATCTTATAGCTCAAATCTAAATGCTATAGTATTATACATTTTATAGCGCACATTCACCACCATGAAAAGTTTTACATAGCGTTCAGATTTTGCAATTATATTTGCTTACTAAAATCTCAACTTAATTTTTTATAGCATTATCAAAATTTTCATAGCACATATTCATTGATATGAAAAATATTTTCCATAGCATTAGCATTGTTTACATAGCTCATATTCAGTGATATGAAAAGTTATCCACACGATTTAATAGCATTTCACATTTCGATTCCATAAGTGGAGTTTTCGGCTATGAATATTTATAGTATATTTTTGTTTCCATAGCACAGGTTCAATGGTATGAAAAAAAATTCCATACTATTTTAATTTTTTACATAGCATTCACCTTATATTTTCATAAGATCAATTTTCCGCTATAAATATTTTTAATATATAGCAACATCAGCTATGATCTTTATATAGCAAATCTCTTATTTAATTTATGCACAATTTAAACAATTAAGCAGTAAATTCACAAAACAAAACTGTCAATAACCAAAAATTAATACCAAAAGCATATTTGATTTCAATTACAAAGTCAAAGTTAAGAAGTCTACTAATAAATATATAAATAAGTCAATTAACATACATTGTTTAAACATCGTTTCAAACCAAGATTACATGAAAAATCACTTAGTCTTCAACTTGTAAGCTCGTCCACTTCTAGAACCTGTAATTCACAAGCACAAATTATAGTTTTATAACAAAAAAATGCAAGAGACACAATTAAAATGCAAAATGAAACAGTCTTAAATGTCATCTCAAGTAGTTCATTACAAACAGAAAATATGCTACATGTAGTAATCACGTTAAATAGGCTTTGGTATAACATAAATATGCAGAAACTATCGTTCACCATTATTGATCCTCTGCAGAAAGTGTCATTCACCATTATTAAAATGAAACGGTCTGATTGTTATAAAACTGAAAAAACTGTCGTGTACTAAGATTCAATAATTTTCTACCTTTTCTAACTGCAATTCTATTTCTACGTGTATAAGAGCCAATAACAAAATTGCAACAAAAAATAGAAAATCTGAGAATCTGTTAAATGTAAATATGGTTCTTAATAAGTGTACATATCCTTGGGAAAAAAATGCAAGGAACACCATTTTAATTTCATTTTATACAATGAACCTTAAGAAAAAGTCTTAATTCTATCAAAACAGTGATGTCTGGACTAGAATTTTCAAGGATATGAGAATAAAAGCCATTGTAGAGTGGATAGTAAGCACACGCAGGATAAACAACATGTGAAGTGGAGGATAAACAACAGAGATTAAACAAGTATAAACATACCTAAAGTACTTCCGTGTACAACAAGCTGAAACTGCCATGTAGAATAAAACAAAGTATGCTGCAGCTGCCTTGAAGAAAGAAGAAAACCGTTTTGTCTAAAATACAAAGGTAAATGTTTTTCTGCCATCAATCTTTAAAAAAAAGTGACATGAAAAATATTTTTAAAAAAATTACCTATATAGATAGCCAAAGTCCACGTCTATTTTCCAAAGACGATCAATTACCTATATACAAGTAGGATATTTGATTCATTAATTCAGAATTTTATATTTGAACGATTTTATTCAATAATAATGAGATGCTTACTAGAAGATGAATCCATTATAATATTTTTCATAGGCCACGCTATTTTGAGCCAACGGCATCTTCAATGCATTCGAACTCAGTTGTAAGCCTCCATAAACGTGCAGCTGGAACTGTTGCAATGTCAACCCAAACTTTAGCCACACCCTCTCCTAATGGGATGAAATGTACCATTATTTTTGGATCAGTTGACGCCACGCGTCCCTCGGCTACTATATTTCCCATTCCAAACACATCGACCAACTTACATTTATTCGATGTAAAATTTGTAACCTATCAAGTAACAATAATAATTGATATAAACTACTTGAAACACATTATCTTGAAAATGAAGCAGAACTATTGAACTACAAATGATATTTACCATAGGAATTGATACCGGGTTCGTCAAAGGACTGAAAGATGCTTGAGTGCTTACTTTCTCAATAACTACTTTAGATTCTGGCCAAGCTACTTTTTTACCAATGGCTTCTCCAACATATCTCATATTAGTTGTTGGCTTCCATAAAAAAGCCTTCACTTTTTTTGGATTGTCTATCGACACTAGCTTTGCGGATGGTCCAACAGGTATACCATTAACAAGTTTTTTTGGATCACTATCGTAGATTCGTCCCTCCGCAACTATTTCTTCGCATCCCATCCAATTATATATTTTGCACTTATTATCTTCGCTTCCATTCTAAAAAAAAATCGTCTATCAATAACAAAGATTACAATAAGGTAATACAGGTTTTTAATTCCACCCGTTGGATTATATTCGCACACTTCCATTGTCCCCTTTGTGGGCCTTGTAAAAAAGTCCATGAAAAATAGACAAATACATTGTTAAAGACAGTGAATAATAGACATTGTAATAGCTAATAATAGACAGTAACAATAAATTATCAACTCTGTCTTCAGAAGAAAAATGCTATTGCAGGGTTTGGGGTACCATTTACTCTGAATACCATGTCTGAACTAATTTAGTTACCAATGATAATTGTCAATTAGTTTATGAAAGCCAGGTTACAGCCATAAAAGAATAACTGCAAACCTTCATACGAATAATTTCAATCAGTATCCTTGGCTTACTTAAAATCTCCTTGAAATTCTATAATTGGCATTCTAAAATATTTGAAATACATTTGTGCAACCTACATGAATATATGACATGCTAAAATTCTACAAGTTATATGTTCCAATTCGTTGAAGCTGTATTCGTTTTAAATTACATTATTGTTCCACAGAAGAAGGGGAACTAATTCTAGATTGACCCATGCCATCAAAATGCATGTGAGCAGCAGCCGACAGGCATTTTTCTTGGTTCAAAATTTATATCTTCTGTCAATTTTTTAATTCAATATTTAATCAGTATGTATATTTCAGAAAAGTAAAATTTCATAAATCGCAGATCTTGATTGTTGCAAAAAGGTAAGTGAACTCATCATGTAAGACATGGTTTGTTTGCAAGCAAATCTTATTTGCATGAGGTAAAAATTCGTTCATATAATACATGCTTGTATTTACACTTTTATGTTTTGATTGATAATTGTAATAAGCACGCTAGCCTCTTCCTTACTGAGAAGTAATTTTTTTACAATTTTGATCCTTGGTATTTGGAAACAATGCATTATATTGAAGAGAAAATTATGACGGCTTTATAAAGCCTAACGATGTTAAGCGTTTGCTAAATGGCTATGCATTACTCATTTATTTTGAAGGAAATTGTATATGCAGATTAAAAGTGAATAGGCAAATAATAGTTGAAGTTCTTATTTATTTTGTCAGAATCTTTTTATATGCAAATTTGTATTTTTACATAGAAGTGAACAAATTTAATTTTACTAACATACAAATGTTGACAAACATAGTAAATACATTGTACATGTTAGTTTGCTGGTATAGAAGTACGAAAACTGAACCTAATCGATTTTAACCCAAACTGTACGTCTTATACTCTATTTCTTGTTATTTTTAATGTCTTGGGCTAAACAAATATATGACAAATATGTACTATTTTTAGTTTATAGATACAATAAAAACTAAATTCAAATGTTACCACAATGTTTTTTTTTTCTCCTTTTCTATCGTGCGCACAATTACTCTATCAGCTGGCCATGCTACTATCATACTCTTAGCTTCTCCAACACGTGTCATTGCAGCCGCGGTCCTCCACAAATAAGCATCTGTTATCTTAGGAAATTCTATCAAAATTTTCATAACATTTGGTCCTAAAGGAACTTGATGTACAAACTCATTCGGATCACTTGATAAAACTTTTCCTTCAGCAACTATTTCATCACTCCCATTACAATCCAATAAATCACATTTTTCGTGCATTTTCTCCAAAATACCCTATGATTAACAAAAAACAAAAAATTATATTAAAAACCAAAAAAAACAAATGTTGCAATGTAACTTGAAGTTTACCGTTTCAGATGTGCTTGCATCAATCCGATTTTCTACACCCTAACAAATTAGTAAATAAGTTAGCGCTTTACAACACAAATCACTCTAAACAATCATACATGATATCATATATGAACAAATTACTGATATTTACCAAATTGTTTACTAGCATCTGAATCGTCTGCTTCAGTTCTAAAATAGTATTCTGATAGTCGGTTAATTTCTTCTCATTAGCCTGTGATAAAATGAACTTGGTGAGAGTTATTCCTCTTCCCATTGCTCTTAAACGCCCTGGTTTATCTTGTCCTAGCACTTGTGAAAGAGCATCATTGGTTGGTAAACTAGATTGTGATTCACTTTCACAATGTTTTATCTTCTCCTGTAATAAAAATATACGGATATACATATGAGTGTCAATTTACGTACTCTCAAACAAATAGAGTGAGAATCAAATGCGTGGTTTTGAAAAGTTAAGTAAATAAAAATTATAGATTTTCCATGAATTTCAAAATCAATTTTGAGTTCTAAGCGCCCATTTTTGAGTGTTCCCTCCTTTATCTTAATGTCTAAATCAGGGAGAAAGAAAGAGGGGAGGTGCTAAATGTCACGTTATCACTCAACATTGAAAATGGCTGCTTTTGCTTATGTAATAACTGAACTCAACTCTCTTGATGGTAATTTAAAGCAAAGAATCAAATATAATCTCAAATATTTAGAGAAACATGGAGTATCCAGAATGCATTATCCACAACAAAAACAACAACAACAACAACAACAAAAAACGTTGTATAGAAGGAAAATGTTCCTCCAGCAAATAATAAAAAACTATGTATATAATATTTAGAAAGTAATGTAAAAAAATGTTTAATATGACAATAATTAATCAAAAACTCTTACAATAACATCTGCGACATCCTTGTTAACTGGTTCACCATTTTTTCGAATGCGAGATTTAATCCAAACTTTAGATCTATAGATAGAAGAAGGATCATCGCTCTGCATTTTCTGCATTAAGAAGAAGATTAAATTTAAGATATATTTAACATTGTTTAAAATTGAATATATGAAACAAGCTAAGTCTGCAATTTTAAATCCAAAATACTTTCTTACCATATCTTCAGTTAGTCGCGCCATTTCTTTGCGGCTGCATGTATGTGGCATTTGCTTCCGTTTCATAGCTTTGTATTTCTCACTTCGTTTCTAAAAAAATGACATTACAATGGTTAAATCATAATGGTAAACATGTGCATGCATGTTTGAAATATATATGAGATTGCTATATTCAAGGGCTCTAGTTTCCAATATATGTGCCAAATAAACTACAAACAGAAAACATTTTTTTTTATTTTTTTTTTATTTGCTACGCTTTATTAACTTGTGAAATAAAAGTACATGCATAAAAGCAGAATACAGAAATTGCCAAAACTTGATAATCCAGCAATTAAATGCATGCAAGTCGCATATCAAATAAAACCAGATATGAGATGAACTCTTCAAATTGAATTGGAACAAACACTTAAATTCTTATAAATCCAACAATTGCCAAAACTTGATAATCGGAACTAAAATATCAGCAAGCAACAGACCCAATCAATCCAAAAAAATAACCACAAAAATTTCGTATGCAGTTGATTACTTCATATTGGCTCACATCCTCGAATGAGTTATAAAACTGTTCCATTTGACATATTGTAATTGAAATAATCTGCAGACAAATGCACAGTCTCCAATTGAATTTAACCCAGTAAAATAGACATGAAGGAAAACTGCCTCTTCCATCGGTAGTAGTAACATATGAATAGAAATCTTCACAGAAATAAATCCCAAAAACCAGTGGTGGTTAATATAGAAATACTCCAAATTGAGAACTGGACTCCTCAACCACAAGAATTCAACCCAAAAGATATGATAAGCAATTGTTGAGCTTAAGGAAGGAAGAAATAAAGGAAGAAAATGCAACTTTGAGCATAAATTTATTTATTTCTTTACCTTAAAAGTTGAACTCGTTTTCAACTTCACAAAATCTCTCCAATCGTTCATATTGTCAATGTTATCTGGTTTTAACTGTAGTATTTCCTCTTTGGTTTTCGCTTTTAACAACTGCCTAACGAATCTACTTTTTGAGGCCCTCCAAATAGCTCCCATTTGCCGGAATATAGATACTTTCTTCCAGTCTTCATCCAATTTAAATCTTGCCTAATATCAATATAAAGAATGAAAAGAACTGTTATTCAAGATGACGGTAATGTCTCTTGATACGATCAATTTAAATTTGATATTAATATAAAGATACATCAGCTATAGGGAAAAAAACATAGATACAGTTATAGAAAAAAATGGGTTCAATGCATAGTGACTTATATTCTGTGTGTAAATAAATTTATTTTGTGTGAGAAAAAAAAATGTGCACTTTTAACCAACATCTATAAATTATAAAGAATAGACCTTAAAACAAATCCAAGACCACAAATTTACTCAAGAAAATAATAGGCTAGAATGAATACTGCAGCTTTTGGTGCGGTGTGTAATACATCGGATATTGTGATATTTCAACCCTTGTCCCTAAAAATAAGAGACCATACTTATAAAACCTAGAGTATAGCATTACAGTACCCTTCTATACTACCTAGAATGGCTCAAGAAAAAGAAAGAATGAAAAAACCATTTACCCAATTTTTTAATACAACGCCAGAAAAGCAAACCAATCTCTATGGAAAGCACGCCAGAAAAAATCATTACAGCACCCTTCTATACAACTTAGAATGGCTAAAGCAAAAGACAGAAAGAAAAATCATTTACTCTGAAAAGCACACCAATCTCCATGGAAAAATATTTCCTCGCAATCTCTCTGTTGTAGCAATTCCGTGCATTCGTCAAAACAACAGATTCATTTACGTTACAGCTAGTTTGAATAATCCCAATATATTCAAAAATAATCCCAATATATTCAAAAATAAGTTTTCAAATATTTTGGAAATATATAAATTATGGCATACCTTTTATATATTATCATACCCTTTATGCTATGTCCATGTCTATTATCGTTTGTTAGTTAAAGCACATAATGCATACATGTATGCATGCTTATGTAGAATTTTGGGTTATGTGGTTGAAACAATGAAAGCTAATGAATGATCTACAATCAATTTCCTTTGTGTTTTGTTTTGTTTTTGTGTGTGTGTGAAGCAAGAGAAAGAGTCAGAGAGGGTGCATTTTCAATTAGAGTTATTCTTTTGGAAGAAAAAGGTTAGGGAAGTTTTTTGGACCATGGATATCATCTCAAAAGTTTAGTTTAAAAAATATATATTAACAAAATGCTATATTTTCATACAGCATTATCCATGGAAATGCTAAATTAATTTATATTTTGGCAGTCAAAAAACTGAAAATATTCAGCAAATACTTTATACATATAGCATTATTTTACAATAAATGCTATATAAATGATAGCTTTACTTTGTATATACCTATCTGAGTAACTCGGCCACTTTGTTATGTGCATACACAATTTTTATTTTAGTTTTGCAAATTCTATTAGAATTGTCATTTTTGCCGAGTTACTGCTAAATTTTCCAAAAAAAAAAAAAGATATTTCTTTCATTTTACCGAGTTAACCCTTTTTTAAAAATCATCCTCGTAAATTAATGACTTTTTTTTAACTATTTTTCAACCAGTGCAATTGTCAGATAAGCAATTTTCCTCCTGTTATATTTTCTACGTAACCACATAAACAATGTTTTAACTGATGCGTTCAAATTTTTTTAAAGATCTGGTATCATTGAGAGCAATCCTCTTATTGTGCATTTGAACTTTGGCCTTTGTAATGAGTCCAATTAACACAAAATGGGCTTATAATAGGTCGTTTAATAAGAGTGAGAGAAATATGTTCATACCTGAATGGACTCCCACAAAACAATTTTTCTATCATCATCAAGTTGCCTCCAATCAGCGAGTGTAAACGGAACAACCCCTCGGACTAATGGCCCTAAATAAGAAGATAAGACAACTGATCCAGGGCCTATTGGTTCTGCCATCGCATTAAAATCCACTGCAACTCTACTCGTAGCATCTGAAGGAAGTCTTTTCATTTTTGTCGGACCTCTAGTAGCTTTTTTGCCATGTGGATTTGTAGGTGTGTCATCAACCGGTACATCAGCTTCCACTGAAACTTCTTGATTTACATCAATTGACATTGCATGATCTTCATCTACTTCCATGTTGCCTTCAAATACATTATCTCCTATTTCGTCTTCCATCGCATTCAAATTGCTACACTCGATACGCTCTTCCCTGGCTAACCACTTTTTAATGCTTCTTTTGATATCTCAGTTTCTTTTTGTTTGTCGTTTGCTTTTTTCTTCTTTGCCATTATTCTGCAAAATATTTAAAAAAAATCATTAAAAAAAAGTGAACGTGTTAAATCAAATATTTTTTTTTAAAAAAGTGAACATGTTAAATATAATTTTTATATCAAAAATGCACAAGCAAACAATGAAATCAAACAGCAGACAAATGGTTCATGGCAAGCAATAAACAAACCTGCTAACACGAATTCTAAGCAAATATTATTTGTCTTGCACACAAGTACAAAAATCAAGTGCCAAGTCTTTCAGGTACAGCCATCCATGTTGGGTATCCAAGCAAAAAAAAACTAAAAAAAATGTGAAAGAAGGTAATGAACAAAACATATAACACAAATAATAGTGAGGCAAAAGAAGAAGAAATTTCTAAAAGTCAAGCCCCTAAGAATATATGGAGTCACTTTTAGTAATAAAAATGCCTCTTTTTATCCACATCCCATGTATGATGGTCAATTTTCTCCAAGAGCAATAATGATACTAACAATTGCCTTTTTTATGCGAATAAGCTGCTAACGAAGCACTACATAAACATTTGCAATAACTAAGTTCCATTGGATATGCGACTTGCATGCATTTAATTGAAATTAGTATACCGACGTAAACATACAAACATAATTGGCAAGTAGGGTCAAAATTGAGCATGCAATTGGTTGTAACAAATAGGAATGGTAAAATTAAGTATATTTTGTCATGAAAAGCACACTTTCCTGCAGTTGGATATCCCTAAATTCTACAAAAGAACATATATATGTTGATTACAATAATTATTTTAATAAAGAAAATCATTTGAACAACTAAAAATATGTTTTCAACTAATAATGTACTGATACTATAAACGAATCGAAATACATTATTTTAACTTCTCAATTATGCCTTCACAGTCTTCTCTTACATAGCTAACGTCCTCACTAGAATCATCTACATCCATTATCAATTTTTCTATCGTATTCCCCGATATAGTCAACTTCATCAACCGACTCATTTGTCTCTAACTCGTGAAAGCCTCTTGGTGGTGTTTTCATTACCACATACCAATTAGACTCATCATTATCTTTCAAGTAGACAACTTGTTTCGCTTGGGATGCAAGAATATATGGATCTTTTGAAAAGGAAGCTTAATTTTGATGTAAATTTACGAGAGTGAAACCATCTTCAACCTTTACACCATTTCCTACGTTTTCCCAATGACATTTAAAAACAGGAATGTAAAAGACATGATAGTCTAATAAAAATATATCGGTCAGTATCCCATAGTAAGTAACTACGTCAGCCACTTGAGATGTATCTTTTGCACTTGCTCTACACATGGTAGTGGCATCATAAGTAACTCCACTATTTTGAGTTTCTCTACCAACGTCATTTGTGTGAAAACGTTGTCCGTTGATGATATATCCTTTATAGGACAAGACATCATTCTTTGGTCCGTAAGCAATCCATTTTAACATTTTATCATGATCATCGGAGCCAATAGATATCTGTAAAAATATATTTAATACATACATCATGACATTCCAAAGCCGATTTTAATTTTATTATAAATTTAACTAACCTTCTTTTTAATCCAATCGGCAAAGTTATCTGCATGTTTTTTCCAAAGTAAGGTTGTGTTTCTTCCCAAACGTTGGTCAGAATCTTGCAACTCCTTTAAATGCAAACTGATAAAGAAAAAAAATTATAGCTTGCAATTTCATATAAGAACAATACTGACAAAGGTTTAAATATACTTACTCTAAAAACGGTTCAACCATTGTCATATTCATTAGTACGGCTAAATGAGCATTTTTTTTCTCGTTACAAGATAATGTAACTATCTTGGAAGCGGATATCGGGCGTCCTTCAAGTATTATAGAATTATCATAGTCTTCGTTTCGAACCTCTTTCTCTTCCATTTGTCCTGTTTCTTTTAAAAATTTACCAAAATATCTCATGCATTCTTCAGCAAGATAGGATTCGACAATACACCCTTCTGGTCGTGCAGGATTTCTTACATAATCTTTAAGTGTTTTCATATATCTTTCAAAAGGGTACATCCACCGAAAATGAACCGGACCACACAACTGTGCTTCTCTTCCAAGATGAATCGCCAAATGTATCATTATGTCAAAAAAAGAAGGTGGTAAATATCTTTCGAGCTCACATAATATTATAATAATTTCATCATGAAGTTGTTGTAGATTCTCTCTATCAAGCACGCGCTGGCATATTCTATTAAAGAATGAACATAAACGAATTATTGTTTCCCTTGGTTTCTTTGGCAACAGTCCTCTTATTGCTGCAGGCAACAATTGTTGCATTAAAATATGATAATCATGAGATTTTAACCCACTAATTTTGCAATCTTGTAGCGAAAAACAATTTTTAAAATTTGCACAATAACCATCGGGTCCTTTGAAATCATACAATCTATTACAAAATATTTTCTTCTCGCAATTTGACAATGTATATGGCGCTGGTGGAAGATATATTTTTTCCCCATGAGGTTGTGCATAAAGTTCATGTCGAATCCTCAAATCCTCTAGATCTTTTCTTGAGTTAATTCCATCTTTTGATTTACCATCATGTAGCATCGTGCCTAAAACGCTTTCACATACATTTTTCTCTACATGCATTACGTCTAAGTTATGACGTAGGGGAAGCTCCTACAAAAAACAAGAATGCAATATTTCAATGATATAATATTTTTATTATTACTAAAGTGTTAAAAAATTCACACTAACCTCCCAGTATGGCAAATCGAAAAGTATTGACTTTTTTTTTCATCTTGATAGCTCCATTTTCATAGGATCAACTCCAATGTGAAAATTAGTGTTTCTTTTCTTCAATGGTCTCTTATTATTTTGCATTGTTTTTTTCCTTTTTTGTGTTTTTTGGGTCTTTACTTTCCTTTCCGAAATCATTTGGAAAATCTTTTAAAATATTAAAGATATTTCTTCCAGTTAAAATTCTTGGTTTAGTTCCCTTTTCTATAGTATTGTCAAACAAAGTCTTTTTGTTCCTCATTGGATTAGAAGGATGTAAAAATCTTCTATGACCCATATATACAATCTTTTGACTATGATTCAACCAACGATGATGAGTATTCACACCACATGTAGGACATGCCTTTTTACCCTTTATGCAGCATCCAGCGAGATTTCCATAAGCTGGAAAATCATTTATCGTCCATAACAAAATTGCTTTCAGATTAAAACATGTTTTAGTAAATGCATCATAAACTCCAACTCCATTATTCCACAAATGACACAAATCTTCTATCAATGGCGCCAAATAAACATCTATATCATTCCCTGGTTGCTTAGGACCTGGAATTAGTAATGTTAACATAATATTTTCCTTCTTCATGCATAACAAAGATGAAAGATTATATGTTACAAGCATTATTGGCCAACAACTATATTTAGAATTTAACATAGAAAATGGATTAAAACCATCGGTAGCAAGACCAAGTCTGAGATTGCGTGAGTCATCTGAAAATGGTTTCCATTTCTCATCCACTACATTCCATGTAACAAAATCTACAGGATGACGCATTTTTCCATCATTACTTTTGTTATTAAAATGCCATCTTAAATCTTCTGCCATTGTTTGCGATCTAAACATTCTCCTAAATCTTGGAATTATTGGAAAATACCACAATACTTTTGTCGGGATCCCTTGCATAATCTCTCCTGTACGTTCATTAATCTTCCATCTCGACGATCCACATTTCGGACAGTTAATCAAATCTTTGTAATCTTTTCTAAAGAGGCAACAATCATTTTTACAAGCATGAATTTTCTCAAATCCCATATCAAAAATCTTCAGAAACTTTTTCACCTCATATAAATTTTTAGGAAGTACATTATTTTTGGGTAACAACAATTGTTGCACGCTCAAAAGCTTATCAAAACCACTATCAGATAGCCCTGTTTCACATTTAAGATTAGACAAGGCAACGATGGCGGATAACTTTGTTTGATCTACACAATCAGGGTATAAAGGGGTTTCCGCATCTTCTAAATTTTTCAATAAATCGTCTTCTCGTCTCTGTACATCATCCTCATCGTTATCATTAATAAAAGAAAAATGAGTAATGAAATCTTCATCTTCGTAATGAACCCCTTTAAATAAGTCATACTCACCATCCAACTTAATCTTTTTTCCAGTATCTACTTGCTCGCCATGATTGTACCATCTACCGTTTTTATATTTAGGATCCATTCCCCTTATAATCAAATGCTCGACAATGGTGTTTCCAAATTGGTAGGTAAGGTTTCGACAATCAAAACATGGACACAAATTTTTTTCCACATTTCCCAAACATCTTTTTGCAAAATCCACAAACTTCCTAGCCCCATGCTCGTACTCACTATTAGTTCTATAATTACAAAATAATCATAAAATAAATAAATATTTAATGCAAAACAAAATAAAATAAAATCTTCATTTGCAAACACTAGCAATTACCTATGTAAATGCACCCAATTTTTATCCATTTTGAGATGCAAATTACTTCAACAAAAAAGTTTCTAAAATTTAAAAAAAAAATAGTAATTAAAGGAAAGTGGTACACATTATATGCAAAGCAATGAAATTTAATTATAGCAGGACTGTTGTTTACAATTCATATGATATTGCATTGTTTTTTTTACCATTTTTCCCAGCATTAAACGTACAATTTTTACATTAGTAGCGGTCATGTTGTTTACTTCAACTGACCTATAATCACTCGCATCGTAAGGCAACTACATTTATCTTGTAACAAAAGTATCACTAATTCTTGTATGAAAATTATCTGTTACCTCTTTTGTATGAAAATTGAATTTTTGTATCACTGATTCTTGTATATGATTAATAAATGATCAATTTCACTTTGTATAAGAAAATATATGTTTTTTGCAATGGGGTGATCATTGCCTATAACAAAATTGTCTAATTTTTAATGCACAAAAGGTGTATAATTAGTTTCAAAGAAAATTGTTTAAGTAATCCATTAAGCTATTTGTTAATTGAGATTAAAAATGAAGTATTGTTTATATATTAGAAGGATAAACTAAATATCTAATGATCCCTATTAAGAATAATTAAATTTAAAAATATATAACTTCTCTTAATTATTTCTGGAGTCTCTTTAATGCTCTCCTTTTAATAAAAAGAACTATATGTATTTGTTTTTCTTTCATACAATTTATACTCATCGATGGAATCCAATTTTTAGGTTTCATCTGCTGTCCCAGAAGGCAAAGGCTTCTCTTCTTATGCAGCAGTTGAAGTATCTACAATGTCTGCAATTGCTGCTGCTCATGGTAATAATGTATTCTTGTCTAAATCTGGATCATATCATGTTAATACTTGTATATATCAGTTAAGGTGCACATGAAAAAGAACCGGCATATTGGTTTATCTTACGATTGTTTAACTTCAATCCCTTTGATATATTTGTTTCATTGCAAGATTGTCAGGTTGGTATATTATGCTTAGCACTTTTGTATCTTGATTTGAAAACTAATATGATTTAATAATATATAGAATACGTTAAAAGCTGATGTATTTGTCGTGCAGGGCTTGACATTTGTCCAAGGGAACTTGCAATACTCTGCCAAAAGGCAAAACTTCTGCTTTATGGATCCCTAGCTAAATCTTTTTTTCTTTTTCGGCTATAGATCTCAAACTGAATCTTTTTTCATACATAACTTTTATGATAGGTGGAAAATCATACAGTTGGGGCACCATGTGGAGTGATGGATCAGATGACATCAGCATGCGGTGAAGCTAACAAACTACTTGCCATGGCTTGCCAGGTCAGCTTTGTTATTAATCCAATATGTTGATTTCTATTTAATTCTGATCTGAGAATGAGTGTTCTTCATTGCCCAAGATAAATCATCTCAAATTTTATATCACCTCTTGCACCATAGAATCTCCAATATGAAATTAAGCAGTGAAAATTAGGATCCTCCCCTTAATTTCAAATGTAATGCCCAATAAATAAACTCTTCCCAAAAACAAATTTCTTGAAACACCTATGTGATTATTATCAACGAAAACGTGCAGTCTACACTGCAGTTAGGCAAATAATTGCATTGTAGAACTATATACAATAATTCTAGGATATTTTGCAAAATCATTTTTGGGAGGAGAAAATTGATGTTGAAACTTATGAAGGGTGTTTAACAAAATGTCGCGATTAAGAAATGTATGTTGAAGATTAGTCTATTCATTAATATAACTATTAACAAGTATATAGCTAGTATATATGTATGTTTATGTACATATCTAATCAGGCCCTAAAACTTTAAATAAGCTCATGATGTTGTTTCCCGCGGTACACGAGCCCAAGAATTTCCCAAATTCTACCATTGTTCATCTAATCGATTATAAGTGAAGAAGCCACACGATTTAGACATTTCTAAACTTCTCATCTAACAGTAAATGTAATTCTGTTTTTAATCTTAAAAATTATAAGTTACCTATGCCTAACTCCTGAATCAAGTCCCAAAAAGCGTATGTGGGTAGGGATAACAACCAGCTCCTTCACTTCTGCAAGCTGCATATTTACAATAGCATTTAACATTTGTCTGAATTTCTTATCTATGCATGTATTTTGAAATTGACCTCTGTCCATGATCTAAAAAATGTACTCTTTATGCACGTAAAGAAGGTTAAGAAATGTACTATTTATGCACGCAAAGAACACACACACATACACACATGCGCGCGCACACACACACACATACACACACACACATTTTTTGATATTGATTGTCTGAAAATACCAATAAAAAAAGTCAAAATACATGAACCTTATTAAGTTTATAATAAATGCAATCACATTAATTAATCAAATATCAAACTCTAGTATTTCACATTTATTTCAGCTAATGGGGTTAGGTCCTCTTATTACAACTTGAACTCAAACAAAATATCAAACTCTAGTATTTCACTTCTATTGATTGGACACATGACATGATGGAAAAACAACTCCACGGACAATTAAGATGAACACCGTAACTAAAAACTTGAACATTAAAACTATATATTGTGTTATCCAATCAATTTTCAAAAGTTCTGGGAAAAGGATTCAACAACATATTTTTCCTGTAAGGACAACCCTAAAGCATGATTATCAAACCATTTTCAATTTTTCTTGAAATTTGAACCTAACGACTGACAACATTTGGACCATAGTCAAAGCATATATGCCCAGAATTTTGAATATACCAAAAATTACACAACATGAAGATCCCCCGTAAGCTCATTGAGGCATCCATGGCCATCATCAAACATCAGTAAATCATTTTGTGCCATTTGTTTCATTTTTATTAACAAGTATCTACTATATACACCATCACGTTTTGGCAAAACTTTTATCTTTGTTTTATTTTCTCAGTGTGGGTGGGACTGATTATGGATCAGTACGAATCAGCACGTTTATGGGCCGCAAGATAATCAAGTCCGAAGCAGCAAATTTGATGTCACATTCATTATCTAACTCAGACAATCAAGTTAATAATTCTGATGACTACGAGGAACATGGCATCGGCCTAGTCAAAGAAGAAGCATCACTCGATTACCTATGCAATCTTTCTCCTCACAAGTATGTATTATCTCTCTCTTTATCTGTTATATATATTTTAGTAATCTCTAATGTTATCTTTCTTGTTATCAGATACGAAGCTGTGTATGCTAAGAGAACTCCTGAAAGCATAACCGGAGGCTTGTTTCTGGACAAGTATTCTGATCACAATGATACAGTAACCATCATCGACCCTGAGAGAGAGTACGCAGTCAAAGCACCAACTAAGCATCCAATTTATGAAAAGTTCCGTGTAGAGGCTTTCAAGGCGTTATTGACTGCTGCATCAACTGATGAGCAGCTTTCAACTCTTGGTGAGCTCATTTATCAGGTACGTACATACAAAGCAATTATTAAGTTAAAAAAAAGGGCCTTTTGAAAAATACTTTTATTATTTATCCTAATAATGAAAATAATAATAATCAATTCCTCTTGCTTTCGTGTTGTAGATTAAACCCTTGAAATTCAAAATGACCAATGTTCTTAAGCATTTTTTACAATGCAAAAAAAAAACAGAAGTGCACAGTTGGTAAAATTTTGAACATCTAGTATGTTTATCATTTAATTGCATTAATAATATCATTTTTTTTTGGATATACTCCAAGTTTTTCTTAAGCGAATACAAATTTGAAATCCTTATGTACACTACATTAAAATTAAATGAACACAAGCAGTGCCATGTAGGTTGCTCTGCAAAGATCACAACATACAATAAAAACAACCAAAACCAGGGGCGGATTTACCTTTAGTTGAGGTAGTGCAGAGGCCCTAACTGACGTATCTAAATTTAACTTGCAAAATGTTAGTTTTGATCTTTTGCCTTACCTCAAACCAATGTGTTGCCCTCTGTCTACTCATTATTTAGCCCACTCAGCCCATTAAATCAACTGAATAATACTTTTAATTTTTTGCCATTGCTATAGCATGTAGAACAGTTCTTTTTTTTTTGGCAGCTTATATGAAAAATAATAATTTCTTTTTGTAAAATGCTGTGTTTTTTTGGTCTTCTACTTTTTGCCATACCTAATGTTAAATGCTGACTGGCCTGGCTCCTCCACTGACTAAAAATGTACAAAAAACACATTATTATGAACACTTTCTAGTTAATAACTTTCATCTTCAGTTAATATGCTATTTTAAGTATATAAAACAACAAATTCAATGAAAAATCAAAATTCAGAACTTTTTGGTACGCTGCGATGTAAAGAATGTTTAAAGTTGTCACTTTAAATTTCGAATAATTTAAGAGGTCTTCTAAGGAGTTTGAAATGATTGAAGAGTTTCCTACTATTTTTGATAGAAGTAAACTGTAAACAGTGGTGAAAACATAATTTCCACTTTACAAAATGTGTATAATTTTGATATGTAACTAACCAAAATAAATGTTGATGCAGTGTCATTATAGCTATAATGATTGTGGGCTTGGCTCGGACGGGACAAACAGACTTGTGAAATTAGTTCAAGAGATGCATCACAAGCCAAGAAGCAATGGTGGTGATTCAAACTTGTTTGGGGCTAAAATTATAGGCGGTGGGTCAGGTGGATCTGTTTGTGTTATTGGTAAAAACTCTGTTCGAAGCAGCGAAGAAATACTGGAGGTGAATATTTAAACTATTGTGTATATAAGCTAGCAAGTGCATATCTTAGGCCCTTAAGACGCTTAATTATTAAATGTTAATTTTGATTTACAGATACAGCAGAGATACCATGCTGCCACTGGTCACCTTCCTTTTATATTCGAAGGTTCGTCTCTAGGTGCTGGGAAGTTTGGCTACCTAAAATTACGATGTAAATCCATGAAAGCTTAAAAATTCTACAATAAGTACTTCAAGATAGCCCTAACTTTAAGTTAGAGTAAGGACTATAGTTGAAGTTTGTGGTTGTTTAGTTTGCAATGATGTTTAGCTTTGAGCACAATAAGAGTACCATTTTACTCTTGATTTGTTTACGGATAAACATTTCTATCTGGTTAATAAAGGAATTTTATAGATGATTTCTCGTTGTAGACTGGTTTATATTTACAAGCTTATTGTTTGAGACGATTTCAGCTGTAATCGAATTTCATGTCTTAAGACTGGTATCTATTGCTTAAAACTCATTAAACCATTCTAGCATATTTGTACTTGTAGTCTGTTTGTTCCAACTCCATTCCAATGTGTCAGCTTGCCAGTCCGAATTAGTATGATTTCAATGAAAACTGACCAATGTTCCTTCCAAGTTGTTTTTTGTCCATCAAATAATTTTCATATCTATTTACATACATAAAGTAAGGGTAACTTTGTTTCTATCCATCATTTTTATTAGTTGATCCACACTTTAGGGTTATCCACAACTAATTTGTCAGTATATCCGATAACTTTAATAATTCATTAGTTTATCCACATGTATGAATTTTTTAAGGATGATATTGTTTCCATCCGTAAATTTTTTTTAGCTTATACATAGTCTGGCAACTGTCTTTTGTCCATGTCATGGCTCCAAGCTCTTTCAGCCATATAGTGAATTATGTACAGCCATATAGTGAACTGTGTAGAGGTAAGTATCTTGCCAAATATAAGAGAATGACCCATGGCATATAAGATAACTGTCTCTTCTCCATGGCATGGCACCATATATTAGAAGGTGTTTTTGTGAATACCAAAGCTACATTTTGGGGGTTTTCATTGTAATGTGAACCAGTTAATGATTGCAAATGGATGTCTTGCTGCCAACAATTTGGTTGGTCATATAGAGCCATAGCAAAAATTTATCCTAGGCTAGAATTTAATGGATTAAGGGTGTATTTCTCCTTAAAAACCACTGACTGTGACTTAATCACTCATAACAAAACTTCAAACCCTGCTAAGTTTTACATGATGTTATTTTTACAGTTTATTCTTATGAGATATGTAAGTGGAAGATCTTAATGAATGATCATGGTTCAGAAATTCGAAACCTTGCTAGTTTGGATTACAAATTTAGGTGTGACATAAATCAAACATAACAAAAGTTTAGGAATAGAATCCTCAACTTGAACATAAGATAAAAAAAACAATCACAACATAATGTCAGTCAATTGAACATGATCTTCTATTTTACAAGTTCCAAATTTAGACGGATACTATAACAGAAATAGGAAAATTCACCACTTATTTCCTTTACCAAATCCGTTGTTAAAAGAATCCTTTTTAGGGTTAAAAGAAACTAATAACTACGTATTACAAACCATGGAAATCAACTTAGGGATTCAGCAAATAACAAAATATATACAGCGAGTGGAGCGAATTTATAAAAAAATCGAAAGTAATTCTATTAACGATTTCATAAAAACTCACGTTGATTTGGAAGAGTCGAATTGAATCTCAGGGGGCGATGCTCTCGATTTATCCTTGAATCGGTCGGAGAAAGGAATTGATGTTGGATTGAATCAGAGGATTTGATGAAGCCAAGCTTTAATGAAAAAACGAAAATATTAGGGATAGAATTTGAAGGGAACGGAGGGAAATTTTTAATTTCGCGGCCTTACTTTTTATTTGGTCCCGCTTTGGATTTTTTGCTCCCGCTTTTCCTATAATCAACGTTAACATAGCACAATGTACTAATGTATAGCATAATCTTTTTGTTATTTTATTTGCTTCTTTACATAGCACAATTAATGCATTATTTTATTTAATTTAATTATTTTATTATAGCACTTTAATGTAAGGCTATGATACAATGCTATGTATAACATATTTTCTTGTAGTGATCCCCCGCAGTGAACCCCTTGGATCTTCATGGCCGGTCATCCGTCGATGATTAATTATACTATAAATTATATGTTAGCCGGTTCTATCGAACCTCTAAAATGGGTCAGTAATGTCGACCACTATAGAGCCAATAGGGACTCAAATCATATCCAAGGTACCTCACTTTCCAACAAATAATAAGGGACATCCACATAAGTAAACAGTCTGGGCTCCATACCGTGATGTTACTTGTAGCTAGAACTAACATATGTCAATTTCCATGCAGTCATTATCTCGTTTTTGGTTCATACCGGGGTGTGAGGCTCGCAAAGTAACGTTACACAAAGCTATGCCTAAATAAGTTATGCTTTGATCATCAACCACAAGGCTCTGCTTTTCAACAAAAGCCTTGATCATTTGCATCTTAGCATGCCCCATTGTCCGTCCATACCATACCATTGATTTCTGCCAATATATAACCTCTAAACTCGTATGTCTCGGAGAAGGGTGTTATGCAAGAGAATAAATTCTTCGCCACCAAACAGATATATATTTGGCAGAGATCAACGAATACAGCATAAAGGTGTAACAACCCGGAAATCTGAGGTAATTTAAAATTTTTATTTTGGCAATTTTGACGAATTTTGAATATTTAAAATGAATTATTTTAAATAATAACGACGAGAAATTTATTTTGAATAGAATTAGAACGTATATATTTATTTGAATTGTCGTTTGAATATAAATATTTTATTTTAAATATAAAAGGAATTGAAAATGGCGCGGTAGTTCGAAAATTCGACTTCAAAGTTCAAATGAATGTACAGGATTCAAAATAAACCGGATTTTAGCGAAACCAAAAATATTAGAATCTAATTGAAAATATCTATCCAACGAATCCGACAAAATTGAAATTTCATAGCGGGGATAAAAAGTTATGCCCAGTTGAAATTTCAAGATAGTCGCTATGGAATTCTGGCCCTTAAAATGGAAAATTTTGCAAACGACATCGGTTTTCGATGAAACCACTTTTGTTGGATCCGGAATGTCAAGTTATTGATAGGTTCCAAAATTCATAATTTTCTGAATTAATATGTGAGCGTGGAAAAGGAAAACGCGTTTGACCAGTTCTAGTTAATTTTATCGACTGGAAAATGGCCATTTTTCAAACGGTCTTAGAATTTGACGAAATTAGTTTTGTTAGGACCGTATCATCAATACGAAGCTAGAAAATATTTTTCGGGAATTTTTAGAGTCTGTATGTGGCCCCGGTAAATTGAGATGCGCGTTCAAATTCAATATATAGATTTATAGTTTGATTTTGATGAAAACTGATTGAAACGATCGAATCAGCTTACGAAACATATCCCATTGGGTTCGGAATGGGGGTAATTAGCTATGGGCGACAATCGGTGGGTTCGATTTTGAGTTCGTAGTAAAAAGTTACTTTATTATAATTTAAAATAAAATTAAATAAATTAAAATACATAATTCCTCTCCCATCTCCTTCAGTCAACACGCTCAGTCAAAATAAAAAAAGGGAAAGAAAGAAAATCCGTCGCGCTTCAACCCACTCGCGATCCACCACTGACGCCACCTCCAGGCGTTCGCCGCCACGCCCTCACCTCCGACCTGTAGCGCCACCCCCACTCCGATTTGCAAACCCTTTCCCTCCCTCAAACCACAAATCCGCCACTGCCAACGAGATGGGCCACCGCCGACCGCCACAGTGGATCCCCTCGCGCCGCCGCTCAGTCGGAGCCCCCTCCTTGCCTCGCCGACAGCCTCCGCCTCGATCCGCGCAGGACCAAATCCCCTCTACCATACACCGAAGACAGTGAGTTTATTTATTTATCTACATTCATTTATTTTCAGTTTTATTATACAATATCGAATAAAAAAAATCACATCTTGCTTTTCATATAACCGTGTATAAGACTGCGATTTTTAGGCAGGTAAAAATATAATTTTTAGTAAATAAAAATATGATTTGTATATTATAGAGATAATAAAAATATGATTTTTATATTGTAGAGATAATAAAAATATGATTTTTATATTGTAGAGATAATAAAAATATGATCTTTATTACATGAACACCGTTATAAAAATAGAATTTTTATCTATATAGTTGCGGTATAAAAATAGAATTTTTATCAATATAGCGTAGTTATAAAAATGTGATTATTATATACATGACAACAATATAAAAATGCGATTTTTATAGCATTGATATAAAAATTCGATCTTAATATAAGAAGTAGAAATATAAAAATATAATTTTTATATAGAATGAAGCGTCGAAAAAATATATGAAGTAAAAATAAAAATATGATTTTTGTTTATTGGAATGAAGCGATAAAAATATAATTTTTATTTATGAACAGCGTGAAAAGTACTGCATTGGAATTTCAAACCGATCCAGACGGTTCAGCAGTTCAAAAGTAAAGCACGGCGGAGTGGAACCCTTGGTGAGAACTCCTCACTTTTATTTACTTTCTAGTTTGAAATATATACTAGGATGCAGACGGTGCTTAACAACACCTGACACCCGTCGTCCACAAACCATGGATGACTTGTTTGTTTGATTGTCGTGTTGTGAAAATTGACTGTGTGATGGTATAAATATTTTATAGTTAAAAATATAATTTTTAACGTGTATATAAAATAAATATTTATAAACGAATCGAACGATTTGTTTATATACACACATTTGACTGATATTGATTAGGACGATAAATTTTACACATTGCCCAACTGCACAAATAAAACCTGTGTTTGATTGATTGAAACCCCACACGGGTGTTGGGATAAAATTAGACATACACTAACCCCAATAATTAGCTGTATGTCGATCGATTGATTGATAGACTGTGTAAGCGTTAAATATTTATATTTTATGCTTATATAGTGTAGAATGCACTTTGGATGATGGATTGTTGTTTTCATTGTTGTTATACACATTTGTTGTGTGAAATCCATATAATCAACATTATATGGTAATTGACTGTGTCTGATTCCAGTTCAGAATTATCGAATATTTTAAAATAATATTCAATGAATGTTGAAATGTGAAGCCGTGTTAAGTAGTTAAACGCCATTTTAACACGAACGCGAATTTTGTCGATTTTATTCATTTTACAATGAATATCGAAAGTGATTTCAAAATCTGATATTTTGAAAAGAATTGAAATTCGAATTAAATTGAAAAGAATTGATATTCGAATTAAATTGAAAAGAATTGAAATTCGAATTAAATTGAAAAGATTTGAAATTCGAATTAAATTGAAAGGATTTGAAATTCGAATTAAATTGAAATGATTTGAAATTCGAATTAAATTGAAAAGATTTGAAATTCGAATTAAATTGAAAGGATTTGAAATTTGAATTAAATTGAAATGAATTGAAATTCATATTAAATTGAAATGATTTGAAATTCGAATTAAATTGAAATAGAATTGAAATCGTTTTAAACTGAATTTAAAACGGATTGAAATTGAATTGAAATCGATTTGAAATGAATTTAAAATGAATTTATATTGAAAAATTCAATTTTGATTTGAATTTGAGATGGAAGTTGAAATCGATTTGAAATGAATTTAAAATGATTTATAAAATATGTTTTGAAAAGGAAATCGATGAAATATATATAATATATATATTATATATATAATGGCCTGAATAGAACGCGCTGCGGCAGTTCACGAATTTCGACCATTGACTTCGAATGGACATTACGGGAGATCCGACCGTCGGATTCTCCTAAAACTGGAACCGTTGTGTTCGTATCGAAAAGAGCTTTCTAACAAATATCAGTGATTTGAAATCGAACGGTTGGATTTGGAATTATGTCCAAATCAAATTTGGAAAAGGTCGCTGTAAGTGCAGTTCGATGGCCATTGATGGAAATCGACTGTACGGGCCTTGATAAAATTATTAAAAATATCAATAATTAGTATAAAATCATAAGAAATGATTTGGAAAGAATTGGGATGAAAATTTCCATATTTGAAAAGATAAAAATAGATTTTTATTGAAATGAACTAGTTTTGAACTAGAATTATAATTCCATTTATTTTTAAAATAAATAAATTGGATTTGAAAGGGTTTTAAAAGTATCCAGAATTCCCAATAATTGAATTGGAATGGATTTGAATCGAAATTGTCTTTGGAATATTTCGATGTTGGATTTCGTGATTATACAGATATTGTTATGGAAATTTGAAAGATATATTTATATCGTTATTTCCAATACAATATTTGTTGATTATAGTATTTGATATTGAATATAAGCCGATATATTTTCTATTCAAAGCCTTGTATTTAATATCAAATGAGATTTGGATTTGTTGTGAATGGTGTCTTCATTAACACTGTTCTTAAACTTAGTTGAGAAAAAGATTAAATCTTTTTATTTAGATTTAATGAAGTATACCAATTAAATAGTATTTAATTGGAATTGAATTTGAATTGATTTCTGGGTTCATTGTGAACGGTGTTTTAGATAACACGTGTTCTTTAACCCGATAATTAATGGAATGTGAATTGGGTTTATCGTGAACTCTGTTTTAACGACATTCGTTCTTTAACCCGATTTACAGTGAAATGTAATTTGGAATTTGTAAATCTTTTGTTAAGATTTAAAGGAGATTTTCCAAAGTAAAGTTTTCCAATTTAATAAAATAAATTGGAAGGGAATGGAATTCGATTTGGTAATAATCGAAGTGAATTTCTGTGGAGGAAGACAACTAATATATCTGGAATTTAAAAGGCTTTGCCATTATTCCATTTATATTATTAGCCGGATATGGAAGTTTATATCAATTATATATATATATATATATATATATATCGATTTGTTTTCCATGAAGATTCCATCGTTAATGGAATGTGATCTTGGGTTTATAGTGAACCGTGTTTTAAATGAGATTGGTTTTTTAACCCAGTTAAAGACAGGATATGATTTCCCAAGTTAAACAATCATTAATATTGATTTTTGGGAAGATTAAAACTAGGTGGAGTTTTAATGAATCTTTAATTAGATTGAAATGATCGAGAATGGAGTATCACCAGTTTTGCCCCAGGCGATAGTTAAATCTTTAATTAGATTTAAACGTGAAATGGTAATTGAATTTACCGATAACACCGTGGTGTTAGATATGAAGTATTACCAGTTTTACTTCATGGGATGAATAGGTTGGGATTGGGAAATTAAAACAAATGATTACTTCGATAAGGTTCGTTAATCCCGACTAGTTTGAATTGATATTCAAAAGAAGAGTAAAGAATAAATTTAAAGAATTTATCTTTGATAAAATTAATGGGAACCTTTCCCAAAGTATATGAATATTTGAATGAAAGAATATTCTAAATTGGAATGAGGCGTATGTTGTGTTTGTGTAACACTTGTTTATTATATACGCGAGTTATACAGAAAGACCGGGTTTATCCCATTCTGAATAACTGATTCGACGATGTGTCGAGGATGGAGACGGTGGTAGAAGACCAAAGGTCTTCACATCTTTTGGATAATTAATGATGATCTTAATTGGGCTATACATCCAAGAGGAGGGAATCAGTTGGTGATCGTCCAGACGTACTTGGAGATCGATGGATATGCGAGGTACAAGGTGCCTCCGGTTTCGTTCACACCCAGAACGGACTTGTATGGACTGTGTGTCTGACATTGGATTTTTCTCTGTGTTGATTGATCTCTATTAAATATACATCTGCCTGGAGAAGGGGAATTCATTCCCTTACTTCACCCTTCTCTGAGATGTACAGGATCAAAGGGTGTATATCGATAGACATCAGTCACATGGTGTGAATTGCCTGTGTGGCATGCCTAAGTGGCAAAAGATCAAGGCTTTTGTTGAAAAGCAAAGTCTTGTGGTTGATGATCAAAGCACCGCCTGTGTGGCATAGCTTTGTGTAACGTTAATTCGCGAGCCTCACACGCTGGTTGTGAACCAGAAACGGGAGAGGACTTCAGGGAGGGCATGCGTTTCCTTCTAGCTAGGAGTGGTGTCAATGTTTTACACGGCCTGACATTTTACTTATGTGGATGATGGATTGCGAGGCGCCTCGGTTAGATCGGACGATCCGGGTCCGATGGAGTCATTTGGCTCATTGACACGCCATAGGGTGGGGAAACGCAGTGCTCAAGGTTTAAGTTTAATCCACATCGAGTGGACCGGCCCTGACGATCCAAGGCTTGTCTGCGCGCTTGCCTGAGACACGGGCTAGAGCGTCTCGAAGCGGTGAGGACGATCCCTTGCCTCGGTTCACAGATGGAAATCCAACTTCCAAATACGACATTTTGCGGTTTTAATTATAGAACTAGTATGGCGACATGATATATGGTACCCATGTCGTCTATGATTGATACTTATAATTGAAACTGTTTTTGACACTATACACTTATAGTGATATTAAAATATGAAATTTAGCGTATCAAGCATTCTTTGGCTATTATAAGGTAAAACCCTATCCTCCGGCTTGTGTTGCATTGTGTGATGGGACCTGGGTCTTATAATAGCTTCATTGTTCTTTATTTAGCATTGCGGTGTTGTTTTATACACTGGTATTCTTGGGAGGAAACCCGTTCCGTGTTATACAGCGTGGTCCCTTGATTTACCTAACTTTAAATAAAGATTAATAACTGTTTTAGTTCTCACAGCAGTCACATGACTGACCTGGAGTTATATTGTTTTAACCTAAACTATGGTTGCCCTTATTTTCGACACGGGCAGCTAGTAGTTTTGGTTTTGCAGATTTATAACCTGGTTTACAGCTGGAATGATATTTGGAAAGCTTTGTATCATTATATCTCCTTCAGTTGTGTTTTGTATTATTTTCCGCTGCTATGTAATGTATTGTAATCTCTGATATTTTCTGATGTGTAATATTCATTCATACTCTGTATATTCTTGTAATCTGATGAAATTGTTGTAATAAGAAATGAAATGTTCTTCTGTTTGCGTTTTGATTTGTCTTGTCCTCAACTCAATCCGTGATTTCCCATAAGGGGGATTTCGGGTCGTTTCAAAAGGAATACAACGTCAGACAAACCATCCATTTACAAGTCCGTTCTAGGTCTGAACGCAACCAGAGGCACCTTATTCCTCGTCTCATATGTCCATTACAAGAGAGAGGCCCTCACATATCCGGTCGATCTCCAAGTACATTTGGACGATCACCACTTATTACCTTGTCTTGGGTGTACGACCCAATCAAGACATCAGTAATCATCCAAATGATGTAATGATCTACGGTGTTTAACCACCGTCTTCATCTTCGACTCTTGGTCGTCGTAGTAATTATTCAGAATGGGTTAACCCGGTCTTTCCGAATAATTCGCTTATTTTATAATCAAGTGTTATAAAATCACATCATACGCCTCATTTCGATTCAGAATTTTCCTTTAATAAAAGATTCACATTATTAGGTAAAGGTTCCCATTAATTTTATCAAAGATAAATTCTTTTAATTTATTCTTTATTCTTCCTTTGGATATCAATTTCAAAAGATTTTATTAACTAGTCGGGATTATCGAACCTTACCGAAGTAATCATTTATTTATATTTATTATCCCAATCCCAACCTATTCATCCCATAGAGCAAAACTAGTAGCACTCCATACCTAACATCCAATGTATTATCGGTAAATTTAATTACCATTTCACGTTTAAATCTAATTAAAGAATTAACTATCGTCTGGAGTAAAACTGGTGGTACTCCGTTCTCGATCATTTCTAGAATTCAATAAATTAAATTATCTCTTTCCCATTTCAATCTAATTAGATATTTATTAAAACTCTAATCCGGTTTTAATATCAAAAATCATTACTTTATGATGATTCAAATTTAGGTAATTAATCTTTATCTTTAACTGGTTAAAGAACTAATGTCATTTAAAACACAATTACGATAAACCCAAAATCATCTTCCATTAAATATGGAATCTTCACAGAAATCAGATCAATATATAATCGATATAAATTTCCGTATCAGACTAACAATATAAATGGAATAACGGCAAAGCCTTTCAAATTCCATATATAGTAACGGTCTTCTTTTACAAAAGCTTACCTCGATTAAAATCGAATTCCCTTCAGTTCCAATTTATTCTATTAAATTGGAAAACTTTACTTTGGAAAAATTCTCATATAAATCTTAATAAAAGATTTATAAATTCCATGTAAATCTTAATAAAAGATTTATAAATTCCATTTAAATCTTAATAAAAGATTTATAAATTTAAATCCTAATAAAAGATTTATAAATTCCATTTAAATCCTCACTGTTAATTGGGTTTAAAGAACAAATGTCGTTTAAAACATAATTCACAATAAACCCATAATCAGCTTTCATTTCAATTCTAATTAAACATTAATTAATTAGTAAACTTTTCTAAATATTAATTAAAAGATTTTTCTTTTCGCATGGGGTTTAAGAACAACGTTATTTAAAACACCATTCACGACAAACCCAAAATCCAACTTATTTGATTTAATTCCAAATAAATATTAATTAATTGGAAAACTCCATTAAATCTTAATTAAAGATTTATTCTAGTTAATAACTAGTTCATTTCGATAAAAATATATTTTTACCCTTTAAAATATGGAATTTTTCATCCAAAATCTTTCCAAATTATTAATTATGATTTTACATAATTTTTCCATATTTTTGATAATTTTATTAAGGCCGGTACAGTCGGTTTCCAATAATGGCCAACGAACTGCATCCATAGCGACCTTTTTCAAATTTGATTTGGACGTAATTCCAAATCCAACCATTAAATTTCAAACTTCTTGTATTCATTGGAAAGCTCTTTTCAATACGAACCCAACGGTTCCGGTTTTAGGAAAATCCGACGGTTGGATCTCCCGTTACATCAATTTGAAGTTAATGGTCGAAAGGTCGTTGTGCGGCGCGTTCTATTCAGGCCATTAAATATATATAATATATATTATATATATTCCATCGATTTCCAATTAAAACATATTTTATAAATCGTTTATAAATTCGTTTTAAAACGATTCCAACTTCATTTTCAATTTTAAATCAGAATTGAATATTGTATATCTGTATCATATTAAAATGATAATATTTTCAAAATATTAAATTTTGAAATCAATTCTTTATTATAAAATGCCCTTTTATTATAAAATGTTCCTTATTATATAACATTCTTTATTATATGACATTCTTTATTATAAAATGTCCTTTATTATAAAACATTCTTCATTATAAAATAAACATGTTAAGTGTAACATTTCTAATGACAAATCCTATTTTGACAAGTAAATCTTTTTATTTAAATAAACATGTTAAAAATGATGCTTTTAACTATCAAATGCATTTTAACATGTAATCCTTTTTATTCAAACTAGCATGTAAAATGTCCTTTTAAATGGAAAAACATGTTTAACATGAATTTATATTTATTCTCTTTAACATATAAAATGTACTTTCAAAAAAGGCAAAACATATTTAACATGAATTTCTATTTATTCTACTTAACATATAAAATGTACTTTTAAAAAAGGCAAAACATGTTTAACATGAATTCCTATTTATTCTATTTAACATATAAAATGTACTTTTAAGAAAGGCAAAACATGTTTAATACTAGTTTATATTTATTCTACTTAACATATAAAATGTACTTTTAAAATAGCACAACATGTTTAACTTGAATTTCTATTTATTTTACTTAACATATAAAATGTACTTTTGAAAATGGCAAAACATGTTTAACATGAATTTCTTTTTATTCTATTTAACATATAAAATGTACTCTTAAAAAAGGCAAAACATGTTTAACATGAATTTATATTTATTCTACTTAACATATAAAATGTACTTTTAAAATGGCACAACAAGTTTAACATGAATTTCTTTTTATTCTACTTAACATATAAAATGTACTTTTAAAAAAGGCAAAACATGTTTAACATGAATTTCTATTTATTCGATTTAACATAGAAAATGTACTTTTAAAAAAAGAAAAACATGTTTAACATGAATTTCTATTTATTCTATTTAACATATAAAATGTAATTTTAGAAAATGTTCTTTTACATTAAAATGTTCTTTACATTAAAATTGATCTTTTACATAAAATGTTTCTTTTCATTAAAATGATTCTTTTACATAAAAATGTTTCTTTTTTATTAAAATGATTCTTTACATAAAAATGTTTCTTTTCATTAAAATGTTATTTATTGTAAAATGTTGTTTATTTCTGAATCGGAATGCGGCCCAATCAATTACCATATAATTTCAGTTATATGGATTTCATACATCGCATGTATGCAACAATAATGATAAATAATCAATAAACTGTCCATTCACATCTAGAGTGAAATTTACAACTGTGTGAGCATTAAAATAAATAAATAATGCTCATCACAGACTGTCAATCCATCGATTGACATACAATTAAATATTGGGACTTGTGTATGTCATATATCATCCCAATACCCGTGTAGGGTTTTCAAAAAACAACAGTTTATTTAAACAAATTATTGGTTAACAAATTTAACCAATTCTAATTCAGTTTGAATTATTTTCTAGTTAACCCATTTACAGTGTTTAAATCATAAATAAATATTTATAATTTAATTTCAACTGCTCTATTTATGTTAACATTATTTTTAATACGTTAAACATTTCAACATCACAAACAACGCACATTACAGTCATGGTTTGTTGACGAGGAAAATGATCTAACATGCACCGTATACAATTTATAATAATTAAACTGATAAAAATCTACACTGGCAATTCCATATATTTTCCAGTTATGAAAATAAATAAACAACTGTGCATAATTTTTAGTAGGGAGTTCTCACCTATGGTTTCCACTCCATCATTTTTTAACTGTACGGATTGGATTCTATTCTACTTTCAGTCAGTTCCATCGCAATCTGTTTCACGCGGTATACCTATTAAAAATCGTATTTTTAAAACAAAGTCTTTTATGATTAAAAATCATATTTTTATTTAAGCTATATATATAAAGATCACATTTTTATAATGCTGTATATAAATTAAAAATCATATTTTTATTCCATGCTATAAAACATAAAACCATATTTTTATTTCAAATATTATATTTTTAAAACCCATATTTTTATTTACGTTATGTATATATAAATATCATATTTTTATATTGCTATTCCTATTTTAAAAACAATGATAATTTTGTTTTAAAAACAATGCTAAATATAAATTTAAAAACGGTGCTAATTTAATTACAAATCATATTTTATTCCAATGTTATTTAAGTAATAAAAATCACATTTTATTTTGCATACAATGCTCTTTTTATTTCAAAAAGAATGCTCTTTTTATTTCAAAAATTAAATTTTTGTTAAAGTTATTTATAAATAAAATAATGTTATTTTCTTTTATATAAAAACAATGATTTTTCTTTTTATAAAAACAATGATTATATATTTTTATTTCATATTAAAACCATGCTATTTATATTTTATAAAAAATCAGATTTTTATTTAAGGCTATTTTATATTTATAAACAATGCTAATTTATTTATTTTAAAATAATATCTTGTTATATTTTATAAACAATGTCATTTTATATTATAAACAATGTCATTTTATATTTTTTAAACAATGTCATTTATTATTTTAAGAACAATGATATTTATATGTTTAAAACAATCATATTTTTATTTTTAAAAACAATTCTAGTTTTATTTTTAAAACAATTCTATTTTTATTTTTTTACTAAAACAATGCTATTTTTATTTACAAAAACTTATTATTCTTATTTCCAAAAACTTATTATTTATGAATACAAAAACTTACTAATTTTATTTACAAAAACTTATTATTTTTAAACATAATTAAGAATTATCAACCTTTTCCCTTTGTCTAATTATCTTCCTTCCAGGCATCGGTTACATCCCGTAACCCATCATCGTAAGAAATAATCGCCTCCACCACCTCCTAGAAGCCACCGGAATCTGATCGACTGACAACCCTCTGACCGTCGACGTGGCGCCTCCCTGCTCCGGCCAGGGTTCGCAACTCGACGCCCTAGATCACCCCAAAAAACCCTTGGAATCCGCTGACTTTGAGATGGCGATACTTGTAACGACCCGAACTTCTCTGGTCTCCGAAGAGAAGAGAAAGAACGGATTGTTTGAGAACACAACAAATCAGAACACAAACCAAAGAACATTTCATTGCTTATTAAAACTATCCCATCATAAGACAAGAATATTCCAGAGTATGAATAAATAAAATACATTCGATAAATATCAGAGATTACAATACATTACTGCAGCGGAAAATAATACAAAACACAACTGAAAAAGATATACGGATACAGAGATTTCCGAATATCATTCCGGCTATAAACCAGGATCCTGTGAATATAAATCTGCAAAATCAAAACTACTAGATGCCCGTGTGGAAAATAGGGGCACTTAGAGTTTAGGTTAAAACAATAAACTCCAGGTTAGTTATGTGACTGGTGTGAGAACTAAAACAGTTATTTAATCTTTATTTTTAAAGTTTGATAAATCAAGGGACCATGTCGTATAACATGGAACGGGTTTCCTCCCAAGAATACCAGTGCATAAAACAAACAGCGCAATGCTAAATAATGAACAATGAAGCTATTATAAGACTCAGGTCCCATCACATAATGCAACGCAAGACGGAGGATAGGGTTTTACCTTATAATGCTTGATACGCGAAATTTAATATTTTATTATTACTATAAGTGAAGAAATCAACTTCAAATATAAATGTATCAATCATAGGCGGCATGGGTACCATATATCATGTCGCCAATACTAGGCTCTACAATCAAAACCGAAATGTCACGTATTGGAAATTAGATTTCCTTCTATGAGTCGAGGCCAGGGATGGCTCCGCTTCGAGACACTCTAGAAAATGCCTTAGGATCTCCCGTAGAAGAACCTTGGATCTTCAGGGCCGGTCCTCCCTTATGTTTGAGGATTGGTTATTCCTGAACACACGTTTCCCGGACCTACATCCATCGGCTCCGAAGAGACCGATATATCTGAGGCGCCTCGCAATCAAACAACCACAGAGGTAAAGTAACAACAATGTCAGGGCTAGTAAAACGCTGACACCACCCATAGCTAGAAAGAAACATCGTGCACTCCCTGCAGTCACGATCCCGTTTTTGACTCATACCGAGGTGTGAGGCTCGCAAATTAACGCAATACACAAAGCTACGATGTATTAAAGCCGTGCTTTGATCATCAACCACAAGACTCTGCTTTTCATAAAAAACCTTGATCACTACATCTCAGCATGCCACACAGGCAATTCATGTCATGCGACTGATATCTATCGATATATAACCTTTGAGCTCGTACATCTCAGAGAAGGGCGTTAAGCAAGAGAATAAATTCTCCGCCGCCAAACAGATATATATTTAATAGAAATCAATCAACATAGAATAAAATCCAATGTCAGACACACAATCCATTTACAAGTTCGTTCCGGGTCTGACGTAACCGAAGGCACCTTATTCCTTGTCCCGTATGTCCAATACAGGAGAGAGGCCCTCGCATATCCGTCGATCTCCAAGTACGTCTGGACGATCACCACTTACTACCTCGTCTTGGGTGTACAGCCCAATCAAGACATCAGTAATCATCTAAACGATGTAAAGACCTCCGGTCTTCAACCACCGTCTTCATCGTCGACTTATCGTCCAATCAGTTTTTCAGAATGGGTATAAACCCGACCTTTTCGAATAACTCGCGTATATAATAAACAAGGGATATAAAAATACAACATATGCCTCATTCCAATTCTAAATATTCTTTTATTTAAATATTCACATCTTTCGGGATTTGTTCCCATTAATTTTATCAAAGATAAATTCTTTAAAATTTATTCTTTAACCTTCCTTTGGATATCATTCAAACCATATTAAGGCTTTCCAAACTAGTCGGGATTAACGCACCTTACCGAAGTAACCATTTATTTAATTTCTCAATCCCAACCTATTCATCCTATGGAGAAAAACTGGTATTACCCCATAACTAACACCACGGTGTTATCGGTAAATTTAATTACCATTTCACATTCAAATCTAATTAAAGATTTAATTATCGCTATGAGCAAAACTAGTGATACTCCATTCTCGATCATTTCCCAAATTTGATAATTTAAATTATCAATTTACATTTCAATCTAATTAAAGATTCATTAAAACTCCACTTAGTTTTAATCTTCCCAAAAATCAATGTTAATGATTATTTAGCTTTGGAAACACAAACATGCTGCATCGACAATCTACACCGTACTATTGATTTCTGCTGATATATAACCTCTAAGCTCGTACGTCTTAGAGAAGGGTGTTAAGCAAGAGAATAAATTGTCCGCCACCAAACAGATATATATTTAGCGGAGATCAACCATACAATTCGAAATACAATGACAGACATGTAATCCCGCCTTTAACTGGGTTAAAGAACTAATGTCATTTAAAACACAGTTCACGATAAACCCAAATCACATTCCATTAATTATGGAATCTTCACTGAAAAACAAATCAATATATAATCGATATCAATTTCCATATCCGACCAATAATATAAATGGAATAACGGCAATGCCTTTTAAATTCCATATGTATTAACAGTCTTCCTCCACAGAAGTTCACTTCGATTATTATCAAATTGAATTCCATTCAATTCCAATTTAATATATTAAATTGGAAAACTTTACTTTGGAAAATTCCCGTTAAATCTTAATAAAAATATTTATAAATTCCAAATCACATTTCGCTGTAAATCGGGTTAAAGAACGAATGTCGTTAAAAACACAGTTCACAACAAACCCAATTCATGTTCCATTTTCAATTCTAATTAAATGTTAATTAATTGGTAATTCTTCTTTAGATCTTAATTAAAAGATTTATTCTATTCAAAGGGGGTGCAAGAACAGTGTTATTTAAGACACCATTCATGACAAACCCAAAATCACATTCCATTGTTAATCGGGTTAAAGAACAAGTGTTATTTAAAACACCGTTCACGATAAACCCAAAAATCAATTCCACTTCAATTTCAATTAAATATTAATTAATTGGTATACTTCATTAAATCTAAATAAAAAGATTTAATCTTTTCTCAACTGGTTTTAAGAACAGTGTCAATGAAGACACCATTCACGACAAACCCAAATCCCATTTGAAATTAAATACAAGGCTCTGAATAGAAAAAATATCGGCTTATATTCAATATCAAATTCTGAAATCAACAAATATCGTATTGGAATAACGATATATATATCTTCCAAATTCCTCCACAATATCCGTATAATCATGGAATCCAATATCGAAATATTCTGAAGCTAATTTTGATACAAATCCATTCCAATTCATATATTGGAAATTCTGGTTATTTTTAAAACCATTTCAAATCCAATTTATTTATTTTAAAAATATTGGATTTATTATCCTAGTTCATAACTAGTTCATTTTGATAAAAATATATTTTTATCTTTTCAAATATGGAATATTTTAGCCCAATTCTTTCCAAATCATTTATTATGATTTTACACAAATTATTGATATTTTTAATAATTTTATCAAGGCCCGTACAGTCGATTTCCATAAACGGTCATCGAACTGCACTTACAACGATCTTTTCCAAATTTGATTTGGACATAATTCGAAATCCAACCGTTAGATTTCAAATCTCTAATATTCATTGGAAATCTCTTTTCAATACAAACCCAACGGTTCTGGTTTTAGCAGAATCCGACGGTCGGATCTCCCGTAATGTCCATTCAAAGTCAATGGTCAAATTTGCGAACTACCGCAGCGCGACACGTTCTATTCAGGCCATTAATATATATAATACATATATTATATATATTTCGTCGATTTCCATTTAAAACATATTTTATAAATCGTTTTAAATTCGTTTTCAAAACGATTTCAACTTCATATTCAATTTCAAATCAAAATTGAATATTCCATATCATCGATATATAAATGATAATATTTTCAAAACATTATATTTTGAAATCAATTCCTTTTCGATATTCATTATAGAAATAAATAAAACCGATATAAATATTGTTCACGTCAAAATGGCGTTAATCTAATCAACACGACTTTATATATTTAAATATATTCGTGTCCATCCCAAATCGGACATCAAAATCAAATTTTGATTGTTTTTTACTGAAATAATCATTATTTTAAAATATTCATTCTTTTTGAACTGGAATCAGACACAGTCAATTACCATATAATTTGATATATATGGATTTCATACCACACACGTACACAACAACAATCAAACGCATTCAACCATCATCCAGAGTGCATTCTGCACTGCATAAGCATTAAATATAAATATTCAACGCTTACACAGCTTGTCAACCAATCGGTTGACATACAACTAAATATTGGGATTAGTGTATGTCCAATATCATCTCAATACCCATGTGGGGTTTTCAAACAACAAACACTGATTATTATTTGTGCAGTTGGGCGATGTGTCAAATTTATCGTCTCAATCAATATCAGTCAAATGTGTGTACATAAACAAACCGTCCGATTTGTTTATAAATATTTATTTTATTCATATGCACGTTAAAAAATATATTTTTAACTATAAAATGTTTTATTCCATTCCACATCACACAATTAATTTTCACAACACAATCAAACAAACAAACAAGTCGTCCATGGTTTGTGGACGACGGGTGTCGGGTGCCGCTAAGCACCGTCTACATCCTAGTATATACTTCTAACTAGAAAATAAATTAAAGTGAGAAGTTCTCACCTTTGGGATCCACTCCGTCATTTTTATTTCTGAACAATTCGGGTTTCGTTTTGATTTCCGTCGATACCATTGCTATCTTTTCCCGTTGTTCATAGTAAAAATCACATTTTTAATATGATGTTTGTATTAAAAAAAATCACGTTTTTATATCGCTACTTCCTATGTAAAAATCATATTTTTATAAAGTTGTTTATATAAAAATTATATTTTTATATCGCTATAAATATATAAAAGATCACATTTTTATTTAACCATTCAAACAATAAAAATCGTATTTTTACTTCGCTAACTTCATAAGAAAAATCGTATTTTTATTTACCTTTCATACATATAAAAATCCTATTTTTACATCACTTCCTAGATAATAAAAATCATAGTTTTACTACTCTACATAAATAAAAATCATATTTTTATATCTTCTATATAATAAAAATTATATTAAAAATCACTTCTTTACTCGAATACTATATAAATAAAAAATCACTTCTTTATATGTTATACATATAAATAAAAATCAAATCTTTATACGTTATTCATAGGAATAAAAATCAAATCATTTTTTGTAAAAAATAACCTTTTAATCTAGCTTTCATACATATAAAAATCGGTTCTTTATCTAGCTTCCATACATATAAAAATCAGTTCTTTATCTAGCTTCCATACATATAAAAATCGGTTCTTTATCTAGGTTCCATACATATAAAAATCGGTTCTTTATCTTGTTAATACATACACAAAAACTGAATCTTTCACAAGCTAATACACATATAAAGGAAATCAAATTTTTAATCATCCAAATAAATTAAAAACTCACATCGTTCGTTCGAGGAAGGGGGGGCTTGCTCGCGGTGGCGTCGGTCAGTGGGAGGCGGAGGGGAGGTCGATCCGGCATCTGGGTCTTTAGGCGTTGGAGTGGGGTCGGCGCGGATGTTTTTGGGGGTGTAGGGTTTTCACGGCGGTTTTGGCGAGGAGGGAAAGGAGAGAGAGGCGAGGTGGAGAAGAAGAGGGGGGATCGGAGGTGAGCTGAGCGGCGAGGCCAGAGGGAGGGGAGCGCCGACGATGCGGCGGCAGAGGGTGGAGAAGGGGGCGCGATGAGCTTTCATCGTTGTTGTTTTTTTTCTTCTTTTAATTTTCGATTTTGAAATGAATCGGGAAAAAGGGGGGTTGACTGAGTAAGGAGATAAAGGGGAGGCCCTTCATAAATAATTATATATTTAATTAATTTTAATTCCCACAAAGGTGCTTTTTCTATTGAACCCCAAATCGAGCACAACGACTGTCGCCCCCAGCAAATTACCCTCATTCCGGACCCAATGGGATATGTCCTGTAAGCCGATTCAACTATTTCGGTTGGTTTCCGTTCAGATTAACATATACATCATTACATATTTATTTTAAACGTACATTTCAATTTACTAGGGCCACATACTGACTTCAAAAATTTCAGAAAAAATATTTCTAGCTTCGTATTGACGATATGGTCCTAAAAAACTAATTTCATCAAATTTGAAGACCGTTTGAAAAATGGCCATTTTCTGGTTGATCCAAATTGACTGAAACTGTCAAAACACGTTTTCTTTTGCCACGCTCACATATTAATCCCAAAAATTATGAACTTTGGAATCTAGCAATAACTTGACATCCCGGATCCAAAAAAAAGTGGTTTCATTAGAAACGGAGGTCATTTGCAAAATTTCCATTTTTAAGGGCTAAAATTCCATAGCGACTATTTTGAATTTTCAACTGGGAATAACTTTTTATTTCCGCTATGAAATTTTGACTTTTCAGATTCGTTGGAAAGATATCTTCAAATAGATTCAAATATTTTTGGTTTTACTATAATCTGGTTTATTTTGATTCCTGTACATTCATTTGAAATTTGAAATCGAATTTTCAAACTACCGCGCCATTTCCAGTTCCTTTTATATTTAAAATAAATATTTATATTCTAACGTCGATTCAAATAAATATATACATTCTAATTCTATTCAAAATAAATTTTTAGTCGTTATTATTTAAAATAAATCATTTTAAATATTCAAAATTCATTAAAATTGCCAAAATAAAAATTTTAAATTGGTTCTGATTTTCCGGCTTGTTACAATCTCCCCTACTTAAAATCTTTTCGTCCTCGAAAAGGAACGGAGCTGAAAGTTGTTTTATTAATCAACTCAACATTCGGTTTGGCTCTCATTCTTCAACTTTTCAGTTTCTACGAATTTTCCAATTCTTCAAAATTTTGGCTAACACCCTAAATTTTCGAAAAATTTCGCCATAACCTCCTTTGTACGGGAGCGCCGGGAAAATCCCCAAACCGCCACACAGGCCCTCTCATCTCAAAAAGAAAAAGCCAATCGGCTCATAAAATCATCCAAACCCAAGAAATTAGTAAACATGTACCTATTTGTCGGGCATACAATTTTATTCCTCTTCTCTAGCCTCCTTGCTATGACCTTTTAAATGTATATACATATATATGCATACATTCTCAAACAATTTTCAATTCAGTTCAATATTTGATACCATTTGTTTATATGTACTGTTCTTTCACATAATGGTTTTATTAGATAACAAATAATCATACAACACAACCATCAATCAATTAGTGAATTAACGTATTAAATTCACAGTTTTGATATATATACAGAAAATCATGTTATTGATGCCAATTCACAATAATAAACCCTATCTAGCTTTGGTTCTCACACCAGCCAATTGGAAACATGTAGAAATCCCACGTTCAAAACTGGAGTACAAATACTGGCAATGTGATCACAATTACCAGTATCATCCCTGGGCGACTAGAGTGTGATTCTATATCTATCCAGTATATTAAAACTTCGAATACACATTTGCAAGGCATATATGCAAAAAAATTATATATTGAATTATCCAAATTCAATACAAATAAAATATTCAAATACGTTGGATAAGGTTTAAACTTCCAAAACAATATTTGTTTTCATTTTTATTTTAAAAATAACACTCTTTCAACTCGTTCTAGGATACTACTGATCCCATATCTAATGAGTCATTCTCATTGGATATTGCTAATCCAATCTCTGATGAATTCTTTCGTTCGGTTCTAATGTGTCCTATTATCGAGCTCTGTAAACCAAAGCTCTGATACAAAATGTAACGACCCGAACTTCCCTCAAACCAAAATCTTTGGAAATATGAATTCCAAAACATAACAATGCATACAAACAAGTATGCAACCAAATATTGGGCTCCCCTCAGACAAGGAAAAGGGCATGTACCTAAGCAACTCGGTATATATTAATGCACCTCCCACACATGGAACAGGCTACACACTGACCACTCACCCTAAGGCACTGTGTGATTGATATACATCGGTTGCATAGCGTGAATTTCCTGTGTGGCATGTTGAGATGCAAATGATCAAGGCTTCTGTTGAAAAGAAGAATCTTGTGGTTGATGATCAAACACGACTTTAACATAGCATAGCTTTGTGTAGCGTTAATTCATGAGCCTCACACCCTGGTGTGAACCAGAAACGGGAGAGGACCTCAGGGAGGACATGCGTTTCCTTCTAGCCAGGAGTGGTGTCAGCGTTTTGAAAGCCCTGACGTTTTACTTATGTGGATGATGGATAGCGAGGCGCCTCGGTTATTTCGGTCTCTGCGGAACCGAAGGATGGTCTTTATACAGACCAGATTGACGCCCCATAGGGCGGGGAAACGCAGTGTTCATGCATTTTAATCCACTCCGTGTGGACCGGCCCTAACGATCCAAGGTGCAGTTGCGGTTATTCCTGAGACACGGGCTAGAGCGTCTCGAAGTGGTAAGGACTATCCCTTGCCTTGGTTCACAGACGGAAATCCAACTTCCAATACGTGACATTTCAGTTTTATTTGTAAAGCCTAGTATGGCGACATAGTGAGATGGGGCACTATGCCGTCTATGATTGATACCTTTATATTTGAAGTTGTTTTCATATACTTTACACTATAATAGTATCAAAATGATTTGTTTTAAACGTACAAAGCATTCTTGGATATTATAAGGTAAAACTCAATCCTCTGGGTTGCGTTGCACTGTGTGATGGGACCTGAGTCTTATAATAGCTTCATTTTTTCAAAAAGCATTGCGTTGTTATTCTATACAATGGCATTCACGGGGGTAAACCCGTTCCGCGTTAGCGCTAGTTCGCGAATTTCGACCATTGACTTCGAATGGACATTACGGGAGATCTGACCGTCGAATTCTCCTAAAACCGGAACCGTTGGGTTCGTATCGAAAAGAGCTTTCTAACGAATATTTGAGATTTGAAATCTAATGGTTGGATTTGGAATTATGACCAAATCAAATTTGGAAAAGGTTGTTGTAAGTGCAGTTTGATGGCCATTTATGGAAATCGACTATACGGGCCTTGATAAAATTATTAAAAATATCAATAATTAGTGTAAAATCATAAGAAATGATTTGGAAAGAATTAGTATGAAAAATTCCATATTTGAAAAGATAAAAATATATTTTTATCGTAATGAACAAGTTATGAACTAGAATAATAAATCCCGAAAGATGTGAATGTTTAAATAAAAGAATATTCAGAATTGGAACGAGGCGTATGTTGTGTTTTTATAGCACTTGTTTATTATATGCACGAGTTATTCGAAAAGGTCGGGTTTATACCCATTCTGAATAACTGATTCGACGATAAGTCAACGATGAAGACGGTGGTTGAAGACCAGAGGTCTTCATATCGTTTGGATGATTGTTGATGTCTTGATTGGGCTGTACACCCAAGACGAGGTAATAAGTAGTGATCGTGTAGACATACTTGGAGATCGATGGATATGCGAGGGCCTCTCTCTTGTATTGGACATACGGGACGAGGAATAAGGTGCCTCCGGTTTCGTTCAGACCCGGAACGAACTTGTAAATGGATTGTGTGTCTAACATTGGATTTTATTCTATATTGATTGATTTCTATTAAATATATATCTGTTTGGCGGTGGAGAATTTATTCTCTTGCTTAACACCCTTCTCTGAGACATACGAGCTCAGAGGTTATATATCGATAGATATTAGTCGCATGGCATGAATTGCCTGTGTAGCATGTTGAGATGCACTGATCAAGGCTTTTATTGAAAAGCGGAGTCTTGTGGTTGATGATCAAAGCACGACTTTAATACAACGTAGCTTTGTGTATGGCGTTAATTCGCGAGCCTCACACCTCGGTATGAGTCAAAAATGGGATAATGACTGCAGGGAGTGCACGACGTTTCTTTCTAGCTATGGGTGGTGTCAGCGTTTTACTAGCCCTAACATCGTTGTTATTTTTCCTATGCGGTTGTTGGATTGCGAGGCGCCTCGGATATATCGGTCTCTTCGGAGCCGATGGATATAGGTCTGATAGGATGGGGAAACGTGTGTTCAGGAATAACCAATCCTCAAATATAAGGGAGGACCGACCCTGAAGATCCAAGGGTCTTCTACGGGAGATCCTAAGGCGTTTGCTAGAGTGTCTCGAAGCGGAGAGGAGCCATCCCTGGCCTCGACTCATAGACGGAAATCCAATTTCCAATACGTGACATTTCGGTTTTGATTGTAGAGCCTAGTATTGGCGACATGATATATGGTACTCATACCGCTTATGATTGATACATTTATATTTGAAGTTGATTTCTTCACTTATAGTAATAATAAAAGATTAAATTTCGCGTATCAAACATTATTTGGCTATTATATGGTAAAACCCTATCCTCCGGCTGGCGTCGCATTGTGTGATGGAACCTGGTCTTATAATAGCTTCATTGTTCTTTATTTAGCATTGCGCTGTTTGTTTTGTGCACTGGTATTCTTGGAAGGAAACTCGTTCCGTGTTATACAACGTGGTCCCTTGATTTACCTGACTTTAAAAATAAAGATTAAATAACTGTTTTAGTTCTCACACCAATCACATGACTGACCTGGAGTTTATTGTTTTAACCTAAACTCTGGGTGCCCCTATTTTCCACAAGGGCAGCTAGTAGTTTTGGTTTTGCAGATTTATATTCACAGGATCCTGGTTTATAGCTGGAATGATATCCAGAAAGCTCTATATCTGTATATCTCCTTCATTTGTGTTTTGTATTATTTTCCACTGTAGTAATGTATTGTAATCTCTGATATTTATCGAATGTATTTTATTTATTCATACTCTAGAATATTCTTGTATTCTGATGGGATTGTTTTAATAAGCAATGAAATGTTCTTCTGTTTGTGTTCTGATTTGTCGTGTTCTCAAACAATCTGTTCTTTCTCTTCTCTTCGGAGACTGGGGAAGTTCGGGTCGTTACAATACTCCTAATCCAGGAAACGAAAAACGATCTCTTCCGTGCTAATTTGTAGATCTGAAGAAGTACTCCAGTTTTTGTTTCGAATTCAGAGTTTAATTTGATTTGGATCGAGCGATTTTGGGGATCAAAAATCTGAATATGAGGGCCATTGATTTTGAAGATGGCGACTGTGTTGAATGGGTCTAGGGTTTCAAGGAGATAAGGGCTTGTAACAACCCGAGTTTTCGCGATCCTGAGTAATCGACATATAACCCAATGTCGACTATCAAGCATCAGAAATAACGGATAGTTAATGAAAGAAAATAGAGGGTGATAATAGATAAGATAGAAACTTAGAATAGAAGAAGAAGAAGAAGAAGAAGAAGAAGAACATGCAGCATCAGAGTAAACACGAATCTCACAGCGGAACGAACAATATATAATAGATACTTAACTTTGAAATAAAATCAATATATGTATACAGTAACATTATCAGAGTATAACACTTACAACATAACGGAAATAACAATAGCTATATAATCCTGAAGCCTCCTGCTCCAAGCTCTCCAAGTATATCTGTAAAACCTGACAACTTGACTGCCTGTACAAATAGGGCACCCAAGAGTTTAGGGAAAACAACACAAAATAAACTCTGGGTCAGCCATGGGACTAGTGTGAGTAAACACTTTAAAACATTTTGGGAAAATAAGCGATATCTCATAAGACCACGCCGTATAACACGGAAAGGGTTTTCCCTTATGAGATTCCAAAACACTTGATTCAACATTTCAACATCTTTTTGAACGAAATGATATAATTTATATCAAACTCATTTGATATTATAATAGTGTCTATCAATCACAACTAAATAATCAATTAGCAGAATGCTTTCATCTCACGTTCTACGTACACAGTATATAATCAAAAACCATGAGCGGTTATTGGGTAATGAATTCCAACTGGCAAGGTATGGGACCACCTTCCGACGGTGTATCTCTAGTGAGGAATACATCGGGTTCAACAAGAACATCTTACAACCCAGGCTAAACATGACCGGTCACTCATTTCGCTTGAGTGTACCGAATGTATTATCACGAACGATTGGGATCAGCAACCGTTTCCGAAAGGGACAGCATCGAAATTGATATAAGAAGTAAATGGAATTTCTCTAGATCAGGTGATAATACACCCTAATTGGCAGCTAACCACTTAGCCATGCGACCTACCCGATTTTATACCATTTCTTGGTTGTGAGGCTAGAGGTCATAACATACAGACCACACCTTTATTTACTTTCAATGTCACATCGTCATACCCGCCAAATCACAAATTGATTTCCCCAAACATGCCACGGGTATACAGCTAAGAGAAACGAATTCCTCCGCCACCAAACGTAAATACGTTTGAAGAGATCAACTTACATGATCTATTAAATATACTTTGTCAGACATTCTTCCATACAGGTCGTCCTAGGGCTGGACAGACCGAAGGCACTATTCTGTAAACAGGACAGCCCTTGCATAACTCCGTCTTCAATAATCTTCATCATATTTGATCGCAACACTAACGCCCATACAGAGTGGTTTTCAGATAATGAACCTGATCCCGGTCTCTCCGTATTGACGACGGAAAAATGGTAAAAAACTTTGATAGTCGCTGATTTAACTATCAAAGAAAAACATGTATGCAAACAACGATATTATTTCCAAATGGAAATTTTATCAATCAATCATCAATCAACATTTATTCATTTCCCCATTTCTCATTTCCATATATTCATCAAATCCTTATTTTCTAATTTCAGAAAATATATGTTATTAACTTTGGAAACGTTTCCATTTTTGATTCACGCATCACTATCTTCTCACATATATCAGTCTCTAACTGTAAACTAGTAAGAGAACAACACCCTATGTATTAACCCCGAAGGCCGAAACCAACATCAAATCAATACCCAGACAGCTGTTCAACTTAACTAATCTCCAGTCAGTTTCTAATTCCTTTAACTCCATTTTAAATTCCTATTTCAGACCCTATTTCCTTTATAAATATTTTATTAGCAAAATATTTACTTAAATCCTTTATTCACATTAAATGTAAATAATATTTCTTCTTTGCAATCAAAACAGTTTGATTTCGTATTTAAAACAATATCCCAAATCCAATTTCTATTTATACTTCTAATTATAGAATTATTTATATAAAATCTCATTTTATTCTTCTAGCACTTATAATCCCATTTATAATCACCTTTATAAATGCTGCTCAAATTCCATTTAAAATATTGATGTTAGAACCGATTCCTACTTCTCTATATAAATTTAGTCTTATATATTATGTTTATCAAATGATAAATATCTAATTTGATTTATAAAACATTATTTATAAATTAATCTTCTCAATCTATTTGTTAAAATAAATTTCTATTTAATATCCACTTTAATTCTCATAATTCTTTTATATCTCGTCAAATATCACTTTTATAATTCTATTTACTTTCTAAATAAATATTCCTTTTATACTTCTATTTATTTTCTATATGAATAATCCTTTTATACTTCTATTCATTTTCTATATAAATATTTCATTTTCATAATCACTTTGAAAATTTCCTTTTTTACATTCCAGTATTTCATATGGTATTTAAAATATCAAATAACCTGATCAGTGTCATCATAATCAATCACAGATTATATATCACATCATATATCACAGTATATGAAAACAAACAACATTATAAATATTGAGGAATCCAGTTGGATCCCTCCAACCTGTTTCCCTGCATTCACAGATGTTAAACAATATAAATAACATCGATTTCATTTCAATATGAAATATTCTGATAAACAGAATCAATATTTGATTAACAATTTATATATATATATATATGTATCGTTATCTGTAATTTCAAACAACACATCAACAATTCAACCAAACAATCAACACACAGCATTCAATCATCATTTATCACTACTAGATTATATTTATAAAAATATAAACTGTACAGAGTTAGTGAGATTTACTCACATTTGTTTTGCAGTTGGCAATTCTGCTTTGGTTCTATTTAAAATCAAACAGCATTTGATTTTTCTGTGAAATTCCATTAGCTCCGTTCTCAGTGAAATCATTTCTACAGTGTAGATTTCTTCATCACGATTCCAACGTGACTGACTGTTCAAAATTCTGATATGGTATGATCGAGATATCATGTTAACTAGTTAATATACATTTTTTTAATTAAACTTAAGTAAATTCATATGGGCTTTTACCATTGCTATCGGCCCATGTTTCCAAAAAGTGAACCGCTCCAAATAATGTGCTTCTTCCTCCAGAATTTAACCCTGCAAGCCATTCCTGTACCCGTAACTTTGCTCCACCATTCTCATGTTCTTCCACGTTAAAATATGTGTACATATTTTCCTATTTTTTCTTTAGGCCTCACCAATTTGTTATTCATGGCCCAAACTCGTCTCTCTTCTGGTCCGCTCACTCCTTCACCGATACAAATACTTCCGTGACTTCCAGGAAAACACCATGCTGATTAACACCATTACCGCATCAATATGTCCTCGATTGCCTCTCCTCCTCATGATTTAATCATTAAAAATCACCAACCAAAACATCGAACTTCCCTTCACACTTAACCCATACGACTTTGCCTTCCAGACATCGAACCACCACTTCGTCACATTCAAACGCTTATCCCCTTCACACAGCCAACCGGAGTTCACCAGTGGCTGACCCCACTAACCCTCGCCAACTCCTTTCCCCGTTCTGACCAACGCGATCCCTTACGCCTCCCTGAAACACACGCTCGAACTAAGAGAAACAACGAAATCCCTAACTTCGATTCCATTGATCGCCGGTGATGATCGAGTTCCACCAGACTGCCGTCAATTGTTTGCATCGCCTCCTGCAGCGTCTCACCATCGTGTACTCCCATCGATGTTGCCCAAATTGCTTTGCTCGAAATCGGTTATCTAGACAAAAGTTGATTGAGCTGCATCTTATTGGTATCATATTGAAGCTGGCGAAATAATGGATTCAGCAAATAAAACAAAGGGTTGATTTTGCTATGTATTTGAATTAATGTGAAATTGAGGATAACAATTATGTTTGTTGAGGAAACGGGATGGAGGCGGATTGTTGTTGACTGTCAAATGAGTAAAGTTAGGGTTTAGAGGTGTATTTACATTCCATTAGTTTCTAGGGTAAGATTCAAATTTTATTTCATTAATTTATGTAGTCACCGTAATTCGTATTCGTCTTCTAAAAATTCCTATGATCACACATGATATCCAAAAATCACGAAAATGGACATGCAGCTACAGTTCGACATTATGGACCCAACGAAACTGGTTTCGTCGAATTCCAACTTCATTTTCTCACACAGTGTATTTTTAAAGTCAAATTATTGACTGTTTTTCACATTTAAATTCCGTACGGCCACATACTGATTCCAAAAATCACGGAAATTGAAATATAACAATAATTTAATATTCCGGATCCAATAAAATTAGTTTCGTCGAAAAAGGAGGTCGTTTGCAAAACTGGCTATTTTTAAAGCTCTAAATAAATCCATTTAAATATTAATATATTTAAAAATAATTAAATTAAATATTTATAAATAAATATTATTGTATATATTCACAATAGAATATCATACAGCTCCAGAATAATCCTATCTGAATTTGTAGCTCGACAATTCAAATCCAGATTAAATCAGTATTCAATTTATATTGAAAATCCATTTATAATATAAATAAATCGTTATAAAATATAAAGGAATTCCATAGCGACTTTTCGAAAATTTGATTTGGAAACAACTCACAATCTACACGACGAAATCTCGATTTTTCTCTTCCAATAGAAAAATATACTTCACCAGGTCCAAACGTTTCTTGTTTCACAGAAATCTGACTTAAAATGGATTCTGTATATTCATTTAAAGTTTGAACTGCCAATTTACGTACTGCCGCGCCATTACGGGCTCGATTATAATTATATTATAATTTATACGTTCAACTGTCGTTAATTTAATATATTCGTTAATATAATTCAACTCTAAACTGAATTATATATTATAAATGATCCAATTCACACAATATTGTCAATTCACTATTTCCAACTATTTCGAAATTAAATATATTATTCTATTAATTATATTAATTAAATATTCAATATAATTTAATTAATGACCATTTAAATCTCTAAATCACTATTTAAATAATTAAATAAATTTATTATTATACCATAAAAATACGGGACATTACAGGGCTTTTATAATATTTATTTAATTATATTAAATTCTTTAAATTTCAAACATACATGTATATTGATACGAACTCCAAATCGAACCCAACGATTGTCGCCTCTAGCTAAATACCCCCATTTCGGACACAGTGGGTTATGTTACGTAAGCCAATTCTAATGTTTCGATCATTTTTCTTTGTAATTAAAATATAAATCAATATATATTGAATTTAAACATACATTTTAATTTACCAGGGCCAAATACTGAATCCAAAAATTACAGAAAAATTATTTCTGACTATGTTTTGACGATACGGTCCTAACAAAATTTATTTCGTCGAATTTGGAGACCGTTTGAAAAATGGCATTTTCTGGTCGATCCAATCCAAATTTAAATTACCAAATACATTTACTGCGCTCACATATTGATTCCAAAAAATATAAAATTGGAATCTAGCAATAATTTGACATTCCGGATCCAACAAAAGCGGTCTCGTCGAAAACGGAGGTCGTTTGCAAAATATTTATTTTTAAGGACTATATTTTATATTAAAATATATATAAATTCTACAGCGACTTTTCTGAATTTTAAACTGGGCATAACTTTCAATTCCCGCTATGAAATCTGGATTTTTCACATTCGTTAGAAAGATATTTTCAAACAGATTCAAATATTTCTTGTTTCACTGAAATCCGATTTATTTTGAATCCTGTACATTCAATTGAAATTTGAAATCGAATTTTCAAACTGCCACGCCATTTCAGGCTCGTTTTATAATTAAAATAAATTTATTCGTTCTAACTTCAATTTAAATAAATTTTCATTATTATTATTTAAAATACATTATTTTAAATACTAAAAATCCATTAAATTAGGCAAAATTAAAATTTTAAATTGGTTCCGATTTTTCGAATTGTTACAAAATCTCTCCCTAAAGTGGATGTATACTAATAAACCATAGGTAAAATAATTATAAATACGGTATGTAATTTATTTTATCGCCATTGCTTATTTAGATTTCTGGTGATTGAGATAGTCATATTTTGAGTTGGTTGTTTTCTTTTTTTGATGATTGAAATATTTTCATCGATTTTTTTGCAAGATTATCATTGGTATCGTCTTCAGTGGTGTTTATGAGTAAGTCCGAATTCACAATGTCGACCATCTCAAATTATACCATAGCATTTTATTTCTATAAGTACAATCTAGCAGTAAAATCAAAGTGAAACAATTAAATAACATATTTGATTCTTGTATGCCCATACCAAATAAAAATTCCATCGATCTGATCATCTTTCCAAACCCGATATGCATAATGATTATTACTAGAAATCTTATAAAATGTTGCACAATCGATCCACCTTTCATATTTCAAATCTATATTTTATCTTTAAAATAATTATATTAGCTTTTGCATTATAAATTGGCTTTAGGATCAAAGCATTTTAGTGTTATTTTTCTTTATATTCACGAGCTCATCTCTAGTCTTATCTCATTTAGTACTCATATCAATTGTGATATTTCTCTCCTCAATCGTTAATCCTTTAACATATACATGAGCAACGAAAATATTTAATGAGTTATAAATATTTGTACAACTAACAACTTTTGGGGTCAAGTATTTAAACCTAGATTCACGCCTTTAATGACAAACAAACATCCATATTTTTTCCATTATACTTCATGCACAATTCTCCTTTTTCATAATTTCTTTATCTTTTGGTTTATTTTCAACATTTGTCGATTCTATCAAAAGATAAGTGAGTTCATGTGATCTCAAATCTCAAACTTTTCTTATTTAATCATGATAGTTACACTATTTATCCTTTTCACGTGGTGTAATCCTATAATTAAGATTAGTGTACGTGCATAATGTACGAATTCCAAAATAAGATAGATCATTATTTCATGATAAAATGCCTTAATGTTTATAAAATCATATTGCACATCGTCAATTTCGTTTTGTTCTTTTATTTTCGAGTTATCATGTAGCGATTCAAATGAAGTATATTGAAACTTGTATATAATTGTAAGATAATAATAAATTGATCATCATTTTTTCCATATTTTACAAATTTAAAATAAAAACAATCAAGTGAAATTTATTTTATTTGTGTCATTTTAAACGTCTTCAATTTTGATTTCATGACATTTGTTACCTACGTACAATAAATTCAAACATGTCAAATATTCCAAATCATCAATCTCCAAATTATTGGTATGCATGAAAATACAACCAAAATATAAAATACTAAAGGACCATTACAAAACATACAATTCCATTCATGTAACATATTTTACTATGCATATGTCTAAAATTTCACAAAACAATATACAATGGTTTTCTTTTATGTTGCATGCACTATACAATTTACAATAGTATTTATCCACTAACTTTACCTTTTACAGCCGTTGATTTTCTATTGTTGTTATGGTCGAGATACCTAGAGGAAAAACTTTGAGTTAATAATATATACTATAGAAGTGGCTATGAGGTAACAATGCACCCCTACAAAAGCAACTCCCAAGTAACATACCCAACCCTAGAACGATGTCGTCAAGGCAACTGTTTATGGCAACCCAATAGAGAGGGGCAACAAAGTTTAAATCTTCTTTTAAGTAATTGTTTATTTTATGTTAAAGGACAAGCATAACTAAAAGATGCTATAGTGTAGTTGTTTGCTTTGTCTCCGCTATGTTGAATGTGCTGAATTTGAGTCACTTTGGTTGCAAGTATATATCTAGTTAATGTTGTTTTTCCCTTGCTTCTTACTCAAGCATCGTTCTCAACTTTCTTTTTCTCTTGACAACCTAGCTCAAAGGGTCAGGATTGGTAGGTAAATTTTTTTGAAGCAAAGGGTACTTTATTACAAATAAAAGCACAATAAACTAGGCATGCCAAGAATATAACAAGTCAACTAAACAAATAACTATCAACAACTTCAAAAGATGCATAACAGTCAAAAAATTAAAAATTAAAAGGAGCTCGCGGGTACACAAAGCCAAAAGCTTTCTATGTAAAAGCTCGAAAATAAAAAAATGGCAGCATCTCCTAGATGGCACCATATCTCGATCCTACCGAACCAGCTAGGTTCTTCACAAAAGAAGAAGAAAATTTATGGAGGGTCTTTAATATCGTTCTCCGACCCCTGATGATATTTATTGTATCCTGTAGATACCGCCATCTCAATAGTCAGCTTCCTTTTTCCTTATCCACCATTGCATTAATCAGTAGATCGATATCTTCTAGCATTAATTCAACTAGAATTTCTTTGGGAATCACAAAGTTCTTGAAGCATCCATTGCATCTTTCTCTCCGTATTAGACTAACTGTCATGATTAAACAAACTCTGGCCGGTAATATTATAAACCTAGGGAATTTATCTTGTTTTATATAATAACAACTTATCCAACATGATTGGACGGTTGGTTGATGGTTCGAACTATAAGACCAAAAGTCTCTTGAGTTCGTTACTCGGAGCTGACAACGTAATTTAAACTCCATGTCAACTGCCAACGATTATGATTTGCAATATTACATAATCATGACCAATTTGATTATAAAATTATAATCTATTCGGTTGCCCTCTTTTTTTTGATAGAACCACTATTCAAGTCCGCTAATCAATGACCATAATCTTAACTGGTTAATGATATGACTCTCTACATGTCATGGCATGTCATGAATTTGAGTCTTTAAAGCTTAATAGTGTCATATCATAATTTGAGTCTTTAAAGCTTAATGGGTAAGGGTGCGTTCGCGGGTGCAAAATACCTCGTTATAGTTTTTGACACGTCTGACACATCAAAAACTGAAACGGGGTATTTTGCCCCAAACGCATGAAAATGTAGCGCTTAGGCCCCGTTCACAGTTAAAAGGTTTCACGTTCATATTGGCGTTCGTGTCCGATGCGTCGGACGCGTGGCGCCTTTTGACCGTTCGGAAAGAACGATCGAGAAACGTTGGAAAATTAACCGTTGACATCGGACGCGTCGAACACGTCGAACGCCAACGGTTAATTTTCCAATGTTCCCTTTCGCTTTGGTAAATTTCCAGCTCCCCCTTTCATTTCCCTCACCTCCGAACAACAAACTCACTCCCTTAACCCTCCGTTTTAATTTTTCGGCGACGACTCAAGCTCCAAAATAGGTTTTTTTATACCATTATGTTTAATTTTCTTTATTCTATAACATATGTTTTTTTTTGGGAGTTTTTCTGAATTTTGTATGTTTTGCAGTATGTATTTAGGTTCTGTCTCTTCTACCTCCCAGCCGTTCGCTAATTGGATCGAAGAACGGGAGTCTGCTTTTATTGATTGTATAGAGTATTTGGAGGAGCGCACAACTAGCGTCAGCAACTTCTATCGGTCGGTCGTAGAGGCTTTGAACACCCGTTTCAATTTGGATTACATAGAAACCCAGATTAAAACTAAGTGGGATAATATGAAGTGGTCGTTTAGCAATTGGGATAGATTGTTGCGGACCTCGGGTTGGTAATGAGATCCGGTGCATGATAGATTGGACGGTCCTAACGACCGGTAGTCTGGCGGCACTGGTAAACCGTTTAGGAGATTCAGAAGGAACCCGCTGATGAAGTTTCAAGAGAAAGACATGTTATTTAGTGGTTGTTCGTTTACGCCTGCTTGCGCGTATCTGATTCCAGCTGAAACAACCCAAACCCTCATGCCACAGAAGCAAGGATAATCATTGAAATATAACATATTAATCACATCAGCAGATTACAGATAATAGCATAACACATGAAATCATAGAATAATATACATCATCATAACAGCGGAATCATAAATGTCATCATCATCAGAGTTACACAGATACAGGATCATACTTAGTACACAAATAGAGATAGTAAGTATACACCGGAATCAAAGATACATAGGCAATGTCCAAGAGTCCAAAATAACTAATAAAAGATAATTCTTCGTCTTCAGCAAAAAGAGCACCCCATGCTATGGTGCATATCCAAGATAGAGCTTGTTACCTGTTTACCTTGTTGCCCGTGTAAAAATAACGGCACCCGAGTTTGCAAGTGAAAATAAACTACGAGTCAGTCATGGGACTGGTATGAGAAATCTTACTTAACTAAACTTAATAATAAGGTGTATCACAGGACCACGCCGCTAACGCGGAACAGGTTTACTCCATTGGATTGCCAGTCCATAAATAAAGTAAATCATTTAAACAACGCAATGCTTTTTAGAAAATTGAAGCCATTACAAGACTCAGGTCCCATCACACAATGCAACGCAAGCTGGAGGATAGAGTTTTACCTTATAATGGCCAAATATGCTTGATATGTATAAAACAAAAATCATTTGATATTATTATTAGTATCTACTCAGTTTAAAACACTTTTCAATATAAATGTATCAATCATAGACGACATGAGCGTCCATTCCACTATGCCGCCATATAGGTTTACAATCACAATCGCACGATGTCGTATTGGAAATTGGATTTCCGTCATGAACCAAGGCAAGGGATCTTCCTTCCTATTCGAGACACTCTAGCCCGTCTCTCAGGACTCAGTCGCAACTGCACCTGGATCTACATGGCCGGTCCACACTTACTTTAGTGGATTAGTTATTCCTTCACAATACGTTTCCCTGCCCTATGGGGAATAAAATATGGTCAGTATGTCGACCATCATATCTGAGGTACCTTGCTTTCCAACAACCACATAAGTAAAATGTCTGGGCTCCTTACCATGACACCACTCTTAGCTAAAAAGAAACGCATGTTCTCTCGCAGTCATCTCCCGTTTCTGGTTCATACCGGGGTGTGAGGCTCGCGAATTAGCGATATACACAAAGCTGTGCTAATTAAAGCTATGCTTTGATCATCATCCATAAGACTCTGCTTTTCAACAAAAGCCTTGTTCATTTGCATCTTAGCATGTCACACTGACAATTCACGCCATACGACCAATGTCTATCGATATATAACCTCTAAGCCTGTACGTCTCGGAGAAGGGTGGTAAGCAAAAGAATAAATTCTCTGCCACCAAACAGATATATTTAACAGAAGTCAATCAACATAGAATGAAATCCAATGTCAAACACACATCCATTTACAAGTCCGTTCTGGGTCTGAACGGAACCGGAGGCACCTTATTCCTCATTCCATATGTCCAATATGGAAGAGAGGCCCTCACATATCCGGACAATCAACAAGTACGTTCGGACAACTACCACTATAACCCCTTCCTGGGAGCTAACCAATCCAGGGAATCAGTAGTAATCCATTCGATGTGAAGATCGCGGGTCTTCAACCATCGCCTTCAATATCTTTCTTTCTTCGGTTAAATTCAATTCATTTCTATAAACTAATATCAAATAAATCTAACCGTCCATATTTCTTTATAAACCAAGTGAAATTGATTTATTTCCATTCCATAATGTTTATAATATTTTATAACGATTTATCGCTATTTTTGTTTATATCAAAATAACCCATTTTAATTAAACGACGTTTCAGGTCATTACGCGGCACTGGCGCTGTTTTCACTTAGATTTGAATTGCACATTTCTCAAAATATAACCGTTGGATCATAAAAATATTAATACCGTTGGGAAGATCTTCCAAAGCGAACCCAATGGTTCAAGTTTCGGGAAAATCTGATGGTCGAATCTCCCGGTATAATCGTTTAAAATTATTATTTCAAAATGCGAACTATAGCGATTCATTTTTTTTTAATTTATATTATATATAAATTATATAATTCGTTCGACGACTTCCAAACTATTTATTCCTTCAAATATTTGGCTAACACCTTTAAATTTTGGAAAATTTCGCCATAGCCTCCTTTGTACGTGCTGATTGGAAAAACCACAACTTGCCTCGCAGGGCCCTCATCAACCAAAAAGAAAAAGAAAAAGCCAAGCGGCTTGCCAAACGGCTCATAAAATCATCAAAACCCCAATAAATACATTAAACATGTACCTATTTGTCGGGCATAGAATTTTATTCCTCTTCTTAGCTTCCATGCTATGACCTGTTCATTATATACACATGCATTGCTATCTAATAAATAAATCTAGTTCTATATTATTGATTTTAAATAAATCAATTTATGGTCACAATTTCATGATATCGAAACGGTTTGTTTTGAATATCACATTTCTTATTTTCATCACATACGTTAGTTAAAAATTATATTTTTAACTAACCAAGAACTACTCCATAACATGTAAATTTATCTGTTCCATATATACGTTAAATTTTTTATTTTTAACGAACAAACATTTATTTCATTACATGTAAATTTTATACACCTCATATTCATGTTAAAAATTATATTTTTAACATACAAACATTTATTTCATTACATGAAATTTTATACACTTCATATTCATGTTAAATATTATACTTTGACATACGAACACTTATTTCAACACATGGTTATTTTAACACGTCATATTCATGTTAAAAATGATATTTTTAATGAACAAACATTTATTTCAAGACATGTAAATTTTATACACTTCATATTCATGTTAAAAATGATACTTTTAATGAACAAACATTTATTTCAAGACATGTAAATTTTATACACTTCAAATTCATGTTAAAAAATGATATTATTAATGAACAAACATTTATTTCAAGACATGTAAATTTTTTGCACTTCATATTCATGTTAAAAATGATATTTTTAATGAACAAACATTTATTTCATTAGACGTAAATTTTATACACTTCATATTCAAGTTAAAAATGATATTTTTAATGAACAAACATTTATTTCAAGACATGTAAATTTTATACACTTCATATTCATGTTAAAAATTATATTTTTATTGTACAGACGTTTATTTCAGCATTTGGTTATTTTATATAATTCATTTCAGAAAATTTCGGCATTATAACGGCGCTATATTAGAACTAGGAAAATGATGTCTAGCAGTATCCCTCTCCTGCCCTTGGCTCGCGCCATACATAACCATTCCATTCAATCAAATCAATCATAGGGTTGACAAACCCATATTCAACCAAGTTTTCCACAACACAATCAATTTTGTTGCATTTCCAATTTATACAATGCATAACCAATTTTTATACATTGCATATGCATTTTCCACAACGTATATATATATATATATATATATATATATATATATATATATTACACATATACATCGCATGTACAATGCATATATAATTTACTCCATTTTGCATCACAATCACAACACAATTCAATCAATTTAAATCGCCCATGGTATGTGGACGAGGGAGGTGAGCTAACAGGCACTGTATACAATTTATAATGATTTTTCAACACACACACACACACACACACACACATATATATATATATATATGTATATCCATTTTATTTTGAATTTAGAAATCTCACATTGGGTTCCACTCCTCCTTAATTGGTGGCTAGCTCTAAAATTCCTCCGGTCACTTCTAGAATGTAGAATACGCTGTCACGAGTCCAATGTCTCCTGTTTCACTGGATTTCAACACCGTATGAGAAAGTTGTGAATTTTGAAAGGCTAATGACATTTTAAATTTAATTAAGTAAGTAATTAGATATAAAAAATTAACCTTCTTCCTCACAATAAAAACAGCAGCGTTTAACCCATTTCAGTCAAAACTAGGTCTCCTTTTTTTTAGCACCACAACTGTCATGACGATGATTGGGCGCTACCACCACGATGGCCTTCGAGAGAGCTTTCTCCAGCTACCCACAATGGTGAACTCGACGGCGCCCTGGGGTGGCGATTCCTCTTCGAAGGGCGAAGGTTTGGGTGCGAATTTTGAACGAAATATCCAACTCCAGATAATCTAGACAGTAAGGATTTGAAGAGCACTTCATCCTCTTCAATATTGCTTCAAGAGTTGTTGGGATTCATAGCGTGGATCGAGAGAATTTGAGAGGGATTGTTTTGGAAGATTATCGCCGTAGGACAAAGGAGAAAGGCGGCGGTTTTTTTTAGAATATGGCTAGGGTTTGAACGCTATTTCCTATTGGTCCATTATTTATATTTTACTTATTTAATTTATTTAATTCATTTAATTCAAAATAGATTTGTTTTCACATTCGATCTCCAAATCAAACCCAACGACTGTCGCCCCTAGCTAAATACCCCTATTCCGGACACAATGGAATATGTTTCATAAGCCAATTCGACTGTTTTAGTCAGTTTTTCTCTAAACTAAAATATATAGCTTTCAATATTGAATTTGAACTTATATTTTAATTTACCGGGGCCACACACTAACTCCCAAAATTCCCGAAAAATAAATATGGCTATATTTTGACGATACGGTCTTAACAAAACTAATTTCATCGAATTTGGAGTCCATTTGAAAAATGGACTTTTTACTGGTCGATCCAATTTAACTGAAATTACCAAATGCGTTTTGATTTACCACGCTCACATATTAATTCCAAAAATTATGGAATTTTAAACCTAGCAATAATTCGACATTCCGGATCCAACAAAAGTAGTTTCGTCAAAAACGGAGGTCATTTGCAAAATGCCTATTTTCAAGGGTTATATTTTAATTTAAAAATTGAATTTTTAAATTCTGATACAATTAAAATCACCATAAAAATAATTTTTAAATTGGCTCTGAATTTCAGGGTTGTTACATTCTCCCCCACTTAAAAAATTTCGTCTCCGAAAAGGAAACAATAGTAAAATAGGAAACAAAACTGAAATAGAATATATTGTAAATGTACCTTTCACCAGAGCTAATCAGAGATGTCCATTCTGCACTTGGGATAATCCTGCTTAATGCTATCTTCTGTTTCCCATATACAGTCTCTAGGATCTCCGCTTCACTGCACTTTGACTAAATGCACCCTCTTGTTTCTGAGGACCTTGGTTTCTTTGCCAATAATTTTCACAGGCTCTCTCCACACTGCTAGACTCGGAGTAATATCCAAATCTTGTTGCGATGCTTCTTCCACGACCAAGTCTGGATCATGAACATGCTTACGAAGTTGAGAAACGGGAAACACATTATGCACTCCTGGAAACCAGTCTGGCAACTGAACCCTGTAAGCAAGAGTTCCTATCCTCTCGAGTATAGGAAACGGACCAATAAATCTAGATGCCAACTTTCCTGTCTTCCCGAATCGAACTACTCTCTCTCATCGGAGAAACCTTTAAATATACGTAATCACCAACAGAAAAGGCCAGATCTCTTCTTCTAGATTCTGCATAATTCTTCTGTCTGCTTTGAGCTGCTTGTAGTTGCTTCTTAATGAAATCAACTTTATCTAAAGCTTCTCGGATCATATCAGGACCCAATACCAGCCGATTTCCAGGTTCTACCCAACTGCAGGAGATCGGCATGGTCTACCGTACAATGCTTCAAATGCTGACATTTTCAAGTTTCTTGATAGTTGTTATTATATGAGAACTCAGCTAAATGTAGGTGATCTTCCCAAGATCCGCCAAAATCAAGAATACATCCCCACAAGAAATCATCTAATATACGATTCACCCTCTCAGTTTGACCGTCTGTCTGAGGATGATATGCGGTGCTAAGATTCAGCTTTGTTCCCAATTCTTCCTGAAATGCTTCCCAGAACTTACCAGCGAAAATCAGATCTCTATCACTGACACTACTGCTGGGCACTCCATGTAGTTTAACAATTTCTTTAAAATATATATGTGCTAGACTCTGAACTGTTCTATTCGGCTTCACAGGAATAAAATGGACGGTCTTCGTGAAATGATCTACGATCACCCATATACTGTCATTGCCTTTCTTGGTTCTAGGCAAACCATCAATGAAATTTAAGGAAATTTGATCCCACTTCCAATCTGGAACCTCTAATGGTTGCAACAATCCTGCGAGTTTCTGTTGATCACTCTTGACCTATTGGCAAGTAGAACACCTGCTAACATATATAGAAATTTCCCTCTTCAACGACCTCCACCAGAGTGTGTGCTTAAGATCATTATACATTTTACTTACTCCAGGATGAATACTAAGCTTGGACTTGTGACATTCATTTAGTACCCCTCTCCTGAGTTCTGGAACATTCGGAACACAAATTCGCCCTCGTACCTCAAAACCCCTTTACTATCAAGCTGGAATCTAAAGCTTTACCGTTTTGAATTCGCTTGCTAATTCTCTGAATAAATTCATCATCTTTTTGAAGAACAGAGATTTTCTCGATTAATGAAGGTGTAATAATAAGATTGGCGATGATTACATTCTTTCGGATAAGCGCATCTGCTACAACATTGGCTTTCCTTGGAGTATACAAAATATCTAAATCGTATGCCATAAGAAATTCTAACCAACGTTGTTGCCTCAAATTCAAGTCTTTCAGGGTGAACAGATATTTTAATGACTTATGATCTATATATAATTTGAATTTCTCACCCAAAAGATGGTGCCTCCATATCTTCAAAGCAAACACGATGGCTAAAAACTCAAGATCGTGAGTAACATATCTCTTCTCATGCAGCTTCAACTGACGGCTAGCATAAGCAACTACTTGGCCTCTTTGCATTAATATCGCACCTACTCCTTCAAGAGAAGCATCTGTACAGACTGCCAAATCTTGATTGCCATTAATAATAGTCAACACTGGAGCAATAGTCAACCTTAATTTTAGTTCCTGGAAAGCTGTCTCACAATCAGTCGTCCAATTAAACCTTGCATGCTTCTTGGTAAGCTTCGTTAATGGACTAGATAGTTTTGAAAAATTCTTAACGAATTTCCAATAATAGCCATCCAATCCTAGAAAACTTCTAACTTTTGTGGGCGTGCTAGGCTGTTTCCAATCTCGAATGGCTGTGATCTTGCCTGGATCCATTGAGATTCCTTGCTTGATACTACATGACCGAGGAACTTTACTTCTTGCCAGAATATGCATTTAGAAAAATTGCCTTTTAATACGTTCTTTCTCAGAATTTCCAAAACTTGTTCTAAATGCTTCGCATGCTCGCTAGTTGACTTAAAGAAGATTAAAATATCATCAATGAAGCCTAGCACAAATTTATTCAAGACATCGTGAAATACTCTGTTCATCAAATCGACAAAGTAAGCAGGAGCGTTACATAAGCCGAACGTCACTACTAACCACTCATAAAATAAGTCTGGACCCCTGCAAGCTGTCAAAGGAACACATTCTTCGGCAATTCGCAATTGATGGAAACCAGTAGCTTGGTCCATTCTCGAAAACACTTGAGCTCCATTCAAGCGATCTAATAAATCATCAATACGCGATAATGGATATTTATTCTTTAGTGTCTGCTTATTGAGGTCCCGGTAATCCACACACAAGCTAAGAGGACCGTCTGACTTTGGAACAAACACTACTGCTATACCCCAATTCGAAAAACTAGGCTTGATCAGACCTTTCCATTACAATAGTTGAGTTTGATCGTCCAATTCTTCATTCTCTTTCAGTGTCATTCTCCGAATTGCATGCACAACTGGCCTTGCATTCGGAACCAAAACGATCCTGAAATCAATCAACTTCTTCGAACACATCCGCATAATCTCTAACTACTGGAATATTCTCAATAGAAGTGGGGGAAATTTCCAGAGCAGACCAAAATTCTTTTCTATCTGAATCTGAGCCTTCGCATGGGATAACAATATTTGCAAGTTTCATTCTAAGTTTAACAACTCTTTCAGCGCATTTAACTTCGGCTTTATATTTAGTTAACCAATCCAGCCCAAGAATGATATTAAATTCTGAAAGGTCCATAACAATCAGATTAAAAGAAAATCGGTAACAAGAATAAGAAACAAGCACTCTACAATACAAACTGAGAACAAGAGAACCTCCTATCAGATTATGAACACTAATTGACTCTTTAAGATCTCTCAATCTCAAATTTAATTTCTTAACCGCGTTACTTGAAATCAAACTTCGTGACACGCCCGTATCAAACAATACTTTGTCTGGAATATTGTTGACAGTAAGAATGCCTTCCAAAACATCGGGCCTTTCACTACTAGTTGAGGGTAATGGAGCTTCAGCCACTTTATTGACTTGAGCCACTTTGGTCCCTTTTAAAAGTCGGCAATCTTGCTTTACATGACCAGTCTGATGGCAGATGTTGCATTCTCTTCTCTCTTGAAACTCCTTACTGGATTTAGATCCATCCTTCCTTTGTTTCTTTAAAGATCCACAATTTATCGACAAATGTTCTTGCCAATTACAGTTGGAGCATACGACTGTCGTTACCCCTTTCTTTTTACTTACTTTGGATCTCTTACCTGCCTCGGGTTCCACACTTTCCTAAGGCTCCTTACTTACCTCAGGATTCTCACTTTCAGACTGTCTCTTCCTACTAGAACTGCCTTCCTCTGTATCTTACAAAGCATGCTTCTTATTAGTATACTCATAGCGACAAGCCATTTCAACTACCTTGGCAAATGGAAGCTCGATGTGTGCAGTCACTCGATTATGGTACTTTCGGTGAAGACCCTTTATGAATCGCTTGTTCTTCTAGATTGGTTCCTAAATCAGTTTGGGTCCATAGTGAGAGAGTTCGCTAAATGTATGCGCATATTCATGAATGGTTTAATCCCCTTGCTGGAGATTAGCAAACTCGTCGTGCAAGCACTTGACTTCCTATCGAGGGACAAATCTTTCATTAAAAATTTATTTAAACTTTGCACATGTCATGTCAACTTCAAGATCGCCAATAGTTATTGCATCCCACCATATCAAGGCTTCATCCTTGAGTAACCAAGATGCCAGAAATCTTTTTCGATCATCTCTCAATTCCAGGCCTTCAAAAATCCTATCACAAAAACACAACCATGCTTGTGTTTCGATAACAGATTCTTTGCCCAAGAATGGTACTCCACCCAGGTTTCTATAATTCTTTGCTAGAATATAAAGATCTGGTTCTGGTTGTGGGAGCACGATTAGCTCATTAAATTGTTGAACCACATGATTACTTCTTCTGCCTCTGCCACTCATTTTTCTGTTAGTTCTGCCAATATTAAGAAAAGAGTCAGGCCAACAGAAAAGATATCTTATGGAATGGTAAAAGCATGAATAATGATGTAATGATCAACTTATATGCTATCCTTCTGCACTCATTCTAGGATATTTATAATCCTATCTCTAATGAGTTCATTAACACGTTATACTCCAGAACTAAGGTTAACCATTAGCTCTGATACCAAGTTGAAACAACCAAAACCCCGTGCCATGGAAGCAAGGATAATCATTGGAATGTAACATATTAATCATTTCAGCAGATTACAGATAATAGCATAACACATGAAATCATAGAATAATATACATCATCATAACAACGGAATCATAAATGTCATCATCATCAGAGTTACACAGATACAGGATCATACTTGGTATACAAATAGAGATAGTAAGTCTACATCGGAATCAAAGATACACAGGCGATGTCTAAGAGTCCAAAATAACTGATAAAAGATAAGTCTTCGTCTTCAGCCAAAAGAGCACCCCATGCTATGAAGCATATCCAAGATAAAGCCTGTTACCTGTTTACTTGGCTGCCCGTGTAAAAATAAGGGTACCCGAATTGGAAGTGAAAACAAAATACGACTCGGTTATGGGACTGGTATGAGAAATCTTACTTAATTTAACTTAATAATAAGGTGTATCACAGGACCACGCCACTAACGTGGAACGGGTTTACTCCATTGGATTGTTAGTGCATAAATAAAGTAAATCATTTAAACAACGCAATGCTTTTTAGAAAAATGAAGCCATTATAAGACTCAGGTCCCATCACACAATGCAACGCAAGCCGGGGGATAGAGTTTACCTTATAATGGCCAAATATGCTTGATACGTATAAAACAAAAATCATTTGATATTATTATTGGTGTCTACTCAGTTTAAAACACTTTTCAATATAAATGTATCAAGCATAGACGACATGAGCATCCCAAGCCACTATGCTGCCATATAGATTTACAATCAAAACCACATGATGTCGTATTGGAAATTGGATTTCCGTCATGAACCAAGGTAAGGGTTCTTCCTTCCTATTCGGGACAATCTAGCTCGTGCCTCAGGACTCACCGCAACTGCACCTAGATCTTCAGGGCCGGTCCACACTTACTTTAGTGGATTAGTCATTCCTGAACAGTACGTTTCCCTGCCGTGTGGGGCATAAAATCTGGTCAGTATGTCGAACATCATATCCAAGGTACCTCGCTTTCCAACAACCACATAAGTAAAATGTCTGGGCTCCATAGCATGACAACACTCCTAGCTAGAAAGAAACGCATGTTCTCCCCACAGTCCTCTCTCGTTTCTGGTTCACACCGAGGTGTGAGGCTCGCGAACTAACGTTATACACAAAGTTGTGCTAATTAAAGCTGTGCTTTGATCATCATCCATAAGACTCTGCTTTTTAACAAAAACTTTGCTCATTTGCATCTTAGCATGCCACATTGACAATTCACGCCATATAACTGATATCTATCGATATATAACCTCTAAGCTTGTACGTCTCAGAAAAGGGTGTTAAGTAAGAGAATAAATTCTCCGCCACCAAACAGATATATATTTAATAGAAATCAATCAACACAGAATGAAATCCAATGTCAGACACACATCCATTTACAAGTCCGCTCTAGGTCTGAATGGAACCGGAGGCACCTTATTCCTCATTTCATTGTCCAATACGGAAGAGAGGCCCTCGCATATCCGGACAATCAACAAGTACGTCCGGACAACTACCACTATAACCCCTTCCTAGGAGCTAACCAATCCAGGGCATCAGTAGTAATCCATTCCATGTGAAGATCGTCGGTCTTCAACCACCGCCTTCAATATCTTTGACTTTTAGTAGTCGTATAATTATTTGAAATGAGATTTAACTCGGCCTTTCCAAATAGTTTTCGAATATATATAATTCAAATCATTTCTTTCTTTGGTTAAATCCAATTCATTTCTAGATATTAATATCAAATAAATCTAACCGCCTATATTTCTTTATAAACCAAGTGAAATTGATTTATTTCCATTCCATATTGTTTATAATATTTTAAAATGATTTATCGCTATTTTTATTTATATAAAAATAGCCCATTTTAATTAAACGATGTTTCAGGTCACTACGTTGCACTAGCGCTGTTTTCACCTAGATTTGAATTACACATTTCTCAAAATCTAACCGTTGGATCGTAACAAATTTAATACCGTTGGAAAGATCTTTCCAAAGCGAATCCAATGGTTTAAGTTTCGTGAAAATCCGATGGTCGGATCTCCCGGTATATTTGTTTAAAATTACGATTCCAAAATGCAAACTATAGCTGCGCGATTCATTTTATTTTAATTTATATTGTATATAAATTATATAATTCGTTCGACGACTTCCAAACTATTTATTCCTTCAAATTTTGGAAAAAAACACAACTTGCCTCGCAGGGCCCTCATCAATCAAAAAGAAAAAGATAAAGCCAAGTGACTTGCCAATCGGCTCATAAAATCATCAGAACCCCAATAAATACATTAAACATGTACTTATTTATCGGGCATATAATTTTATTCCTCTTCTTAGCTTTCATGTTATGACCTGTTCATTATATACACATGCATAGCTATCTAATAAATAAATCCAGTTCTATATTATTGATTTTAAATAAATCAATTTATGGCCACAATTTCATGATATCAATACGGTTTTTTTTTTAATATCACATTTCTTATTTTCATCACATACATTAGTTAAAAATTATATTTTTAACTAACCAATAATTACTCCATAGCATGTAAATTTTATCCATTCCATATATACATTAAAAAAATTATTTTTAACGAACAAACATTTATTTCATTACATGTAAATTTTATACACTTCATATTCATGTTAAAAATTATATTTTTAACATACAAACATTTATTTCATTACATGGAAATTTAATACACTTAATATTCATGTTAAAAATTATATTTTTGACATACAAACATTTATTTCAACACATGGTTATTTTAACACTTCATATTCATGTTAAAAATGATATTTTTAATGAACAAACATTTATTTCAAGACATGTAAATTTTATACACTTCATATTCATGTTAAAATGACATTTTTAATGAACAAATATTTATTTTAAGACATGTAAATTTTATACACTTCATATTCATGTTAAAAACGATATTTTTAATGAACAAACATTTATTTCAAGACTGGTAATTTTATACACTTCATATTCATGTTAAAAATGATATTTTTAATGAACAAACATTTATTTCATTACATGTAAATTTTATACACTTCATATTCATGTTAAAATGATATTTTTAATGAACAAACATTTATTTCAAGACATGTAAATTTTATACACTTCATATTCATGTTAAAAATTATATTATTAACATACAAACATTTATTTCAACACATGGTTATTTTATATAGTTCATTTCAGAAAATTTCGGCATTATAACGATGTTATATTAGAACCGGGAAAATGATGTCTAGCAACATCCCTCTCCTGCCCTTGGCTCGCGCCATACATAACCATTCCATTCAATCAAATCAATCATAGGGTTGACAAACCCATATTCAACCAAATTTTCCACAACACAATCAATTTTGTTGCATTTCCAATTTATACAACGCATAACTAATTTTTATACATCGCATATGCATTTTCTACAACGCATACATATATTATACATCGCATATATATATATATATATGTATATGTATATGTATATGTATTACACATATACGTCGCATATACAACGCATATATAATTTACTCTATTTTACATCACAATCATAACATGATTCAGTCAATTTAAATCGTCCATGGTCTGTGGACGAGGGAGGTGAGCTAATAGGCACCGTATACAATTTATAATGATTTTTCAACACACACACACACACACACAAATACATACATATATATATATATATATTTCCATTTTATTTTGAATTTAGAAATCTCACATTGGGTTCCACTCTTCCTTAATTGGTGGCTAGCTCTAAAATTCCTCCGGTCACTTCTAGAATGTAGAATACGCTGTCACGAGTCCAATGTCTCCTGTTTCATTGGATTTCGACACCATATGAGAAAGTTGTGAATTTTTAAAGGCTAATGACATTTTAAATTTAATTAACTAAGTAAATAAATAATAAAAATTAACCTTCTTCCTCACAGTAAACACAGCTGCGTTTAACCCATTTCAGTGGAAACTAGGTCTCCATTTTTCGAGCACCACAGTTGTCGTGATGATGATCGGGCGCTACCACCACGACGGCCTTCGAGGGAGCTTTCTCCAGCTACCCACAATGGTGAACTCAACGATGCCCTGGGTTGGCGATTCCTTTTCGAACGGCAAAGGTTTGGGTGCGATTTTCGAATGAAATACCCAACTCCAGATAATCTCGATCGTACGGATTTGAAGAGCACTCCACCCTCTTCAATATTGCTTCAAGAGTTGTTGGGATTCATAGCATGGATCGAGAGAATTTGAGAGGGATTGTTTTGAGCGATTATCACCGTAGGACGAAGGAGAAAGGCGGCAGGTTTTTTCTTCAGAATATGGTTAGGGTTTGAACGCTATTTCCTATTGGCCCATTATTTATATTTTAATTATTTAATTCCAAAAAAATCTGTTTTCACATGCGAACTCCAAATCAAACCCAACGGCTGTCGCCCCTAGCTAAATACCCTTATTACGGACACAATGAAATATGTTTCGTAAGCCAATTCAATTGTTTCAGTCAGTTTTTCTCTAAATTAAAATATATAGCATTCAATATTGAATTTGAATGAACATTTTAATTTACCGGGGCCACACATTGACTCCGAAAATTCCCGAAAAATAAATCAAGCTATGTTTTGACGATGCGGTCTTAATAAAACTAATTTCGCCGAATTTGGAGAGCGTTTGAAAAATGGCCTTTTTACTGGTCGATCCAATTCAAATGAAATTACCAAACGCGTTTTGATTTACCACGTTCACATACTAATTTCAAAAATTATGGAATTTTAAACCTAGCAATAATTTGACATTTCAGATCCAACAAAAGTGGTTTCATCTAAAACGGAGGTCGTTTGCAAAATGCCTATTTTCAAGGGTTATATTCTAACTTTCTAACAAAATTTCTGATAAAATTACCATAAAATATTTTTTAAATTAGCTTTGAATTTCAGGGTTTTTACACTTTTGTTGCACCTGCTACTGCACATGCACCTACGTCAGCTGCTTCTTTCACCATTGCCGACGCCACTAATTATTCCGACTGGATGGCTACTATGACGACCCCAAACCCCCGTTCCCCGGTGGCAAGGGTAATCTTTGGAATATAAGACATAAACAAATAACAGCAGAACAGAAATATACAAATACACCAGACAATATACAACAAATACACTGGATAAACATAATCATCAGAGTTACACAGTATACAGGATCATACTCAGTACAAAATATAGTTCAGCTTTTCATAAAATGTCTACAACGGAATCACAAAATAATATGTACAACAGGAGCTGAACAGCATAAAAAGAAAGAAGTAATAAAATCCATCTTCAACTCCATAACTATCAAGAAAGAGCCTGCTAAAATCTGAATACAAGGCTGCCCGTGTAGAAATAGGGGCACCCAAGTTTGCAAGTGAAACAAACTACGAGTCAGTCATGGGACTGGTATGAGAAATCTACTTAACTTATTTTTCAATAAGGCCAATCACAGGACCACGCCGCTAACGCGGAACGGGTTTACTCCATTGGATTTCCAGTGCTTTAAAAACAAGTAAATAATTTAAACATCGCAATGCTTTTTATAAAAAATGAAGCCATTATAAGACTCAGTTCCCATCACACAATGCAACGCAAACCGGAGGATAGAGTTTTACCTTATAATGGCCAAAATATGCTTGATACGAATAAAACAAAAGCATTTGATATTATTACTAGTGTTTATACGTTTCAAAAACAATTTCAATCATAAATATCAATCATAAACGGCATGGGTACCATATATCATGTCGCCATATATAGGTTTACAATCAAAACTGCACGATGTCGTATTTGGAAAATGGATTTCTGTCATGAACCAAGGCAAGGGATCGTCCTTACCGCTTCGAGACTCTCTAGCCCGAGCCTCAGGCAAGCGCGTAGACAAGCGCGTAGACAAGCCTTGGATCGTCAGGGCCAGTCCACACGGAGTGGATTAAAATGCCTGAACACTGCATTTCCCCGCCCTATGGGGCGTAAACTGGTCACATCCCGACCAAACCATCAGCTCCGAAGAGACCGAACTAATCGAGGCGCCTCGCTATCCATCATCCACATAAGTAAAATGTCCGGGCATGTAAAACCCAAAGCACCACTCCTAGCTAGAAAGAAACGTAGGTCCTCCCTGATTCCTCTCCCGTATGTCCAATACAAGAGAGAGGCCCTCGCACATCTGAACGATCAACAAGTACGTCCGGACAACCACCACTGTAACCCCTTCAGGGCAGCAACTCCCATCAAAGGCATTAGTAGTCATCCATTCGATGTGAAGATCATCGGTCTTGCACCGTCTTCATATCTTCGACTTCTAATCGTCAATCAATTATTTGAAATGAGAATTAACTCGGCCTTTTCAAATAATTCACGTATTTTTAGAATTCAAATCAATTCAGTTCCTGGTTAAATTATTCGACATCCATAATTCAGTTAATTAATGTAATTTTCACGTCAAACACATTCAACCATCAAATATCCAATAAACCGGGTAAATTCGGTTTATTTCTATTCCATATCGTTTATAATATTTTATCACGATTTATCGCTATTTTTATTTATTTAAAAATAGCCAATTTATTCAAACTACGCTTCAGGCAATAACGCGGCCATGGCGCTGTTTTTCTTCAGATTTGATTTACACATATCTGAAAATCTAACCGTTGGATCTTTACAAATTTTATATCATTGGAAAGATATTTTCAGAACGAATCCAATGGTTCTAGTTTTGGAAAATCCAACGCTCGGATCTCCCGGTACAATCGTTTGAAGTTACGACTTCAAAATACGAATTGCAGCATCGTTATTCGATTTATTTTAATTATATTTATATATATATATATAGAAATATAATCCATTCTGGCGCTGTTTTCATTCAGATTTGAATTAAAAATTCTAGACAATTTAACCTTTGGATCTTTACAAATTTGGTGTCGTTGGAAGGACATTTCCAAAGCGAACCCAATGGTTTCGGTTCGGGAAAATCCGATGGTCGGATCTCCCGATAATCGTTTGAAATCACGGTTTCAAAATACAAACTGCAGCTTCGTTATTCGATTTATTTTAATTATATATATATAAATATAATCCGTTCTTCGATTTCTAAACCATTTCATTTCATATATGTGATAAAAATAATATTTTTATCCAGCAAATATCTATTTCGTCACATGACTATTTTTAATACTTCATATATATAATAAAATAGTGATTTTTATTGTCAAAACAATTTATTTCAAACACGATTATTTTTAGCGATTCATATATATTATCAAAATGTGATTTTTATTGTCAACACAATTTATTTCAAAAATGAAGATTTTTAGCGATTCATATATATTATCAAAATGTGATTTTTATTGTCAAAAATATTTATTCAAAAATGAAGATTTTTAGCGATTCATATATATTATCAAAATGTGATTTTTATTTCAAACGAATTTATTTCAAACATAATTATTTTATATACTTTCGTACATACAATAAAAATGTGATTTTTATTATTCAAACCATTTTATTTCATACATTCGATAAAAATGTTATTTTTATCGTTCAAACCATTTTATTTCAAAAATGAGTACTTTTCCATCACATGAATATATTTCAATACATGAATATAAATCAAACACAGGAATATTTCAGAAAATTTCGGCAGCATAACGGCAGGGTAGTTAAAACCGGCACCATCCCGAGTACGGCTCCTCGCTCTATCTTAAAGCCTCGCACCTTTTGACAATGGGGATTTCAATAATCTAGTTCGTACGTAGACGAATTTTCCCATAAACTAATCCTATTGGAATTTCAACCACAATCAATCATATCAACCATTCGTATTATTCAACAAATTTCACATCGACCAAAATCCAAACAATCACAACCAATATATATCGTCCATGGTCTGTGGACGAGGGGAGTGTATATATATAGATATAGATATAGATATAGATATACGTATATAAATATATTTCGATTTCATTTCAATTACATTCAACGCATATATGATTTATACAATGCATATATAACTTATACACCGCACATACAACTTATACAACGCTTATACATGAGGTGTACAACGCTTATATAACTCATACATAGATTATATAATTTATACATCGTCATTCCATATCGTATAAATTTCAGAAATCTCACATTGGGTTCCACTCCTCCAAAAATTGTAGGAAGCTCAAAAAAAATATCCGGTCTCTTCTAGAATGTAGAAGACGTCTACACGAGTCAAATGTCTCTTGTTTCACTGAATTTCGACAACATAGCAAAAAGATATGATTTTTATTATGAAATCAAAATCCGTAGCGTTTTAAAGTGCTATAATCCTTTAGAAAAATAATCAGTTGTTACCTCATCTCGATCTTCAAAACTAGGTCACGGATTTTTACCCAAACCGTTGCTCGAGACTGAAATCAGGTTGCGCCACCTTGAAGTACTCGGAAGGGCGCGCAGAACGAGGGTAGGGCGGTCAGGTGCGATGGTAGATCGGAGCGGCGGCGGGTCTTCGAAGGTCCGAACTTCACGAGGGTGATTCTCTCACAACACTCAATGAAAAATCTCAAACCTTATATGGATTTGAAGAGAATGGGAAGATCTACAAATTTCCTAACTAGAGCCTGTGATTTTGTTGCACGGATTTAATGAATTCGAGGAGAGAAGGCTGGGAGGTTTTCCGCCGTCGCGACCTGGAGTATCGGGGAGAGAGAGTTCGATTTTCTTTTTTAATGAAGGAAAAATATGATTGGTCGGAATTTATATTAAATTCTAAAATAGTGTTTTCCCCAAAGAACTCCAATTCAAACCCAACGACTATCGCCCCTAGCTAAATACCCTCATTCCGAACATAATGGAATATGTTTCGTAGGCCCATTCGACTGTTACAGTCAGTTATTCTTCAAATTAAAGTACAAAACATTCAATATTTGATTTGAACGTACATTTTAATTTGTCGGGGCCACATACTGATCCCAAAAATTCCAGAAAAATAAATCTATCTATGTTTTGATGATACTGTCCCAACAAATCTGGTTTCGTCAAATTTGGAGACCATTTGAAAAATGGTCCTTTTCTGGTCGATCCAAAATGACAGAAATTAACCAAACACTTTCCTTTGCCACGCTCACATATTAACTCCAAAAATTATGGAATTCGAAATCTAGCAATAATTTGACATTTCGGATCCAACAAAACTGGTTTCATCGAAAACGGAGGTCATTTACAAAATGTCTATTTTCACGCGCTATATAAACTCTATAGCGACCTTTTTGAAAATTCACTTGTCCATAACTTTTGATTCCCGCTATGAAAATTCGATTTTTCAGATTCGCTAGAAAGATATTCATAAACATATTTAAATATTTTTGGTTTCACTAAAAATCCGTTTTATTTTGCATCCTGTACAGTCAGTCAAAGTTCGAATTCAAATTTTCAAACTGCCGCGCCATTTCAGGCCTTGTTTTGTAATTAAAATAAATATATTTATTTTCCAACATCGATTCAAATAGACTTTTGGTCGTTATTATTTAAAATAATTTATTTTAAATATTCAAAATCCACTAAAATAGCCCAATTAATATTTTTAAATTGGTTCTGATTTTTCGGGTTGTTACAATCTCCCCCACTTAAAATCTTTTCGTCCCTGAAAAGGAACGAAGCTGAAAGTTGTTTAATTAACCAACTCAACTTTCTTTCTGGCTTTCATTCTTCAACTTTTCAGTTTCTAAGAATTTTCAAATTCTTCAAAAATTTGGCTAATACCCTAAATTTTCGAAAAAATTCGCCATAACCTCCTTTGTACGGGGAGGGGTTTGGAAATTTATTGGGCCGTATTAGGTACCCAATAAATCCTAATAAGCATACACATATTTATAGTGATATATTCTGGTGTCCACAGGGGAGTGTGTATAGATCATAACCCCAGAGAATAAATTCTCGTCACCCTATAAATAGTTTTTGTGCCTTAATGACCAGAGAGACGTGTTTATTGTCATCTCCAGACCTGTGTGGGGTTTTTATTAATCTGGCAATTTGTCGTTACATTTTATATAGTCCATATCAGTCATCGGTTCAACCTGTAATATAGTCATCGCCATACAAGCCTCTCGCTCGTATGGTATATCTTCAACCTCGTCACACAAGCTCCAAATGTTTATGTGGTATATGATGAAGTATGTTGTCTTCAATAAGTATGCCATGTAGTGTAGTTCAAAATTAATTATTACTATCCTACGGCGACGTTTATTATTACACACAGAATAACCAGCACTCTGCATCCAATGGCATTCACAGGAGTTAATATAATAATAAAATTGCGCATCTAACTCATTAAGGTTTACCTATTTGTCGGGCACGCAAATAAATTATTTACTCAACAGAGAATCCATTTACCTGTTCAAACATATATAATGTACATGTATATATTCCTATCTATTTCAAATCAGTTTAATATTTGATTCAATTGCATAAATTTAACTTCATTCTCTTATTGATTTGATTAACTATCATTCCACTATTTGATTAATCAAATTCTTAATCACACAACACAAACGGTAATCAATTTGTTGATTAACTTTCCCAAAATAGACTAATTAATTCATTTACTCTTTTAAAAATCATTCATACTAGATAATTAAAATTTTACATCCATGAAAAGACAATAAAGTAGAGAACAAAATGGAAATGCAAAATATGGTAAATGTACCTTGCACCGGGGTTAATCAGAGATATCCACCCTGCACATAGGATAGGCTTTCTTAATGCTTTCCTCAGTTTCCCAAGTACAGTCTCGCGGATCTCCACTCCACTGCACTTTGACTAAGTGAACCTTCTTGTTCCTCAGCTCTTTTGTCTCTTTGCCAATAATCCTGATCGGCTCTCTTCTCATAGCTAATTCTGGAGTAACTTCCAAATCCCATTGCGCGGCTTCTTCCACGACTAAATCTGGATCATGTACATGCTTTCGAAGTTGAGATACGTGAAACACATTATGTACTCCAGGCAACCAGTCTGGTAATTGAACCCTATAAGCGAGAGTTCCAATCCGTTCAAGAATAGGAAATGGAGCAATAAATCTAGGTGCCAACTTCCATGTTTTGCCAAAACGGACTACTCCTCTTATTGGAGAAACCCTCAAATACACATAGTCACCAACAGAAAAAGATAAATCTCTCCTTCTCGAATTTGCATAGCTCTTCTGTCGGCTTTGAGCAGCGAGTAATCGTTTCTTAATGAAATCGACTTTGTCCACAGCTTCGCGAATCATATCTGGTCCCAATACAAGTCTATTGCCAGGTTCTACCCAACAAGCGGGGGATCTGCACGGTCTACCATACAATGCTTCGAATGGTGACATTGTCAAGCTCGCTTGGTAGCTGTTGTTGTATGAGAACTCAGCCAAATGCAAGTGGTCTTCCCATGATCCACCAAAATCAATAACACAAGCCCGCAACAAATCTTTTAGAACATGGTTCACCATCTCAGTTTGGCCATCTGTTTAAGGATGATAAGCGGTGCTCAAGTTCAGTTTCGTTCCCAATTCTGCTTGGAATGCTTCCCAGAATTTACTAGCAAAAATCGGGTCACGATCACTAACGATACTCATGGGAACTCCATGAAGTTTAACAATTTCTTTGAAATAAATCTGCGCCAGACTCTAAGCGGTTCTATTTGATCTAACAGGTATGAAATGGGCGGTCTTCGTGAAACGATCTACGATCACCTAAATAGTGTCATTTCTTTTCCTGGTTCTGGGCAAACCATTTATGAAATCCATAGAAATATGTTCCCACTTTCCACTTGGAATTTCCAACGGTTGCAACAATCTAGCGAGTTTTTGTTGATCGCTTTTGACTTGTTGACAAGTAGAACACCGACTAACATATAAAGAAATGTCTCTTTTCATAGATCTCCACCAGAAAGTGCGTTTGATATCATTATACATCTTGCTCACTCCTGGACGGATACTAAGTTTGGCTTTGTGACATTCATCTAATACTTCTCTTCGGAGCTCAGGGATGTTTGGCACACAAATTCGGCCTTTCAACCTCAGAATCACATCGTTATCAATCTGAAAACTCGAGGGCTCGCCTTTCTGAATTCTCTCTCTGATCTTCTGAATGAAGTGATCATCCTTTTGAAGAGCAGATATGTTATCTATCAATGAAGGCGTGATGATGAGACTTGTGATGATTACATTCTTTCTGCTGAGCGCATCAGCCACAACATTGGCTTTCCCCGGAGTATATAAAATATCAAGATCATATGCAGCAAGAAATTCCAGCCAACGCTGCTACCTCATATTCAGATCTTTCTGGGTGAATAAATACTTCAATGATTGATGATCGGTGTATAATTCAAATTTTTCCCCAATAGATAATGCCTCTAGATTTTCATAGCAAACACGATGGCTAACAATTTAAGATCGTGAGTTGCATAATTCTTCTCATGTGGCTTCAATTGACGGCTAGCATAAGCGACTACCTGGCCTCTTTGCATTAACACTACACCCAGACCTTCTTTAGAAGCATCTATCCAGACTTTCAAGTCTTGATTTCCATCAATAATTGTTAACACTGGAGTCGTTGTCAATCTTAACTTTAGCTTTTGGAAAGCCGCCTCACATTCCGGAGTCCAATTGAACCTCGAATGTTTCTTAGTAAGCTTTGTTAAGGAACTGGATATTTTCGAAAAATTCTTAATGAACTTCCGATAATAACTAGCCAATCCGAGAAAACTTCGGACTTCTGTGGGAGTAGTTGGCTGTTTCCAATTCTGAATAGCTGTGATTTTATTGGGATCCACAGAAATTCCTTCTTTTGATACGACGTGACCAAGGAATTTTACCTCTTCTTGCCAGAATATACATTTGGAAAATTTCAGCTTTAAAACATTCTTTCTTAGAATCTCTAACACTTGTTCCAAATGTTTTTCATGCTCGCTTTCTGACTTAGAGAAGATCAATATGTCATCAATGAAAACCAGTATGAATTTATTCAATACTTCTCAGAATACCCTATTCATTAGATCAACAAAATAAGATGGAGTGTTACATAAGCTGAACGACATTACTAACCACTCTTAGAATAAATCTGGACCTATGACTGCTGTCAAAGGAACACACTCCTCGGCAATACGAAGCTGATGGAAACCTGTAGCTAGGTCCATTCGTGAAAATACTTGCACGCCATTCAATCGATCCAACAAATCATCAATCCGCGGCAATGGATATTTATTCTTCATCGTCTGTTGATTCGAGTCACGATAATCTACGCATAATCAAAGAGTATTGTCCGACTTTGGGACAAATACTACTTCTACTCCCCAATCAGAGAAACTAGGCCTGATCAGACCCTTCCATACAAGCTGTCGAGTTTGATTGTCTAACTCTTCTTTCTCCTTCAAGGTCATCCTTCGAATAGCGTGAACTACTGGCCTTGCATTCGGAATTAAAGAGATTTTGAAATCAATTTCCCTACGTGGAGGTAAGCTAACAACTTCTTCGAACACATCTGCATAATTCTTCACAACAGGAATATTTTCTATGTCGACTGGAATATTCTCCGTAACGACAGGAACAGGTTCTAATTGAGCAGGAGAAACATCCAAACCTGCCCAGAAGTCTTTTCTATCCGTATTCGGACCTTCACATGGAATGGTTATATAATTGCCTGATTTAATCTTCGCCCTTACGACTCTTTTGGCGCATTTAACTTCAGCTTCATATTTGGTTAACCAATCCAATCTTAGGATAAGATCAAATTCTGAGAAATTCATGACAATAGAGATAGTAGGGAACCGATAACATGAAAAAGAAACGGGAACCCCACAAATCCAACTAAGATCGAGGAAACCCCAACCGGATTATGGACCGTCATGGGTGTTTTGAGCTTTTTCACATTCAAATCCAGTTTCTTAACCGCATTACTTGCAATAAAGCTTTGTGACGCGCCTGTATCAAATAGTACCTTAACTGGAATATTTTTGACAGTAAGCATGCCTTCTAAAACATCTGTCCTTCCTTGACTAGCTGAGGGTTCAAAAGTTTCTGCTACTTCATTCACTTGTACTATTTCAGATTTCTCTAATAACCGGCAACCCCGCTTTATATGACCAGCCCAATGGTACTGATTGCATTTTCTAATCTCTTGAAACTTGTTCTTGGATTTGAATCCATCCTTTCTATGTTTGATTAGAGATCTGCAACTTATCGACAAATGTCCTTGCTTATTGCAGTTAGAGCAGGTGGCAGTTGTTACTGGTTCTTTCTCTGACTTAACCTTTTTCCTATTGACTCTAGGCTTCTTTCTGACTCTAGACGTCGTACTTGCCTCTGGCTGGGTACTTGTCTCTGGGCTATTGGCTTCAAATTTCCTTTTGTTGCTAGAATTGACTTCTTCTTCATCGACTAAAAGACCTTGCTTATCCAGACTTTCATACTGATAAGCCATGTATTTCATTTCAGAAAAAGATTGTTGCACATGTGCGGTTACCCTACTTTGGTACTTTCTTTGAAGCCCGTTAATAAACCTCAGATTCTTCATCTTTGGATTTTGAATGAGATGCGGGGCAAAACAAGAAAGTTCATTGAATTACTTATGATATTCCGGAATGGTCATATCTCCTTGTATCAGATAATATAATTCATCACTTAACCGCTCAGTTGCTTCTGGAAGAATAAATCTTCCGTTGAAAATTTCTATGAATCTATCCTAGGTGATATCACCTTCTGGATTATTTTTAGTGACAGTTTCCCACCAGATTGAAGCTTCGTCTTTGAGTGCCCAAGACGCCAATAATCCTTTCTGATCATCTCTCAGCTTGAAACCTTCAAATATTCTTTCAACAGAACGCATCCAAGTTTGAGTTTGAATAATGGATTCGTAGCCCAAGAACGGTACTCTACCTAGATTTCGATATCTCTTTAGTAGAGCTTCTATATCTGATCCTGGCTAAGGGAGCACAACTGGCTCATTAGTTTGTTGAACCATAGGATTATTTCTTTTGCTTCTGCCACTCATTTTTCTACGTATGCAAATAACAGACAAAGTGTTAGGCCAACAGAAAAGGTATTTTTAAAACATAGAGACATATACTTGAATGTAAATATGTCTATCGGGGTGTATTTCATTCTGCTTCACTCATTCTAGGATATTACTGATCCTATCTGAAATGAGTTGTTCGTCCTAGAACACTACTGGTTCTATTTCTGATGAGTTCGTTAATATGTTATATTCCAGAACTAAGCTTAACCAAAGCTCTGATACCACGTTATGACGACCCCAAACCCCATTCCCCGGTGGCAAGGGTAATCTTTGGAATATAACACATAAACAAATAACAACATAACAGAAATATACAAATACACCAGATAATGTACAACAAATACACTGGATAAACATAATCATCAGAGTTACACAGTATACAGGATCATACTCAGTACAAAATACAGTTCAGCTTTTCATAAAATGTCTACAGCGGAATCACAACAAAATATGCACAACAGGAGCTGAACAGCATAAAAAGAAAGAAGTGATAAAATCCATCTTCAGCTCCATAGCTATCCAGAAAGAGCCTGTTAAAACCTGAATACAAGGCTGCCCGTGTAGAAATAGGGGCACCAGAGTTTGCAAGTGAAACAAACTACGAGTCAGTCACGGGACTGGTATGAGAAATCTACTTAACTTATTTTTCAATAAGGCCAATCACAGGACCACGCCGCTAACACGGAACGGGTTTACTCCATTGGATTTCCAGTGCATCAAAACAAGTAAATCATTTGAACATCGCAATGCTTTTTATAAAAAATGAAGCCATTATAAGACTCAGTTCCCATCACACAATGCAACGCAAACCGAGAATAGAGTTTTACCTTATAATGGCCAAAATATGCTTGATACGAATAAAACAAAAGCATTTGATATTATTACTAGTGATTATACGTTTCAAAAACAATTTCAATCATAAATATTAATCATAGATGGCATGAGTACCATATATCATGTCGCCATATATGGGTTTACAATCAAAACCGCACGATGTCGTATTTGGAAATTGGATTTCCGTCATGAACCAAGGCAAGGGATCGTCCTTACCGCTTCGAGACTCTCTAGCCCGAGCCTCAGGCAAGCGCGCAGACATGCCTTGGATCGTCAGGGCCAGTCCACACGGAGTGGATTAAAATGTCTGAACACTGCGTTTCCCCGCCCTATGGGGCGTAAACTGGTCACGTCCCGACCAAACCATCGGCTCCGAAGAGACCGAACTAACCGAGGCGCCTCGCTATCCATCATCCACATAAGTAAAATGTCCAGGCTTGTAAAACCCAAAGCACCACTCCTAGCTAGAAAGAAACGCAGGTCCTCCCTGATGTCCTCTCCCGTTTCTGGCTCATACCGGGGTGTGGGGATCGCGAATCAACGCTAAACACAAAGCAAGCTATTTAAAGCCATGCTTTGATCATCAACCACAAGGCTTTGCTTTTCAACAAAAACCTTGATCACAACATCTCAGCATGCCACGTTGTCAAGATACAACGTCAGACATACATCCATTTGCAAGTCCGTTCTGGGTCTAAACGAAACCGGAGGCACGTTATTTCTCTCCCATATGTCCAATACAGGAGAGAGGCCCTCGCACATCCGAACGATCAACAATTACGTCCGGACAACCACCACTGTAATCCCTTCAGGGCAGCAACTCCCATCAAAGGCATCAGTAGCCATCCATTCGATGTGAAGATCATCGGTCTTGCACCGTCTTCATATCTTCGACTTCTGATCGTCGATCAATTATTTGAAATGAGAATTAACTCGACCTTTTCAAATAATTCACGTATTTTTAGAATTCAAATCAATTCAATTCCTGGTTAAATTATTCGACATCCATAATTCAGTTAATTAATGTAATTCTGGGTAAATTCAGTTTATTTCCATTCTATATTGTTTATAATATTTTATCACGATTTATCGCTATTTTTATTTATTTAAAAATAGCCAATTTATTCAAACTACGCTTCAGGCCATAACGCGGCCTTGGCGCTGTTTTTCAATTGATTTGATTTACACATATCTGAAAATCTAACCGTTGGATCTTTACACATTTTATATCATTGGAAAGATCTTTTCAAAACGAATCCAACGGTTCCAGTTTTGGGAAAATCCGACGGTCGGATCTCTCGGTACAATCATTTGAAGTTACGATTTCAAAATACGAACTGCAGCATCGTTATTCGATTTGTTTTAATTATATATATATATATATATATATATATATATATATATATAATCCATTCTGGCACTGTTTTCATTCAGAATTGAATTAAACGTTCCAAACAATCTAACTGCTGGATCTTTACAAATTTGGTGTCGTTGGAAAGATATTTCCAAAGTGAACCCAACGGTTTCGGTTTCGGGAAAACCGATGGTCGGATCTCCCGCAATAATCGTTTGAAATCACAGTTTTAAAATACGAACTGCAGCTTCGTTATTCGATTTATTTTAATTATATGTATATATACATATAAATATAATCCGTTCTTCGATTTCTAAACCATTTCATTTCATATATGTGATAAAAATAATATTTTTATCCAGCAAATATCTATTTCGACACATGACTATTTTTAATACTTCATATATATAATAAAAATGTAATTTTTATTGTCAAAACAATTTATTTCAAACACGATTATTTTTAGCGATTCATATATATTATCAAAATGTGATTTTTATTGTCAAAACAATTTATTTCAAAAATGAAGATTTTTAGCGATTCATATATATTATCAAAATGTGATTTTTATTGTCAAAACAATTTATTTCAAACATAGATATTTTATATACTTCGTACATACAATTAAAATGTGATTTTTATTGTTCAAACCATTTTATTTCATACATTCGATAAAAATGTTTTTTTTATCGTTCAAACCATTTTATTTCAAAAATGAATATTTTTCCATCACATGAATATATTTCAATACATGAAAATAAATGAAACACAGAAATATTTCAGAAAATTTCGGCAGCATAACGGCAGGGTAGTTAAAACCGGCACCGTCCTGAGTACGGCTCCTCGCTCTACCTTAAAGCCTCGCAGCTTTTGACAATGGGGATTTCAATAATCTAGTTCATACGCAGACGAATTTTCCCATAAACTAATCCTATTGGGATTTCAACCACAATCAATCATATCAACCATTCGTGTTATTCACCAAATTTCACATCAACCAAAATCCAAACAATCACAACCTGAAACACCCCACCTCCGTTAGGGTCACTCTCAAAGGGAATGCCCTAATTTTGGTGGAGGTTTATAAGTACAAGTCACAGATATACAAGACAGATATAAGAACACATATTTGTAAACAGCGGAAGAACAACAAACTTTTATTTCATAAAGTCAAATACGTGTTACAACAACATCCTTTCAAAAACATAACATAACACTTTCATAATCTGTCTTGAGTACATTATTTAAAGAAGCATAAATAAAACATAGATAAACTGCAAAAGCCCCATAGTGGATTGTCCAAAGCCATAGTCCAAAACAGGAAAGTCCAAGCAATACATTTCTCTTCTTCAAGCTGGATGTTGAGGCTGATCAAGCTGCTGTGTTCCCTCCCTGGGGGGGGGGGGGGGGGACGGAAGAAAGAAGACGAAAGAAAGGTAGAGTCAGACATAAAGCCTGAGTAAGTCTAGTACTATTTTGTCTATGAATAAAGAACTGGGTATGATAAGTATAAACAGGAAGTGGGCAAGCACTATAAACTTGGTTAAGTTGTCTAGGGTCGAATATACTATCGTACCCCATGTTAATCTCTGGACCCATATAAACTAGTTTCCAACTGGCACCCCATAACCAGGGTGATGTGATCCATTCAATGATGATCGGCTCCTACTCGCATAGTTACATGTGTCTTACGGCCCCCGATGTCGTAGTTACCTATGCTGGTCCCACCATGGGGTGTATCAAGTCCCATAGTGGCAACCCGACACAACCTTAGAGTGCACAGGTATGCTACTGGTGTCCAGTGCCTTATTTTTCTGCACCGGAGTGTGTGCACGCCCGCACTCCGTTAGAACCTACACTGCTACACCACCGCCGTCGATTTGACCTCTTACAATCAGCCCAGTAATCGTGCCCCACCCTGCCTAGTTTCAGGGTATCCTGATACACCTTTTAGGGTTACTGCTGAAAAGGGTCCCCCGTTACTAGGTTTTCTATCTCTAACCAACATGCTAAGTTTGTTAAGTGTTTTCTAACCTAACCCCCACCAGTCCGTTTAGTTTAGCATGTTCTATTTTGATTAAGTCTTTAGTTCACTTAATCCTAACAATCCTGACTCAGCCTTAATTGTCTTATTAAGGCCCTGACCTCTCACATTAGACAGGTATTGTTGTGGCTGCCTGTTGCCGGTTGGTTCCGGGCAGTCTTACGCCACAACTCAGTCTAACCTCGGGTCCTTATTGGGCTCCATGTTTAACCTCCCACATTGGATAGGTATTGTTGTGACTACTGGACAGCCGGGCGGTTCCGGGCAGGTTTACATCACAACTCAATCCAACCTCGGGTTAAACACATCGTATGTTCTACATTTACATATCTTGTCATTCTTCTTTATTTCTTATATGTAAACATTTGCGGCCCATTATTAAGTTAATGGTGTAAAGGTTACACCAATCATGGGCCCAACCCATACTTGAATTTGGGCCCTTCTATTTTATATTTTCATTCATTAATTAGTTCTAACCCAACGTTATTTTCCCCCGTTTTACACGTCCGTTTATATATATTGGGCTTAGCCTTTTAAAGCCCAATTTAGCCATGCGAAAAAGGGGAGGCTTAAAGCGTGATTACATACACAAAGAGGGGAAGGTGAGCGCATGAACTTGCATATGACGTTGGAAATACATAATAGAAACTGGTGTACTTGCATATATATACTTTGGTCATAAAGCATAGGTGACATGAACCAAACCATGTAAACTTAAGATAAGAATCTAAATTAGGTGTCACATAGTCTTAGCTACAACATAGACCTATGTTCTCATTTAGGCATAAACATAAACAAGTCATGTTCATAAGGTTTCTACATGTTTACAAAGGGGATACTTTGTTACTAACACAAAAGCATAGTTCAACTTAATCATGATTTAAGTCTAATCACATAACGAGGGTATAAACATACTTATGCATAAATATTCCTAAACATGGTGTTTGTTTTAAACTTGCAAAAAAAGGATTTTTGAGTCTAACCTAGCCATGTCTCACATATGTCATCATATAATTCTTGTAAACAAGATAGACTTAATCATGGATTTCAATTATGCCAAATATCATTCATAGCCTAGCCATATTCATAAGTTTGCAAAAGCATGACTTAATACATGGATTATGGTGTCAAAATTCCAACATAGTTTCATATGAACTATAACAACCAAACTTGTTTCAATTACTTGCAAAATGATTTATGCACAAAAATATACATCATGATGGCATAATAACAAAGCCCCAAACTTGCATGAATTTCAATCAACTACATACATGTAGCTTCAACATAGATTACATAATTTGCGCAATATTCCAAACGTATACTTGCATAGAACTACCGCATGTAGTTCTTTATAATGAATAACATAATTTTGCACAAATATGAATTACTTTATTATCCCAATTCAAGCATACAAATCAACACAGTTGTTTATTCATACCAAAGTAATACTCTACTTACAATGGTTGCGGCGAATTCTCTAATTAAGAGATATGATTCCTTTGTTGAATTGATTGGCTTAGGTTGCTTGAATTGCTTTAGGCTTTAGAACTTTCTCCCTAATCCTCTCTCTAGTTGGCGGCTACTCTTAGTCGTTCCTCAGCAACATGGCGGCTATGTTCTTAATTTTGAATGAATAGATTAGGGTTTAGTCTAGGGTTGTTTATATAGAGGTTAGGAATTGATTAGGACCCTTGATGTTGCTTGGATTGATCATAGCCATTCATTAGATAGAGAGACCAATTAGAACCCGCCACCTAGCCCTAATGACAAAGCAGACCACAGAGAATCGGCCAAACACAGACCTGGCCAGCCAGGTTGACTGGGCTCGACCAGGTCGACACCCCTGTCGACAGGGCTGTCGACAGCCCTGTCGACATGGGTAGCCCAGGTCGACAGCCCAGTCGACCTGGGTGGCCTAGGCGGGTGTTTATCCGCCCTGGCCCATTGGGCCCGATTTTTAATTATTTTACTCTGTTTGAATTTTAAATTTAATTCAAAACTTCCGAAGGCCATATCTTCTTCATACGGACTCCGTTTTTCGAAAACTCGGGTTCTATTTCGCGTATTTTTCCGAGACGAACGCAATGGCGTATCCCGTTTCCCTTAGTTCTTTGATTTCAAATTAATTATACTTTAATTTGTTAATTTCATAGTTATAGAATTCTCGGGGTGTTACACAACCAATATATATCGCCCATGGTCTGTGGACGAGGGGAGTGTATATATATATATATATATATATATATATTTCGATTTCATTTCAATATCATTTCAATTCCATTCAACGCATATATGATTTTTACAACGCATATATAACTTATACATCACACATACAACTTATACAACGCTTATACATGAGGTGTAAAACGCTTATATAACTCATACATCGATTATATAATTTATACATCGTCATTCCATATCGTTTAGAGATCTCCCATTGGGTTCCACTCCTCCAAAAATTGTAGGAAGCTCAAAAAAAATATCCGGTCTCTTCTAGAATGTAGAAGACGTCCACACGAGTCCAATGTCTCTTGTTTCACTGGATTTCGACAACATAGCAAAAAGATATGATTTTTATCGTGAAATCAAAATCCGTAGCGTTTTAAAGTGCTATAATCCTTTAGAAAAATAAACAGCTGTTACCTCAGCTCGGTCTTCAAAACTAGGTCATAGATTTTTACCCAAACCGTTGCTCGAGACTGAAATCAGGTTGTGCCACCTTGAAGTGCTCGGAAGGGCGCACAGAACGAGGGTAGGGCGGTCAGGTGCGGTGGCAAGTCGGAGCGGCGACGGGTCTTCGAAGGTCCGAACTTCACGAGGGTGATTCTCTCACAACACTTAATGAAAAATCTCAAACCTTATATGGATTTGAAGAGAATGAGAAGATCTACAAATTTCCTAACTAGAGCCTGTGATTTTATTGCACGGATTGATCGGATTTGAGGAGAGAAGGCTGGGAGGTTTTCCGCCGTCGCGACCTAGAGTATCGGGGAGAGAGAATTCGATTTTTCATTATTATTTTTATGAAGGAAAAATATGATTGGTCGGAATTTATAATAAACTCTAAAATAGTGCTTTTCCCAAAGAACTCCAATTCAAACCCAATGACTGTCGCCCCTAGCTAAATACCCCCATTCCGAACATAATGGAATTTGTTTCGTAGGCCCATTCGACTGTTACAGTCAGTTATTCTTCAAATTAAAGTATAAAGCATTCAATATTTTATTTGAACGTACATTTTAATTTGCCGGGGCCACATACTAATCCCAAAAATTTCAGAAAAATAAATCTAGCTATGTTTTGACGATACAGTCCCAACAAAACTGGTTTCGTCAAATTTAGAGACCGTTTGAAAATTTGCTCTTTTCTGTTCGATCCAAATTGACTGAAATTGACCAAACACATTTTCCTTTGCCACACTCATATATTAACTCCAAAAATTATAGAATTTGAAACCTAGCAATAATTTGACATCCCAGATCCAACCAAAGTGGTTTCATCGAAAACGGAGGTCGTTTGCAAAATGTCTATTTTCACGGGCTATATAAACTCCATAGCGACCTTTCTGAAAATTCATTTGTCCATAACTTTTGACTCGCGCTATGAAATTTCGATTTTTCAAATTCGCTAGAAAGATATTCATAAACAGATTCAAATATTTTTGGTTTCACTAAAATCCGTTTTATTTTGCATCTTGTACAGTCAGTCAAAGTTCGAATTCAAATTTTCAAATTGTCGTGCCATTTCAGGCCTTGTTTTATAACTAAATAAATATATTTATTTTCCAACATCGATTCAAATAGACTTTTGGTCGTTATTATTTAAAATAATTTATTTTAAATATTCAAAATCCACTAAAATAGCCCAATTAAAAAAAATTAAATTCGTTCTGATTTTCCGAGTTGCTACAGCTACTGGCGACCCCTCTTCTGGTCAGCCCTCTAGACGCAGACAAATAGAGCGTTGCAGTTCGAGCCACTCTTTTGTGACCGCTCGCGTGTCGAAGCTTGATACTCGTTGCTACGACATTGTTCGAGGAGTGTCAAACGCTGAGCGGTGGGAGATTATGACGATTTTCCGTAATGATCCGCGGAATGTGGAGATTATCGAGGATCTTACTGATGATGATATACAGGGAGTTTATTTTATCGGAGTTGAGCAGATTACCTCATCATCGTACTTTTTAGTTTTTTATGTACTTGTTTTATTTTCAGCGTAGTTTTTGTATTTCTGTTTGCATTTCCGTTTGTGTAATGAAATGTAGTTGTTTTCTTTTGTGCAATTAGTATTTAATTAATTCAAAACACATAGTTTAACAAATAAATACTACGCTCAAATACCACGCTCAAATATCCCGTTCGTCGTAAAAAACACATTCTCATTCGCAACAATGTCACCCTGAAATAGCCCGCTCAAATGTCACGTTCAAATGCCCCATTACCGTTTGTCAAAAACGTACCCTTAGATTTAATAAGCTGGAACAGGTATTCTTTCCTGCGAACGCACCCTTATAAATTTCAAAAATTAATAACTTGTGCAAATGAGATCCGTTTGAAATACAGTTTTTTTTGTTGTGATCGTATCGAAGTGCTCTACGTAATGAAGTTGTTTTGAATTGACCAAAGTAACTTATTATTTTTCAATTTATTTATTTATTTATTTATTTGTGTAAATTATTGATATGATTTTTTATTAAAAACAAATTATAAATTAATTAATCATACATCAATTAAATTAAAACACAAATTAAAATCGTATACACATTCTTCCCTTAGGGTCTGTTCGCAGTCATTTTTTGGCACACTGGGGTTTGGGTTCGCGTTCGACGCGTCGGACGCCAATAAATTTTACTCCGCTCAAGTGGAACGTTTGCTCGCTGTTGAAAATTGTTCAGTTGACGTATGACGCATCGGACACAAGCTCATTAAACAGTCTGATCCTACTTAGTAATAAAAGCATACATAGCTTAGTTGGTAAATGCATATGACTAGTTGCTAAGTGATTAGGGATCATTTCCCACCTTCACCATAATTTTTAGTGTGTTGTTGTACGCTATTTATTAATGCTTTAATGTCATATTTCAAATATTTTTTTTTTGTAGACGGTTAATGTTTAATGTTGTTAATGTATTTGCATCAATTTTATTATTTTTTAAAATGATAAAGACACATTCGCTAATTAGATTTAACTGTTTAATTAAAAACCAATACTCGCTAATTCAAAACAAACAAATAACTAATTATCCCCCATTAAAAGTTAGTGTTTAATTAATTCAAAACAAACAAATTAACAATTAATTACCCCGTTCAGGTATCATGTTTAAATAACTCGTTCGAAACTAAAAACACATTCCATGTTCGCTATAGTACGTTCAAATTTTCCGTTTCCGTTTGTTTGCGATACTCTTTGATTTCGCTTCCGCAAATGCGCCTAAGTCCCGAGTGTCTCACCCTCCCGTAAAAGAACCTAATCCGCAGACTGTAGCGGATGGGCTTTGCGCCCTAAATTTATTTTCTGCTGTACTCTCGCTGTACATACGCCAAACCGAATCACCGACGCATATATACCAGTGGAATTAGCCTCATAAAACCCTAGTTTTGGTTAAAGTTAAAAATAGTAAGAAGAGAGAAAAACTTGCTCCTGCACTGGCGATAGTAAGAAGAGTGCCTCCGAATCCTGCATCCTTCATTCAGGTATACTGGGTCTTCTTCTTCCCCTTAATTGCTGAACTGAAATCGCGACTTCGAGCTAAATGCATTTCGATTTTATTTCAATTTGATGTTTAAATAGAGATTGCTATTGATTATGGCGCTTCAATATTTTCGTTCTAAAATAGGATCCTACGATTTATACGGGTTGCGATCCAACTTTTGGATCGGGAAGGCTGCGATTCGTTCAAAGCCGCGTTTCACGATCTTAATATTTATGCGTTCACTGACTATAATCATCAAACTGTAATCATGCTTTTGTTTTTTGTTTTTAGGTCGCTTTGCTGCTGAAATTAGCAATTCAAAATGGCAACTAGTAAGTGCAATCGATATTACTTATGTTTTTGCATGGTTTACTTGACTATTGGACTATGTAATCCACTTGATTAATAGTTTTTATTGACTGGCGTGTATCACTGTATCTATAAGATATTTTCTGCGTTTTTAGACTTTAGATTGAGGAATATATGCTATAACTTAAATTGTAACATGTTTTGAAAAATAGAAGTATATTCTTTCTATTAGCGAAGTATTGTCCTTGATTGGTTGGTTGCTTAAATCAACTTCTGTACCTTTTATTTTCATCTCAATAATATAGAACAAAAGATTGCTATATTTCGGGAATTGGACAAGTTAGCAGTTGGTTTGCACAAAAGATTTTTAGTATCTCTCATTTTGGTTTTTCTGCTTGGTATATAGCCTGCAACAACACTATTTTCTTTTTGTTGCTTTATTTACTTACAGATTTTCCTCTAGACTATTTATGTTACTGACTAGCTTTCCTTATATAAATGCTAAATGTATGTAGACTATATGTTTAACTCGTAACTATTTTTCGATGAATTTGGATGAAATTTATGTACTACTTTATTCTTGGCTGTTTTTCTGTAAATAAAATATTTTTTCACAATAAAATCAATTTTGAAAGTGAATTCCTTTGATTAATTTTCTTCACTTTTATATGTATAAGGTTCGACTTAAAAAGGTAACCGTCAGATTTCCCTTTGAGGCTTCATTGTTCTAAATCACCTTTTTCAAGGAAATTTATAGGTAGAAAACTTATTTTTAAGACAAATTCAAAAAATAAGGACAAAAACATTATTACTCATAGAATATTTACTATTGTATAACCTGTTTCGTATTGGGTAACGTGTTACGGTTAACAAATGACTAGCATAGGTTAACTCATTTACCAACAGGCAGACTCGGCCTACCTAACAGCTGGTAATTGGGCCAGGTACCCATGTAGATATGTTAATATCACACTTTATTGTACTTATTTGCTAATAACAAAAAATCAGCAAACTTAAAGCAAATGCACTATTATTTAATGTTAACACTTCATATATGTGTACATTATCTCTTTGCCCTAAGTTCCCTAATAATCTCAATGATTTCCAACCCACATATATTTATATTTTGGAAGTGTTACAACCTACAAGTACCTATAAACCTTTGGAATATTTGTTGTTATCTTCTGTTTTTTCTGGATAGGTGATCTATCTATCTGTAAGAATTGTTTATCAGATAGAAGAGCGTAGCTGGTTTATTCATTCATTCATTACATGAAAATATAATCAGTATCCGTTAACCATTGACGTTTTTTGTTTTATTACTGCCTCTATTGAAACTGTGTTCATTCCTTTCTTTACCCCCAACATGTATGATATCGTGGATTAAATTGGTCATAGTTCTGGTCATTAGATATTAACCAGCTTTTCATTGTTCTCTGTTTAGGGATTCAGTTTGAAAATAATTGTGAAGTAGGGGTCTTCTCAAAACTAACAAATGCTTATTGTCTTGTTGCAATTGGCGGTTCAGAGAACTTTTACAGGTTATTATCCATGAAATAAAAATTAATTCAATTTGTCTAATATTGCATATTCCAATGTTTCTGTAATTTATCGCTGATATAATTGAGTATCATGCAGTGCATTTGAAGCTGAACTTGCTGATGTTATCCCTGTGGTGAAGACATCAATATCAGGCACTAGAATTATTGGTAGACTATGTGTAGGTATGTTTTACTTATACTGCAACCGTAACTATATCATATAGAGAGCGGTTATATGTTATATTTTTTATCTCCTCTGAATTAAGTGCTAATGTGTACACCTGGGAAATACGCTAATTTTTTATTCTTCTGCATGTTGTAGGGAACAAAAATGGGCTTCTCTTACCACATAACACGACTGACCAAGGTAATATATCAATAAAATAATATGTAGCTGATATGCTCATTTTCATGAGTGTGGGCTTATGCTGTAGCAATCTCGTGCGTTCACTGTTTTGTTATGTAGCAAAACAAATTTTTGCGATCTATATTTGCATCTGAATTGAATTTCTCTGCTATTTTATATTGTAAGGGAGCTGCCTTGACTACTATTTAACCTGTATTGAGTAAAATTTGTTCAATTTCTTATTGTTGTAATTCAGGTAGTTCATTTGCTTTTGATATATGTTGAAGATTTACTCTCTTCGATACTTTTTTTTCGTGTCCATTCCATTAATGGGCAAAATTTCATAGACTAATATTTTGGCTCTTTACTAAGAAGGTTATCACTCACAGCGGTTTTGTTAATATGTCTACCTTTTGGATAGCACCTATTTTGATATCAGCTTATTTTGGGAGCTAATGGTATCTTTATGCCTGAGGGGTGTGGATGTTGGTAATTATGCATTACTGTGTGTTCATATAACTTATATATCGGTTTTGGTGGATATACAACTCATGTCCCGTGCATGCACACATAATTTGCACACAGTTTTTTCCTGGTTGTTATTGAGCATCTTTAATGCTGATCTGATCGTACTCAATGAGAAAAATGTACAAAAAACACAAGCATGTTTGTACAACCTTAACTGGTCTACAGTGAGAGGAGTCTGCCAAACGGAATTTTAACATCCATCCGTCATGTTAGTTACTTTCTATTTGTTATCAAGTTTCTTGAATATGAAACATTATAACAAGCAAATATTTCTCCATGAGAAATATGTTTATAGAAGCATTGTTGATGTGTTGCAACAATTTTACTGTTAACACCGCATGACTACTTTGTGCGCTAGTAGGCAATGATATTAGGCCTATTAATAGATACCATAAAAGACCGAAATTCATCATGTTTTTTACTAGTCGGCCAAACGGAATTTTGACTTCCATCCATCATGTTTGTTACTTTCTATTTGTTTTCAAGATTCTTGAATATGAAACATTAGAACAAGCAAATACTTCTCCCATGAGAAATATGTTTATAGAAGTATGTTGATGTGCTGTAACAATTTTACTGTTAATACTGTATAACTACTTTGTGCACTAGTAGGCAATGATACTAGGCTTATCAATAGAGAGCATAAAAATCCGAAATCCGTCCACATCTATATTTGAAAAGCAGATAAACTCTCTTATACTATGCACTCTGCCATATGATTGTGCAACAAGAACGTTACTGGTTGTATTAATGTATCCCAACAGCAGTAGTGTTGTCTTCTAAACTTCTTACTTTATACTGTACCATCTTAATTGGTATCTATTTTCTAAAATGTCATAGAAGAAATTAGTCTGTTCCCATGCGAAATATTTTCTGATGTTTTGTGTATATTCCTTTTTGTAGAGCTTCAACATTTACGGAATTGCTTGCCTGATTCGGTGGTTGTTCAGCGTATCGATGAGCGTCTTTCTGCTCTAGGAAACTGTGTCGCCTGTAATGATCATGTTGCCCTTACTCACACTGATTTGGACAGGGTAAGTCCATTCTCTGGGATTAACGGCTAAAAGAAATTTCAATGGAACTTTATGTAATTTACTTATTTTAAGGATTTCCTGCATCCATACCATTCTTTTACCAGCCTCCTTGATCTGCAAAAAGGAGGGAAAAAACAACTGAAAGAATATTTGTGCATACCGTTTATGAAATACTTATTAGTCTACATAAAGGCAAATTGTATATGTGCAAAGTTGCAAACCCTTTGAGATACCCCTTGGTCTGCACACATGCAAGTTGTATTTGTGGAGGGACAATTCCTTGGTCTGCATACATGCAAGTTGTATTTGTGGAGGGTTAATTCCGTTCAAACCCCGTAAAATTAGCATTTCTGCCTTGTTTTAAAAAAAATAAAAAATGTGACTGGACTTCTGTTCCTCAAATATTTTTCAGAATACAGAGGAGCTTATTGCAGATGTTCTTGGAGTAGAAGTCTTTAGGCAGACAATTGCAGGGAACGTTCTCGTTGGCAGCTACTGTACATTTACAAACAGGGGTGGTCTGGTAATCACTTGTATCCTGATCTTTTTTCATGCTTCTAACCTTGTGCCATGCTTTTAACCTTAATCTTATACATGCTTGCAAAATCTAGTCTAAATTCCTCTTGGGATAACTTTAGTTATAAATTTTAAAAACCAACATGGTCATGGTCATGGTCATGGTCATGATCATGTAAGCTCTCCACCCACTTGAACTCACCAGGTCAAGGAGAGCAGAAAAGCATTAATACGTAGTTGCTAACTGTATTCTTCAATGTTTTGAAAATCAGGTTCATCCACAGACCTCAATAGAAGACCTTGATGAGCTTTCCACACTTCTTCAAGTTCCTCTTGTTGCAGGAACGGTAAACAGGGGAAGTGAAGTAATTGCAGCTGGTATGACCGTCAACGACTGGACTGCTTTCTGTGGGTCCGACACTACAGCCACTGAGCTCTCTGTTATTGAAAGCGTGTTCAAGTTGAGAGAAGCACAACCTTCTTCCATTGTAGAGGAGATGAGGAAATCTCTTATCGACAGCTATGTGTGATGGATTATTACAATCTCACCTATAGGTCGCTACCTACTTTATCATGAAATTGTTTATCTTAGCTGTAATTTTTGTTTAGAGCCATTATTTTGCTATTGTTTGATGTTGAGTTATAGATGGTGGAATGTAGTTTGCATTTTGGTTGAGAGTTGAAGTTGCATAAATCTTTATTTAATAGGCATTCCGTGTTATCCAAGTTTCAAGTTAAAATATGCTCAGTAAGAGCAACTGCAATGGTCTAATTTTCTCGTAATCAAATTCAGAAGCTAGCTGAGCGATGCAGGTTTAATTTGATGCTTGATGTTCAGTCCTTTTGAGTTGAATGTGGGTGCTTAACTAAAGTCTTGGAGATGCTTTTCTTCCTTGTTAGTAGCTAGTATTTTGAATGTCCTAACTTTTGGTTTGACCATGTAATGTCTGAAAGTACCTTTGTATATTTTGTCTTGCATACGTTTTGAAAATAAGATCTAACAATTACGCTTTCCTACAAATTTCAGCAAATCTTGATATAACTTAATAATATTATCTAACTAATAGACATTACTTATGCAAGGAAGCGACTATTTGGTTATAAAATCATACTTATAAATACTTAAAATTTGATATATAAGTCGTGGACCGTTGAATTTGTTGACCGTTGAATTTGTTTGTTTTTATATACATATATGGTTTTTAACAATATAATTCGCATGCAAAGATCATCCATGAAACATGCTTAAATGTTTATTTAAATAGGCCTTGCTTATGTACGTTGTAGTAGAGTTTAGGTACTTAATAAACATTTAGCTCATGTTATTTAAAAGATCGGTGAACTTAAGTGCTAAACAATAAAAGATTACTCATTTGAACCTTGTTTACATCAATACTACAAGCTCCACAGACTTACAACTTTGTATGCTTCTGCCACCTCCACGATTGGTATATCTTTCAATTTTAATGCAAAACCAGTTATAAATTAGGGATATATTCTTATTTTTAAACTTTATACGGTTTACATCCTTCTATACTTTGAATACAAGTCATTCATGGAATTATGTAGCCTAGTCAACGTTCGATGATCATTGCTGGAAGTCGGTTACATAAATATTACAATATTAAAAATGCGATATCTTTTAGTAGATTTATCTAATTTCAATATTAAATTATAAATTTTTAGTTTGTTTGTATTAAGATCCATTTGTCACATGTTTTGATGATTTTTTTTCTGTTTATCAAATATCATCCCTCCAACAAATGTTTCAAGAGGCCAAAGTGAAATGCACACAAGATGAGCTAGAAAATTACTCCATGAGACAAAAGTTAAAGAGCTAAACTAAGAGAAAAGTGTTGCAACACGAGAATGTGTGAGCTGGTGGAAGTGACTGAAGTGAAGTGGGTTGCAACATGAGAAGAGTAGAATTAGCAAGATGAGGAAAATTAAGTGGCTGAATTAATGGGTGAAAGTTGAAAAGAGAGTGATGAATTTGATGGTGAAAGTATGAAGTAATTGCATGGAGTTAAGAACACAATTCATTATAAGAGATGTTCCTATTGTTAGGAATATTTCTCGGATCTCTACAAAATTAGATTTTAGAAAAGATAAGAAGTGAAGAAAAATAATTCCACAAAAACAAAACTTTTATTAAACCACCAAAAGATTACAAGAAAAATAAATTTGAGAAGATATCTCAAATCTTAAATCCTAAAGAGAATATGTTTTCTCCCACATGCAAATAATGAACTATGTAATGCCTATTTATAATAAGATTGACAAAATATATTCTTTAAAAAGTCATTGAATAATTCCATAAGTCTTCCCGTGTAGATAATTTGTTGTCTTTTCTAATGCAATAAAAGAGACAACTAATTATTCCATAAAACCTATAAAATCTTTAAAAGATGCAATTAATCAATCTTCAAAAATCTAGAAAACCTATATGAATTTGAGTTATGATTCCATATAGACTCAAATATATTCAAGATCTACATAAATGTGGAATGTTGTATCATAAAAAACCTAACAATCTTCACTTTATTACTATATTCCATATATTTCATCCAAGCTCCACCTAGAACCCCAGCTTCAAAACAGTATACAATAATACTATGGGAACAAATATCGTCATTCTAAAAATGAATTACCTTCAAATCACCAAAAAAGACAAAATATGCATGCTCCAAATAGACATGCATGTCATCAATAAATCAGAACTGTTTGTACTACCACAATGGCCTTTATGTGGTCTTCGCAGCTTTCTGTTGCTTGTTCCACCTTGATTTTGACAAAATTGAATTTTCACCACCACTTTGAGAAGATCCTTCATTCTCTATTGTTTTCCCAAGCAATTTATATATGTTATTATTTCCCCGTTTCACGCGCAGAAGCTCCTTTTTACCCCTCCAAACCCTTGTGACTCTACCTCTAATCGAAAAGCTGCAGCCTTTTTGTTCTAACTGTCCTATTGAAGCAAGATTCTTCTTAATTTCTGGGGTATATCTAACTCCTATTAGCTTCACCACCCTTCTATCATTCATCTTTAACCTAACTGAACCCATCCTTTAACAGGCAAATCTCCACCATTGGAATATTCCACTTTATCAGTTTATTCATCATAATCAATAAATGCTTTCCTTTGATTGCATATGTGGAAATAAGCGCCTGAATCAAGTAACCAATATTTACTTTTTTCTTTATCCACACATAGGATATTATCATAAAGATCTTCACCAAAATTTACTTCTCCGTTGCTGCTTTCATCAACCTTGACTTTGTCTTCCTCTAATGCTTTTATTCTTTCATTATCCTTTTTAAGTTTATTGCAAAATTTTAGTTGTTGACCGGGTTTTTCACAGTAATAACAAATGAAATCATTTTCTACGTTTGAGTTATTTGATCGTCTATCTATATTTGAACGACTACATTTCCTAGCAAAATTGACCTCTTCAAATGGATTTCTACTTTCTCTTTCTACCTTATCCTTTTCTTCTATTATGTTCATCCTCCGTATCTCCTCATTAAGCAAACTACTAACCACCGACTATTGAAACAACGTCATCTGAATTTGAGTTATCCAATGCAACCACAAGTATTTCCCAACTCTCTGGTAATGAACTCATCAACATCAAAGCTTGTGCATCATCATCTACCTTGTAATTTACCGCTGCCAATTGGTTCACACAATTGCCTGAATATTATTAAGATGCTCTCCAATTGACTCACCTTCCTTAAGTTTGAGATTCACCAATCTTCTCATAAGAAGAGCTTTGTTCATTGCACAGTTCTTTGCGTATATTTCTTCTAACTTTTTCCAGATCGCATAAGCTGATGTTTCATTAACAACAATATGAAATACCGAATTCTTCAAAAAAACACCTAATAGCCACTACAGTTTTCCTATCCAAAATTTCCCACTTTGTCTCGGTTATGCCGTTTGGCTTCTCTCCATTATTTTTCAAGGGTTGGTGAAGATCATTAAAATAGAGATAGTCTTCCATCTTCGCTTTCCATAACCCCCAATTTCTTCCATTAAGTTTCTCCACATTTATCTTTTCCATAACCAAACTCTCTTCAAAAAATTTGTGTAGTAGGCTTTGATACTAACTGTTATGAATTTTCTAGGATCTCAACACAATTAGATTTTAGAAGAGATAAGAAGTGAAGAAAAATAATGACAAAATTATTCCACCAAAGTAAAACTTTTATTAAACCACCAAAAGATTACAAGAAAAATAAAATTGAGAAGATATCTCAAATCCGAGACCTAAAGAGAATACCTTATCTTCCACATACAAATAATGAACAATGTAATGCCTATTTATAATAAGATTGACAAAATATATTCTTTAAGAAGCCATTGAATAATTCCATAAGTCTTCTCATGTAGATAATTTTTTGCTTTTTCTGATGCAAAAAAAGAGACAACTAATTACTTCATAAAATCTACCAAATCTTTAAAAGATGCAATTAATTAATCTTCAAAAATCTAGAAACCCTATAAAATAGGCAATGAATTTGAGTCATGATTCCATATAGACTCAAGTATATCTAAGATCTACATAAATATGGAATGTTGTACCATAGAAAACCAAGCACCTATGTTTGCATGATTCAAATCAACGACACGAGTTTGTGATGATTTTGCTTGCAATGCTTGTTGTCTTATGCTTGGGTTTGCATAGGACTATTCAAGAGTCATATTTGAGTTGCCATTAAAGGTGGAGTCAAAACAACTTTCAACGTTGAGCGAGATTGTATTTCATCATTTGTTGTTTTATTTTCATCAGACGAGAATGTTTTGTTGAGTGCAAGGTTAAAAGCCGCAATATGCAGTAATACGTAGGCTAAGGAAATATTTGTCTGAAATTCTCTAGGCGAATATTTGCTAGGAAGACAACCTAAATTCTCCAAGACAAATATTTCAAGGGCATATATTTGCTTAGGGGACATTTTCGTTTGGTAGGCAACCTGAATTCGTCCAGAAAAATATTTATTAAATATTTGTCTCTGTAAAAATATTGTTAAAGGGACTCCCCTTTCAGCTAAGAGGGGGTCAATTTTAAGGGAACTCCACATTTAAATTTATTTGTTAACGGGGGACTTTCGAATTTGAAAAGAAGAAGATATGCAGACTAATATACCCCTGTCCCACGACATCCTCCCCCATTTCTGTCGGACTAAAAAAAGATATGGCCCTCCGCTTTTTCTTAAACCTTATCGTTCTCCCAATTTTTATCATTCTCCACTTTTGTCATTTGCCAATAGAGGTGTAGTACTGTAGTTGCTTGTAGTAAAAGCCAATCAACCAACAAAAATACGTCACCACTATACTTCAAAAATTGAAGCTATGTTGATATTTTATTTCCATACAGACCGCCATTTTTTGAAAATATGTGTTTTAATATTAACAAGTTACATCAGACACACTTGCATATGCTTGTTGTTGGGAAACAATGGCTGAGTCACGTACTTCGTCGCGTTCTTGAAGACGATTCAGCGATCTTGTCAGAGGTGCAAACCAGTTCGTACTTTCGTCACCGCCTCTAGGATAAACTAGCCTTTGAAAATAATAACCAATTTTCTTGCACAACAAATCAGTGCAGATTTGAATGGCTGAAATTTAGCACTGCTCAGAAATTTCTGAAAGAAGATTATAACGGCGGAGGCAAGAAGAGAATATGTTATTCGGTCTTTTTATCTCGTCTATAGCTGAAGACTATATATAGACTGGGAATTAGGGTTTTACTGAGTAATGGAAGAAAAAATCGGATCTGTTGAAATTACGGGACAAAAGTTTACCGTTGCATAAAAATTTTCAATAAAAAAACGGTTCGAAAAAAGCAATGTTTTCTGGTCCAAAAATATAAATGTCTACATCACAAAGCCAAGGCCCAAGTCCAAGCCCAAACCGAACCGAACCGGGCCGGGTCGGGTCTCGTCACGTCAGTCGGTCGCACGCGCGTGTGTGGTGGTCATGATGCATGGTCTCCCTCCTTACAACAAAGCATGTATTGGAGCCCCAAGGCCCCAACATGACTTCTTAGAAACAAGTATAAATACTTGCTTCTTCCATACAGTCCTATGATGTGGGACTATTCACATATAGAAGTCATTTATACACTTATTCCAACATTTTTAATAATTCACCTAATGTTTATAAAAACATTTTCAACAATCCCCCACTTAAATTTTTAAAAATATTTTCGAGCGGTTTCTAAAAAACATAAGATTGTGCATAAATAAAGGTGTCATCCGACTTGAACCTTTGCATAGTGAATAAGATTCAGTTTTTACTAGAGTGACACGTAGTCTTGAACTCTGTTCCTGACATCAAATCACACATAATCTTTTCTATATACAATCAAATAAGCCCATGCATTTATGGCCATGCACGTCTATCCTAGTTTAGTGAACGCTCTAGAAGTTTTGCCTAAAACTCCATAGGAAAGGACTACATTTCCACATTCACAAAGGTGAGTCTATCAAGAGCACTCCTGAAGGTAGGTACTCCACTCCAAATAGAGTATATATCTCATTAAGAGTTTTTACTAACTCATCCTTTAATCACTTCAGGAATACATGCTGGTGTATATAACGATGTTGTATACACAATTATATGATTTTTTGTATGATGATAACAACCAAATATTTATTATTTTAAATGTGTTTGTTACTGTACTGTTTTCATATATCATCATAGACAGGAATATAATATTTATATTCAAATAAAATACAACTGTACAAACATTCAGATATTTACACAGTATTTTGTTTAAATATAATACTTTATTTCAATTTTCAAACAGTACAGTTTTACAACTCCACTATTTGTACACTTTACTAATATTTTCCATTTCATATACATTCACAGAATATTGTACTCGTAAATAAATTGAATACGGTAGACAAATTTGTTTGAACATAATAAAATAATATTTTATTTTAATCAAATTTGTTTATTACAAATATCAATAAAAAAATCTCATTTTTGTACATTTGTTCCTCACTACAACGCTCATCACTCTAGTATACAGTCATTGCCTCACTACAGCATTTCGTTCATTCACATTGCAATTATGGCACACACACAACAACAACAACAAAAAAGAGGAAAAACATTTTTTTCTGTCCAAGTAGCCCACAATGATACCAATACAAATCAGCATGCCAAAGAACAAAGCAAGAAGCCAGGTATGCAAGCAGGTAATGTTCACAAGTAAAAAAGGGCATCTTTCAATTCATTTTTTTTAACATGTGAAAATTTGGCAACTACAAAGGTATATATGACAAGCCACTCAAAAGTTTTCCAGTAATACATAATGCAAATGTTATTTTTTTAGAAAATCTTCTTCATTCAATGTTTCTTTTTAAAACAAATGAAAAGAGCATGCATTTTTCACAGGTGGCATGATAGTTTTTGGGCAAAGAAATTAAATTTCCTTTCGTGATTTATTAATTTATCACAAGTGCAAATCATGTATACATGCAAGAAAGGAAGGGAAATTTTTCCATTATTATTCACTATTTTGAATAATTGGAAACAAATTCAAGTCTGTATACTGTCTTACACTTATGAAGATTGACAACAGCGTAATGAAAAAAAAATTCCAGAATTCAGCATGGAAGAAAATTTTGGAAATATATGTTTTTTTTCAAATGGCATGAATCAGGCAAGTAAAAGAGCTCAAGCATACTCAAGTGTCAAAAGTCAAGTACAGAAATGAGGCAGGTTCATGTAAACAATTTAATGCTTGAATTATTGTAAGAAAAAAATGCATGGAGACTTGAATGCCCACAAAATCAGGGAAGCATTTCAACAATTTTCAGATATTAAGCATGTGCTTTCAATCACACATTTCAGGACAAGGAAGAAAATAACAAGTGATTCCTTGAATGCTATGACAAAAGGAAAGCAATAAAATTGTCATTCAAGAAAGCTTCCAAAAATTACACTGGGCAAATTTCTTTTCAATATTTGTTGGCGAGTTTATTTCTTCATTCAATTCATGCAAGAAAAAAAATCCATGTGCATATTAAATGATGAACACATTTAAGGCAAGAAATCAATTCTTTTCCAGTAATGCAAACAGGGCAACAGTTTTTTTGACCATGCAAAAAAACAGGAAAATGATGGAGATAATATACACATGATAGGTAGTATTTGTTTCCAGTTTTCATTCAAGAATTTTTTGTGGCAAGAAATGTTTTACATCAATTAAATGGTAAACCATTTATGTTTTCCAAAATCACACAAGAACATTACTGGCAACTCCTAAATGGTTTCATGAAATCACAGTGGACATATTTGGCAAGCTATTCCAATGATTCCCAGTTTTAAATTATACTTAAAATGGGAAAGCAATTTCATTTGTGACAATAATTATTAGAGCAAACAAAGGTCATAAATGTATATCATCAACTTAAATGTGCAAGGCATTTTTTTAATTTTCAGGAAAATCAAAGGAGTAATATTTGGAAAGAAATCATATTGTTTGGACATAAATTGGTTTGATTTCTTTCTGTAAATCATTCAGTGCTCAAGTGAATAAAGGCAAGAATTCGAAATCAAATCATGTGTGGATTCATTCAAAGGAGTAAAATCAAGCATCTCTACATCTCCAGATTTGATCAAGCATGGGAAGAATTTGGCATGTTTGAAATCAAGGTCAAAGATTATATTTTGAGATTCATTCAAAGGGCAAAAACTTGTTGAGATACATCACAACAAATTCACAGCAACCAATAAAAGCCGAGAAAGAAATTAGAGGAAATCGAGCAAATCAGCCAAATCATTTATACTAAATCAGAGGATTATAGGATTTCTTAATCCTATATATATCACCATCCTCATCACATGTAGTATATCGAAAATGAGAGCAAAATTGAAAAATCAAATTCAGAAAATTACTTCATTATTTTCGATCGCCAAAGAGTGGCCAACTTGATCGACCAAGGAGCATCAACTAATCGGGGCATCAGAGTATAATTCAGAGCCAACCTTTTTGAAGTCGAATTGATTTAGGGAAAAATCCTATTTCCCATTTCTCAGCCGCCATCAACAAAGAGGAGACCAAGTTTTTTTTGACGAAGCAAAGTGGCAGGCTTATGTTACTTTAGACAAAGGTTTTTTTTATTGTTTGTATTGTATTTTCATTTTTATTTGTAAACCATTCTAAGCAGTTGCTAGAGTCTGTAAAGTTCCAGGGGATTCAGTTAGGGGTTAACTGACAGTTTATAAAGTCTGTAAAATTCTAGGGAATCCAGTTAGGGTGTTTACTATAACACCCCGTAATTTTTAATATTAAGGTTCACAAATTAAAGAATAATTAATCTCAGATGTGAAAATTAAGGGAAAGGGTTGAGCCATTGTGTTCGTCTCGGAATGCTGGTTGAGATAGAGTTCGAGTTTGCGTGAATTGGACTTCGTATGAAGAAGTTATGGCCATCGAAAGTTTCATAAAAATTCAAACAGATTTCAAAAATTCAAATTCAAACTCAGATTGGTCTAGGCGGGAAATTTCCCGCCATGGGCTAGGTCGACCACGGGGTCGACCTGCCACCCCCCTCCCCTTCGGGCAGATTTGTTTGATGACGATTTTCTGACTCCTAGCTGAGTCATTAGGGCTGACTTGTCATCCTATCTTAACTGAATGGTTGTGGTTAAATCTAGAATGATCGGACGGCCTAAATTAATCCTAAATTCTATAAAAACGTATGTAAACTCGAATCCTAAAATCAAATAAAAAATTGGAACAATGGCCGTCATGCTGTCACCTTGCAACCTAGAGTAGCCGCCACCAACTAAAGGGGGAAAACAAAGCTAATCAACTCAATTCTATTCAACTCTAATCTAAACAATAACGAATCTACTACAAAGGCGAGCTAAACCAATTTCAGAACTCGGATTACAGAACTCAAGACCTTCTTTGAGTTGTGAGTTCGATTTCTTTAATAAGATAATTAACAATTTAATTAGGTTGAGTTATGATTTGGGATTATATGATTATGTTGTGAATCATTGACCGTTAAGTTATTATCTATGTTGTAAATTTGTGATGTTATTATCTATGTTGTAAATCTGTGATGTTATTATCTATGTTGTAAAGCTATGATGTTATTTTGTAATTCTATGTTAATTGTTGGCTTATGTACAATCAATTCATAATGATGTTTCACATGCTAGTTTGGTTATATTTGTGGAACAAATTCATATGTTAAATCATATGTAAGTTTAACTTGATAATTCTACATACAAGTTAGGATGTTAATTGAGACATGGATCATATGCAAGTTATTGAGAATTATATACAACCTTACATGTTTCATGACATCTATTTTATGTGTAAATTGGATCTAAAGTTAGGCTATGACATGTGTGAGTTATAAGCTAGTATACAAAATTCTATGTGCTAGTTTACATGTAGATCTTATTTTACATGTTTAGATGCAAGTTTACATCATAGTTTATGTTGCATAAATCACATATGCAGGTATATATATATATATATATATATATATATATATATATATATGTTAGGAGTATGAATCATGTAATGTAAGTTTGTGACTATTGCCTATGCAAGTTTACACCTTATGATTAGATCTATGACATACATGGTTTATGCAAGTTTGTGACTATTGCCTATACAAGTTTACACCTTTAGATTTAGATCTATGACAGATATAGGTTTATGCAAGTTTGTGACTTTTGCCTATGCAAGTTTTAGATGAAAAACCTTATTCACACATGCAAGTTCACCCCTTATGTTTAGATCTAGTTTTATTCTATGCATGTTGTGATGGTTTCTCTTTATTCCATAAGTTAGACTATTCGAGTCTAACGTATATTTCACGTTAAACGAACGAACGTACAACGTGGGTCGAAGGGATAATATTAAAAGATTTAATATTGAGAATTGGCATAAATGCCTTAAATGGCATAAAATTAATTTGTGATGTTAATTGGTATAATTTTACATACCATAAATAGATGGACATAATTGAGTCAATTATGGACATAGTTAAATTTGGAATTGATTGATAATTTGAATAGGGAAATTAATTCAAATTGGGGATAATTAATTATGTGTAATTAATCGCCTAAGACACGAGGTTAGGCTCTTTTGTGGTGTAAGACTGCCCGGACCCGCCCGACAAATCTAGCAGCCACAAATGCCAGTCTAATGTGAGAGGTCAAGGGCATGAATTAAATGCGTAACAGTTGTAGAGACATGAGGTTAGGCTCGTTTGTGGTGTAAGACTTCCCATACCCGCCCGGCAAATCCAGTTGCCACAAATGCCAGTCTAATGTGGGAGGTCTTTACAAGGTTACGGTGTTAATAAATTAAGAAACACTTAACCAGATAAACATGTGGTGGGACATGGGGGTTAAGTGGGTGCCTTGGGTGGCTTGTGAAATACGATTAGAAACACTTAACCAAAATTGAAACATGTAAGTGGACATGAATAAGAAGAGGGTTAAGTGGGATGTACTAGAGGGGACCAAGCTTTGGTGGATAGCTTGTGTCAAGTAATGGGGGCCCGTTTCAACCAGTAACCCATAAGTATCTTTGTGGGCTCGACCCAAGTCGAGGACGGGACACACATACTGGGATTGACTATAAGAGGCCAAAACGGGTTAGCGGTGGCAACGCAAGTCCAATGGGTTCATGTACGTGTGTGGGCCCAGGCTGGTAGGTAAGACGTTGTTGCATCGTGTAGGTATAAGTTGTGCATCGTTAGTGGTATCGGGTTGCCACTTTGGGGAGTGATACACCCCACTGTGGGGCCAGTACAGGTATCTACGAGTTAGGGAGCCGATCGCATGGGGGTAGTGGGTACACCCAGTGGAGATAGGGGCAGGCGGCACCTATGAAGGCGGCTAGGGGTATACGAAACTACCATTATCACTAATAATTTCTGTAGGCGGGATCAACTTTTAGGGTGTTTAGTGTGGTGCAGTGTAGTAATTATTTTATAGTGACTAGGTGCGCCTTTAACGTTATCTTTGTTCATCCTATTTCCTTTTGTTTGCTCTGTCATACCCGATTGTTCACAATCATTTCCTTATTTTCCAGCTTATGCCTTAGCCTAGTTATTTTGATAATTATATTGTTAAAGTTATCGCACTCGCCAGACTTTATGTCTGACCCTCCTTTGTTTCCACCTCTTTTCTTCCTTTCCCCCCCAGGTGCTCAGGGTGGAACTAGCCCTAGTGGGGCTTGATTTTGGATAGCTGTATCTCTTGCTTTTAGAAGTTGCTTGGATCACTGAAGTAAAAGTTCAGCCTATCTTATTTATGGCTATTTTATGTTGGGGTTATGTCTTTGAATTTATGTACTCTGATTTAGTCAAGATGGATATTATGTACTTTGACTCTAGTCTTTGGTTTTTGATGATGTAATCAAACCTATGTGTTTACCGCTGCAATGAATAAAGTTTTAAATTTTTAAGTACTGCTTATATCTGTCTTGTTCTTAAGTTTCTGTTCTATACACTCTTAAAACGATCCATAGAAGTTAATGCATTCCCTTTGTAAGTGACATTAATGGACGTGGGGAGTTACACGTGGTATCAGAGCTGAAGGTTACCAGAACATATATGAATTTTTAAAAACTGTTTTTCAAAAGCATTTTTATAAAGAAATACTTTCAAAAGTATGTTTTAAGGAAAGTATATTCAAGAGAGAAGCCTATTTTAAAAACATAACCCCAAGAGCCATATATCTTTCCTTCGGTTCTTTTGTAATGAATCTTTCCTTTTTCGTTTCAGCATGTCTGGAATTCCCGAGATACCCGAGGGGATACCGATACCAGGATGGTTTAGGAGGTATTTGGAGGCTAGGGCCACCACCGCAGGTCCAGCAAATGCTCCTCCTCCTCCTCGTGTCGATACTTTTGCAAAGATATGTAAGGACTTTCGGGCAATGGGTGGAAAACCTTTTCACGGGACAGAGACATTTGTTGAAGCTCAAAATTGGCTAAAGGAGGTGGAAGAATTGTTTGGGATCTTTGAAGTAGAAGATGGAAGAAAGGTCTAGTTAGCTGCCAGGCTAATGAAGGATGAGGCCTCGTTTTGGTGGGAGGTCACTAATGGAGAGCGTCCAGTTGATACATGGCCAGATTTTAGGCGTAGGTTTGAGGCAAAGTTTCTCTCACGAGTTGAGGAGAATCTATACATGGAAAGGTTTTTGGAATTGAAGCAGGGGAATCTATCAGTGAAAGAATACGTCAACAAGTTCAATCAGTTGGCGAGATTTGGCTTGGACTTGGTGAATACACCCGAAAAGAAGGCCCTGAGATTTGTTAAGGGTTTGAACGAGCCGCTTCATAGGTTAGCTATGACCCACATCCCTATGGGGGCTACCTTTGAGAGACTAGTTGACATGGCGCTTATGCATGAAGAGGAGAAGGGCGCCAATGCTAATAAGGCACCCGAGAAGAAAGGGGATCAAAAGAAACCGCAACAGCAACAACAGAACAAGAAAGGTGATAAAGGCAACAATGGTAAGGGAAAGAAAAGATGCTTTAACTGTGGGACACCAGGCCATCTAAGCAAGGACTGTAGGAAAAAAAAGAAGACTGGATGTTTTCACTGTGGCGAAGCGAGACATCTGATTAAGGACTGCCCAAGGAAAGGGCAGAGGGCAGGGTCTACCTCGGGAGGGCAGGTGCAGGCTCTCATGGCACCAGGGCAGGCAAGGGGGCAAGTTCAGGCTCTCGTGGTCCCACCGCTGCAAGAACGAGGTAGAGCGATTTTCGTTGAAAGTTTAGTTTTTCTGTTTGATCATCCTGTCCGTACTTTATTCGATTCTGGCACATCACATTCGTTTATCTCTACATCATTAGTTGAAACACTGCACCTAAATACTAGTTTAGTTACAGATCCCTTAGTAGTCTCAAATCCTATTGGTGGTTCGGTTCATCTTTCTATGATTTGTCGGGATTTGAGAGTGTCTATCTTGGGCGTTGGGTTTGAATGCAACGCCTTTGTTCTTGGCTTCATGGGCTACGACTTGATTCTAGGTATGGATTGGCTAACTAGATACGGGGTCATCCTAGATTGTGGAAGAAGGGTAGTCAGATTGTTGACTCATTGTGAAAGGACCCTTGATATTTCTTATGACCTTGGAGGTCCAGTAATGCTTAGCTACCTAGAATCCCTTGACGCATCCAATGATGATTTACATTCTGTTCGTATAGTCTGTGAATATGTTGATGTCTTCGATGAGGTGAGGGGTCTACCCCCAAAACGTGAGATAGACTTTCGAATATATCTAGTAGATAATGCAAAGTCAGTTGCATTGCCAGTGCGCCACATGGCTCCAAGAGAGAGAAGAGAACTCAGTAAGCAAGTGAAAGAATTACTTGAGAAGGGGTTCATAAGACGTAGTATATCGGAGTGGGGTGCTCCAGTAGTATTTGCCACGAAGGCGGATGGGTCCCTTAGACTTTGTGTGGATTATAGAGAACTTAATAAGCTTACTAATAAGAATAGGCACCCACTGCCCAGGATTGATGATCTCTTTGATCAGTTAGTTGGCGCCTCAGTGTTTTCACAGTTGGACTTAGCCACTGGTTTCCATCAGTTGAGAGTGGCTGAGGATTACATAGACAAGACTGCCTTTAGGACTCCAGACGGTTTCTATGAGTGGCTTGTGATGCCCTTCGGTTTGACAAACGCCCCCGCATACTTTGTTGACTTGATGAGTAGGGCGTTTAGGGAGTACCTTAATAAATTCGTGGTAGTCTTTATGGATGACATCTTGATCTTTTCCAAGAGCGAGGAAGAGCATGCCCTACATCTTAGGGAAGTGTTGGAGACCCTTCGAGCGAATAGCCTTAAAGCTAAATTTTCTAAATGTCACTTTTGGAAGAAGGAAGTGCGATTCTTAGGGCACGTGGTTTCCAAAGAGGGAGTAGCTGTGGATCCCGCGAAGGTAGTGGCCATCCAAGATTGGAAGGTCCCTAAAAATGCTACCGAGGTGAGGAGTTTCTTAGGGTTGGCTGGCTACTATAGGAAGTTTATCAAGGACTTCGCAAAAATATCAGCCCCATTAACACGCTTGACGATGAAGAACCTAGTTTTCACGTGGGACGTAGATTGTGATGATGTGTTCCAACGTTTAAAGAGAGCTTTGACCACAGCCGCAGTCTTAGTGTTGCCAGATGGGAGTAAGCCATTTACCGTTTATACCGATGCTTGTGGGACAGGACTATACGCAGTCTTAATGAAAGAGGGAAGGGTAATAGCCTATGGAGGAAGGCAGTTGAGAGTGCATGAGAGAAATTACCCTACACATGACCTAGAGTTGGTCGCTATTGTTTTCGCGCTTAAGTCTTGGCGCCATTATCTTCTTGGCGAGAAATTCGAATTGTTCACTGACCCCAAATCGCTAAAATACTTGTTCTCTCAGAAGGACTTGAACTTAAGGTAGCAAAGGTGGACGGAATTCTTAGCGTCCTATGATTTCGAGATAGCATATACCCCTGGCAAGGGTAACGTGGTGGCAGACGCCTTAAGTAGGAAAAGGTTGTCCTTGAGTCCGTTGTTTGTTGAGCGGCGAAGCTTAGAGTTCATCTCTACGTTTGACTTTAGACCTTCCATTGACTTGGTACCCGGTTTGCTAGCATCCTTAGAGGTCAGACCTACGCTTTTGGGATGGATTGGTGAGGCACAGCGAGATGACCCACAATTGGTTGAGTTAGTAGAGACGCTCAAAAGGGGGGAGTCATCGAGCCATCTCAGTAGGTATACCCTAGATGATAAGGGTTGGTTACGTAGGGACGGTAGACTTTGTGTACCACAGGATGAGAACTTGAGGAAGGCCATTATTGATGATGCACATCGTTCGAAGATGACCATTCATCCCGGTGGGGACAAAATGTACATGGATATGAGACGAGTTTACTTTTGGACCGGAATGAAGAAGGACGTGGCTGAGTTTGTCGCTAGATGCTTGGTGTGCCAACAAGTAATAGAAGAGCAAAAGAAGCCTGGTGGGTTGCTTCACCCACTGGAGGTCCCACAATGGAAGTGGGAGAGTGTCTCGATGGACTTTGTTTATGGGTTACCAAGATCGAGGAAGGGTAATACGGGGATTTGGGTCGTGGTAGACAGACTTACTAAGAGCGCCCATTTCATTCCCGTGAAGAGTAAGAGGACTGCTCCATGGTTAGCCTCCGTATACATTAGAGAGATAGTTCGTTTGCACGGTGTTCCTTTTAGCATAGTGAGCGATCGCGATCCTATCTTTACTAGCGAGTTTTGGAAGAGCTTACAAGAGGCGGTAGGGACTCAGTTTTGTTTGAGCACCGCATATTATCCTCGGACAGATGGCCAGACCGAGAGGGTGAATCGTATTCTAGAGGACCTTTTGAGGCTATGTGTCTTAGACTTCGGAGGTACATGGGAGTAGCATCTTCCTTTGGTGGAGTTCGCATATAATAATAGCTTTCAGTCTAGCATTGGCATGGCACTGTTCGAGGCTCTTTATGGACGGCCGTGTCGTTCGCCTACATGTTGGTGGGAATCTACAGATAAGATCTTGCTTGGGCCCGATATGATTAGAGAGACCTCAGAAAAGATCGATTTGATTCGAAGGAGGATGAAGACGGCGCAAGATAGGCAGAAATCTTATGCAGACAAGAGGAGGACAGATCTTGAGTTTGATATTGGGGACATGGTCTTTGTCAAGGTGTCTCCATTACGGAATGTTGTTCGCTTTGGGACCACTGGGAAGTTAGCACCAAGGTTCGTAGGGTCATTTCCTATTAAGGAGAGGATTGGACAGATGGCGTATAGAGTAGAGTTTCCCGAGAGACTTAGTGGTGTACACGACGTATTCCATGTATCACATTTGAGGAAGTGCTTGCATGAGACCGCGGAAGTGGTAGAGTCGAGCTTGCTTAGAGAGGTGGAGATAGAGCATGATGCGATGATTCGACGAGCTCCTACGTTTATTCTTGGGTCGGAGATTAAGAAGTTGAGGAATCGAGAGGTCAAGCTAGTCAAAGTGCAATGGAGAGATGATGAGAGCAACGCTACTTGGGAGACAGAAGAGAAGATGCGTTCATTGTACCCTTTTCTTTTCGAGAGTATGTCTTTTAATTTCTCCTTTATCGCTTAGCTTGTACTTGTTTTATCTTTAGTATGTCCTCTCTCTAGTATCTTTGACCTTTAGAAAGGGTAGTCCTATGGTTGAAACATGTGAATGAGACATGTTATGTATGATGGATGCATGTGGATGCAAGTGGTTGCTAGTGGTTGCTCGTGGATACATATACACACACTTTAGGCACTAGATCGGCTCAGTCGCTTCATATTGCATATTGCATATAAATGTGTGTGCATATTTAAGTTAATGGATGTATAATGGTTGTGTTATCATATGGATGCTGCATTTTGGTGAATGGTTGTGCACACATGTAGAAATAATATGTATCGATAGGATTCTTTCACATACAAAATGGACGCATGGCACTATCATGGTTTGCATTAAGAAGGTCAACTGAATCAGTAGACCGCCTAATTTTGCATTAGATAAAGAACATATACACACACTTCTTGCATATGTTCATACAGCATAAGGAATTTCATAAGGACATTGGATGCCTATGTTTGATGGTTGAGTAGATGGTTGTTTGGATGTTAGGATATGCATTCTCCTTAACTTGGAGATTTCGGAGGCGAAATCCTTTAAGGAGGGGAGAATGTAACACCCCGTAATTTTTAATATTAAGGTTCACAAATTAAAGAATAATTAATCTCAGATGTGAGAATTAAGGGAAACGGGTTACGCCATTGTGTTCGTCTCGGAATTCTGGTTGAGATAGAGTCCGAGTTTGCGTGAATTGGACTTCGTATGAAGAAGTTATGGCCATCGGAAGTTTCACTAAAATTCAAACAGATTTCAAAATTTCAAATTCAAACTCAAATTGGGCTAGGCGGGAAATTTCTGGCCATGGGACAGGTCGACCCCCCTCCCCCGGGGCAGATTTGTTTGATGACGATTTTCTGACTCCTATCTGAGTCATTAGGGCTGACTTGTCACCCTATCTTGATTGAATGGTTGTGGTTAAATCTAGGGTGATTGGATGGCCTAAATTAATCCTAAATTCTATAAAAACGTGTGTAAAGTCAAACCCTAAAATCAAATAAAAAATTGGAACAATGGCCGTCATGTTGTCACCTTGCAACCTAGAGTAGCCACCACCAACTAAAGGGGGAAAACGAAGCTAATCAACTCAATTCTATTCAACTCTAATCTAAACAATAACGAATCTACTACAAAGGCGAGCTAAACCAATTTCAGAACTCAGATTCCAGAAATCAAGACCTTTTTTGAGTTGTGAGTTCAATTTCTTTAATAAGATAATTAACAGTTTATTTAGGTTGAGTTATGATTTGGGATTATATGGTTATGTTGTGAATCATTGACCGTTATGTTATTATCTATGTTGTGAATATGTGATGTTATTATCTATGTTGTAAATCTGTGATGTTATTATCTATGTTGTAAAGCTGTGATTTTATTTTGTAATTCTATGTTAATTGTTGGCTTATGTACAATCAATTCATAATGATGTTTCACATGCTAGTTTGGTTATATTTGTGGAACAAATTCATATGTTAAATCATATGTAAGTTTAACTTGATAATTCTACATACAAGTTAGGATGTTAATTGAGACATGGATCATATGCAAGTTAATGAGAATTATATACAACCTTACATGTTTCATGACATCTATTTTATGTGTAAATTGGATCTAAATTTAGGCTATGACATGTGTGAGTAATATGCTAGTATACAAAATTCTATGTGCTAGTTTACATGTAGATCTTATTTTACATGTTTAGATGCAAGTTTACATCATAGTTTATTTTGCATAAATCACATATGCAAGTATATATATATATATATATATATATATATATATATATATGTGTGTGTGTGTGTGTGTGTGTGTGTGTGTGTGTGTTAGGAGTATGAATCATGTAATGTAAGTCTGTGACTATTGCCTATGCAAGTTTACACCTTATGATTAGATCTACGACATACATGGTTTATGCAAGTTTGTGACTATTGCCTATACAAGTTTACACCTTTAGATTTAGATCTATGACAGATATAGGTTTATGCAAGTTTGCGACTTTGGCCTATGCAAGTTTTAGATGAAAAACCTTATTCACACATGCAAGTTCACCCCTTATGTTTAGATCTAGTTTTTATTCTATGCATGTTGTGATGTTTTCTCTTTATTCCATAAGTTAGACTATTCGAGTCTAACGTATATTTCACGTTAAACGAACGAACGTACAACGTGGGTCGAAGGGATAATATTAAAAGATTTAATATTGATAATTGGCATAAATGCCTTAAATGGCATAAAATTAATTTGTGATGTTAATTGGTATAATTTTACATACCATAAATAGATGGATATAATTGAGTCAATTATGGACATAGTTAAATTTGGAATTGATTGATAATTTGAATAGGGAAATTAATTCAAATTGGGGATAATTAATTATGTGTAATTAATCGCCTAAGACACGAAGTTAGGCTCTTTTGTGGTGTAAGACTGCCCGGACCAGCCCGGCAAATCCAGCAGCCACAAATGCCAGTCTAATGTGAGAGGTCAAGGGCGTGAATTAAATGCATAACAGTTGTAGAGACACGAGGTTAGGCTCGTTTGTGGTGTAAGACTGTCTGGACCCGCCCTGCAAATCCAACTGCCACAAATGCCAGTCTAATGTGGGAGGTCTATACAAGGTTACGGTGTTAATGAATTAAGAAACACTTAACCAGATAAACATGTGGTGGGACATGGGGGTTAAGTGGGTGCCTTGGGTGGCTTGTGAAATACGATTAGAAACACTTAACCAAAATTGAAACATGTAAGTGGACATGAATAAGAAGAGGGTTAAGTGGGATGTACTAGAGGGGACCAAGCTTAGGTGGATAGCTTGTGTCAAGTAATGGGGGCTCGTTTCAACCAGTAACCCATAAGTATCTTTGTGGGCTCGACCCAAGTCGAGGACGGGACACGCATACTGGGCTTGACTGTAAGAGGCCAAAACGGGTTAGCGGTGGCAACGCAAATCCAACGGGTTCGTGTGCGTGTGTGGGCCCGTGCTGGTAGGTAAAACGTTGTTGCATCGTGTAGGTATAAGTCGTGCATCGTTTATGTTATCGGGTTGCCACTTTGGGGAGTGATACACCCCACTGTGGGGTCAGCACAGGTATCTACGAGTTAGGGAGCCGATCGCATGGGGGTAGTGGGTACACCTAGTGGAGATAGGGGCAGGTGGCACCTATGAAGGCAGTTAGGGGTATATGAAACTACCATTATCACTAATAAGTCCTGTAGGCGGAATCAACTTTTTGTTGTATATAACGCAGTTGTATACACAATTATATGATTTTTGTTTGATGATAACAACCAAATATATATTATTATAAATGTGTTTGTTTTTGAATTGTTATATCACGTCACAGACAGAAATATAATATTTATATTTAAATAGAATACGACTATACACGAATTCAAATATTCAACAGTATTTTATTTAAATATAATATTTTATTTCAACATTCCATACAGTACAAAATTTATAACTCCACTATTTGTACATCACTGAATTTCATTTACATATCAGCTCTTCACCACATTTTTTTACTGACTCATATACATATACAAATTGCACATTGTTATCTTCTGTCTTCAAGCTTCAGTCTTCACAGCATCCTACAGTCAGTCCAGACATCCCTGCTTACCTGTCATATATGGAAACACACACACAATATCTTGAACAGAAATAATTTCTAAATTCTAGCAGATATAATTTTTAATTTTGAAAATTTTATTTGCCTCGGTTTTCTGGTGTGTTTCTCATCCTTTTTCATGTCTTAATCTGATTTATAAAACCATCAATCTGTGTCTAGACAGCTTGTGATATTCATAGTGATACACTGTAAATACCACAAGGCAGACAACATATATATCTCAATACAGGGACAGGAAAACTTATCTGGATGGCTGCATATACACACGTGTATATATACACGTGTGCACTGCCTCGCCAATCCAGTGTGCAACTGAGGAATAGCCTCGTGGACCTGCTCGACTCAGTGCACAACAAGCAAGGGACAGTGCAAAATCAACATGGAGTCAAAAATCACCAAAGTCAACATGGAGCCAAAAATAAGCAAAGTCAAAATGCAGGCCATAGTGAAAGCATATCAAAACAGCAAAGAATTCACAAGCCAGCAATGAAAAAGCAAAACTCAAGTGGAGTATACAATGTCGAGCACAAACCAAACCAGCATGGTGAAGGCACAAACTCAAGCTAAAACAAAATGGTCGAGCCATGATCAAATGTGCAGCAAAATAACAACTCATGCATGGTAGTAAAATTCAGCTCAAAGTGGTCGAGCTTTTACATGTCAGCATTAACATGGTCAAGAGTAATACAAGTGCAAACAAGTACACAAAGCAACATGTTCAAGGAGGTGATCAACCAACAAATACATGAAGAATGATCAAGACAGGACGAGGAAAGTAGCATGAAATCAACAAATGGTCACACAAGCATTCAAGTGTACAAGGTTACAGCAATATATATATATATATATATATATATATGCATAGTGTGATTAACAGCTTTGCAATATACATGTGACACACTAATATGGTCTGATCAGTTTACTGATGAAAATGGTGCAAGCAAAGTTGGTTCAGCAATGCTCAAAAATCACCCTAGGGTATAACTGTGATGTTTTGCAAAGGGTGTGTAAATGCAGAAAATTCAGGTAACATTGACAGCAAGAGTCAAGTGTAATACTGCCATATTCATGCCAAAAAAAAAATTCTCAAGAATCAATGAAATCAATATGGGCCATGCAAATGAAATTTTTCATGCTACTGGACTGAGAAACAGCCATGCAGATTAGCAAAAATGGTTTCACTAATTTCTTTCCAGAAAATCAGAAAGTATATACATATATGGCATGGTTCAAGTAAGTGAATGGCATCGGTTCAAATGTGCAAGGAAATTTCTAGTGTCTATCAAACCATTTTTTTAGCATGAAACAAATTTAACAGGGCAAGAAGCAAATCTGTGTTTTCAGTTTTAACAAACATAAACCAACTTTTGAGTCACTGCATAATTCTTGGACAAAGGTATTTTGGAAAGTTTTAACTCACAGTTTTAAACATTTTCTGGAAAATCAGTATTCATGTTTTTGGCAAGTTTTCGAGTAGGGAAACAAATCATATCATACGGCCAAGAATCATGCAAGCAAACTGTTAAAAGAGGCATTGTCAACAAAGTTGCAGTGATAATCAAATTAGTATATGGCATGAAATCAAACTACTGATTTGGCAAGTTTTTTTTAAAAACAGAGAATGTTTTTAAAGGGGGCCGATTTCATAAGTGGAAACAAAATCAGCAAGGGTTTTTCATGGCAATATCTTTAAGGGACCGCAAATTATTCTTCTGAATTGCCATAACAAATCCAAGGAATCCAATTCAACTCAAATCCAAGGAGAATCATGCAAGTCATAGGATCAATTCAATTCTGTGAATAATTTTTTTTAGGGCATCAATCAAGGAATATCTTGCAAATTCAATCACAAATAACTCGATAGCAAAATCAGAGTTTATCAAGGCAACTCAAAAGTGGTAACCCGCAATCAAACAGCCAAATCAAAATGGGAAACACAAGTTTTTTTTTAATGCCAAGGAATCATTTTCAATCAAAGACAGTAAAAAGAGGAAAGCTAGCGTATAGTCGATTACAAATCAGTCGAATCTCAAAAGGGGAAAGCATCGCAATTTCAGATCAAGACAATCGTGGAAATCAGAATTTTAGGGTTTATATTTTACCCTATATTTACACCCTTTACATCACAGGCAATTATCGATCGAAACCAAAAACAAGAGAACATCGAAACCGAAACCAACAAACAACCCACAAGTTTTCAAAAAGCAAGAATTTTCAGAAATACTCACAGTTTTTCGATCGAGCCAGAGAACATTTCCAAATCAGTGTCGAGCGTAAGAGAGAAGCCCCAAATCACTGACCAGAAAGAAACAACGTGAAGAAGAACATCAGAGAACCAGATTACATCAATCTGAAGCTATCGCGATTGGATTTGGGGCAAAACCCTAGCCGCCATTTATTTTTCAGAGATAAAAGGAATCGGGCAAAAACTAAATGATGAAACCAATTTGCAAATGGGCCGGCCAAAGAAATGAAGGACTTAAGTGTGTTTAATTTTAAAAGGGGATGATCCTTTTTATTTAAACTCCAAAGGGCTTTTTCTTTGTTCATTTTTGTTTTGATCTTGATTTTTTTTCTTCTGAAAGCAATTCTGAACAGTTTGTCTAGAGGTCTGTAAAATTTCTAGGAGTTTCAGTCAGGGTGTTGACTGTCAGTTTCAGAGTCTGTAAAATTCTGAGATACGGATTACGGGGTTGTAATTCGGGGAATCTGACCGAGGGAATATCAGTCAGTCTACGGTTTTGAGCGTAGAGTTAGAATAGGAGCGAGAGTCGCGAGTGTACAAGGTCTTGTATGCGGGATCTGTTCTATCATCTAGTAGAAACCTTAGGAATGCAGCAGTAGGCAGGGTTTTGCCGAAGCTGGGTATATCTGTGTGTGATTTATTTTCTGCACTTTTATTTCTGCTGCATTCTGTGATCTGTTTATTATTTTAATATCCTATCAATTTTTCAATTCAGTTTAAAAACTGTGATAAACCCTATTCACCCCCCCTCTAGGGTTAATCTAGATCCAACATTTGGTATCAGAGCCAGGTATTCGGTTAACTCTAGAGAAATGGTGAATCCTAGTTGTCAGTCCATAGAGAGTCAGTCCAGTCATATTCCATCTATTTTCAATGGTACAGATTTTTTAAATTGGAAATCAAAAATGAAATCTTATTTAAAATCTGTTGATATTAAATGTTGGAATGGTATTAAAAATGGGTATGATATTGTAAGTAGGGTTGATATTGAATTTAATTTACATGCTACTCATATTTTATATTCTTATATTGATGATATTCAATATAGCCTTATTTCCCATTGTTTGACTGCGCAGGAAATCTGGCAGACTCTCAACGCGCTATATGGAAAAATTGACAAATGCTCAAAATCCCAGAAAGATAACTCGGCTTCAGATTTGTGCTTGACAGGTTGTACAGATGGAAATCCAGATGGAGACTCAACAGGAAATATTTCTTTGATTCACCGTTTAAATGGTTTAACTGAATCTGTTGAGAAGTTAAAATCTAAAAATAAACTTCTGAAATCTGAGAAGCTTGAGTTGATCTGCAAAAATAATGTTTTGGAATCAAAACTCAAAAACGTTAAGAATTCTTCAAATTCTAATTGCAAAAATTGTTTAAAATTGAAAACCAATCTTGTTCATCTCAATAAAAATATTCAAAAGTTTGAAAAGGAAATTCTGATCTTAAAAGAAAACAAGATTGAGTTATCAAATTTGAACAATCTTCTACAAAAGGAATTTGAAGTTTTTAAGACTGATATAAGTTCCAAATTTGAGATTGCTGAAAATGAAAATTTGGTGAGAAGTGATTTGATTTTGAAAGAACTTGAAAATGAGATTGAAAAATCCAAGATTTTTGAGTCTGAAAAACAAAAACGATTTGAATTTGAAATCTCGGAATCTCAAGCCAAAATTAGATTGCTTGAAAATGAGAATCTGGTTTTAAAACAGACCAATGCTGAACAGATGATCGCTATAAATAATTGCTCAAATTTATTAAAAGAAAATGGCAATCTAAAATCCAAAATTCAACGATTAGAATCCACTTTGGATAAATTTTCTAATGGGGAAAAATCATTGAATATGTTGTTACAAAACCAAGTTTCTATTGGAAATAAATCGGGTCTTGGCTACGGAAAAAATGATGTTCTTGGAAAAACAAATGAGTTTGAAAAACGGAATTCAATTGGTTTTAAAAATCCTTCAAATCATTTTGGAAATGTTTGTTTTGAAAATTTGAACTCTAACATTCTCAAAGGATTCTTAAATCAAAAACGTGATGTGATTTTGATTGATAACAAATCATTTAAACAATCTTGGACCCCAAATAAAAATAAAACAGCTTCGACTAAATTCAAACAGATTTGGGTCCCGAAAGGTACAAAGGTAGATTCGAATGGTTTGTTATATAAACGAGTTTGGGTACCAAAACAAATGAATACAACTGTGAGTGGTTTTACTAATTTTGTTCGACCACTTGATCATCTCAATTGTTAGGTACCAAAGGAGGCTGAGGAACAACTGTGCTGAAAAGAGAAACTGATTCAAACTGCTTCACATCATTGAATAGTCTACTGTTCCTTAGCCAAGTCTGGTGAGTTAGAGATCCACAACGTCTTCTGTGAATCAGGTATGATTTCTAACCTCATCCTTGTAAAAAAAATTCATTGTTTATTTCTGCTTCTTCTACCCCTTTCTATTTTATTTTCTTCTATTTGTTTTTATTTGATTTGTCACTGCCAAATCTCTTTGTTTATTCTGTGCTTCTTAAACTTCAAATTGCAGTTCTCATGATTTTCTGGAAATTCAATTTATTTGAATGAAACTCTCTTGTTTATAATCATTTCCAGATTCGGAATTTAATCTTGTAATTATCTGCAATTGTTTAGTAGTTTATTTTATTCTTGAATTCGTAACAGTGCTGAAGCATTCATGGCATATCTTGAACACTGTTAATTTGAATTCTAATTTTTTTTTTGAAGATCTGAATATTTAATGAAATTTCACACACCTTTGCTGTTCTGAGTTTATTCTAATTCATTTTAGAAAAGCTGAAAATATTATACTCATTACAGCACTCTATTATTTATCAGTTGTGATAATTTCATTGATTTTCGGATTGGCTTGAATCAGTGATACATCCTGAATTCCATCTTTATTCATGATCATTATGGTTAGAATATGTCTGTTTGAAATCATCTGAAATTCCTAATATTTTGAATATCACACACCTCTTGAATTTGAAAATAATCAATCTTGTGTGAATAATTCATTATATCTCAAACTTGACACTGATTCAAGTGATTTCAAATAAATTATTTATTTATGGATCATGAATATCTCTTAATTATTTGATGTAAATGATCTGAAATCATTCTTAGAAATTTTGTGAAAAATTCCTTTGAAAATCTGATCTTGAAATTCACTCCTATTTCATGATTATTTGATTTAATTATTTGTTTGTTTAAAATCATTTGAAATTATTGATTTATTGAATCTCACACATGTCTCAAATCAAAAATTTATAATCTGGTGTGATTGATTCATTAAATTCTGATATTTTCATATTTCTCAAATGATTTCAAGTAAACAGTATTTTAATCATTAGATTATGAATCATCATATGTGGCCATCATCTTGACAAGTATGATTTGAAACTATGTTCTGTGTTGCTCTGATACTGTCTTGAAAAATGTTTGTTCTGGAATCACATGCTTGCTGCTCTGATACATGTGCATAATCTATTATCTGTCTGTTTGGGCTTGATACTTAATAATTCTTTTGTCTATGACATTATTGTTTAGTATCATGTTAAAATTCCTTGTAAATAGAGACACCAAGTGGTATCAGAAGCGCCTTATATTTGTTTCACCCATCTGTACTGAGATTCAAATTTTCACCTTGTATAGATCCATACATTTTTCTTCTTATACAAATAAATGTGCTAAATTTGTCTAGCTGGGTTTGTGTCTAAATTTCTTTAGCCTAAGATGTCCATGATAGTCCATCAGGGTGTAATTCAATTCCTCGATAAGCGAGAACATTTGGTATCAGTCTTTTCACTCATCTGTTTTTTGAATTATCACCCTGTATAGATTCAATTTTTTTTAATCTGTTTAATTTCTTCTTGTAATTGTTTTTCAATTTTAAAATTATCTATTTTTTATTCATTCAGAAATTGAAATCAATATCCAATATGTGTTGTATTTATAATTCATCAAAACATAGTATCAGATTTTGAAATTATGATGAATTGTGACTGCAGTATATTTCACAACAAGAGGAGATTTTATTTAAATTTTTTCATGATGGTTGAATATTTATTATAATATCTTTGAACTGGCAATTATTTCTCGACCATCTCCTTTATCCATCACCCGTCTGCCATCCATCATGTTTTTTATATTAATGTGGAGAGTTTAATATTTTTAAAATCTTTTTGTATAAATAATGAAAATATTTGTGATGGAATTGTGGTTATGTTATATTCAGAATTAGTGAAATTGAGAATTTTCAATTATCTCGGTACAGTTGATCATATTTCATAATATAATTAATTTAGAAATTTATTTCATAGTCCATCTCTGTACTTATCACATTTCTGTCATTCATATTGGTTGTATATACCGAGGAGTTCTTCTAGTTAAAGCTGAAAATGTTAAAATATATGATTAATACATAAGTGTGTCTCTAACCTCATTTAAAAATCCAAGCTCTGGTCATGCATGGTTAAGAGACAACTTATAATTTAAGCTGCGACTGACCTCATTTAAAAATCCAAGCTCTGGTTATGCATGGTCAGTGTGCTCTTAAATAAAAATAAAAGAAAAAGGAATAGTGTGCTATAAATTGAAATAAACTTGAAATTCGCCTTTGTGTATAAAAGCCAGCCTACTAATCCATTTTCTAATCTGTGAAATGTGTTAATATTTTATGACGTATTATGATTTGCTGATTGATGGGTATTGGGATTTGAGGTTATTTGATCTTGTCACTTAAATTGAATTATTAATTATAGTCCAAATTCCATCTCTGTTTTTGAACATCTTTTTTTTTTTGGAAAATAATTGGAATACATTTTTTTACTCTCCCCATTTTATATAAAATTCATTGTAAATCTGTCATTGTCTGAAATGTGAAATATGTCACTAGTTCTTAGTTTATTATGTTTTTTGTTTGACTAATTGAGATTTATGATGATCATTCTTCCTCTTATGCTAAAATTATATTTGTTAGTCACTATTCATCTATATTTTAAATTCTATATTCTTTTGATGATAACAAAAGGGGGAGAATGGGTTGAGATTTTGAGTTATGAGTGAATAATTTATAAATTTTTACTTTTGAAAATTCGTTCAATTTTCTTTCTTTTTCACTCATGCACAGTTATAGGGGGAGTTTAGTTGTAGGGGGAGCATTCAAATAGGGGGAGTTCAGTTCTTCACGGCCAAACACATTTATCTGATTCAAAATCTCCATATTTGTTTGTCATCATCAAAAGGGGGAGATTGTTGTATATAACGCAGATGTATACACAATTATATGATTTTTGTTTGATGATGATAACCAAATATATATTATTATAAATGTGTTTGTTTTTGTATTGTTATATCACGTCACAGACAGAAATATAATATTTATATTTAAATAGAATACGACTATACACGAATTCAAATATTCAACAGTATTTTATTTAAATATAATATTTTATTTCAACATTCCATACAGTACAAAATTTATAACTCCACTATTTGTACATCACTGAATTTCATTTACATATCAGCTCTTCACCACATTTTTTTACTGACTCGTATACATATACAAATTGCACAGTGTTATCTTCTGTCTTCTAGCTTCAGTCTTCACAGCATCCTACAGTCAGTCCAGACATCCCTGCTTACCTGGCATATATGGAAACACACACACAGTATCTTGAATAGAAATAATTTCTAAATTCTAGCAAATATAATTTTTAATTTTGAAAATTTTATTTGCCTCAGTTTTCTGGTGTGTTTCTCATCCTTTTTCATGACTTAATCTGATTTATAAAACCATCAATCTGTGTCTAGACAGCTTGTGATATTCATAGTGATACACTGTAAATACCACAAGGCAGACAACATATATATCTCAATACAGGGACAGGAAAATTTATCTGGATGGCTGCATATACACACGTGTATATATACACGTGTGCACTACCTCACCAATCCAGTGTGCAACTGAGGAGTAGCCTCGTGGACCTGCTCGACTCAGTGCACAACAAGTAAGGGACAGTGCAAAATCAACATGGAGTCAAAAATCACCAAAGTCAACATGGAGCCAAAAATAAGCAAAGTCAAAATGCAGGCCATAGTGAAAGCATATCAAAACAGCAAAGAATGCACAAGCCAGCAATGAAAAAGCAAAACTCAAGTGGAGTATACAATGTCGAGCACAAACCAAACCAGCATGGTGAAGGCACAAACTCAAGCTAAAACAAAATGGTCGAGCCATGATCAAATGTGCAGCAAAATAACAACTCATGCATGGTAGTAAAATTCAGCTCAAAGTGGTCGAGCTTTTACATGTCAGCATTAACATGGTCAAGAGTAATACAAGTGCAAACAAGTACACAAAGCAACATGTTCAAGGAGGTGATCAACCAACAAATACATGAAGAATGATCAACACAGGACGAGGCAAGTAGCAGGAAATTAACAAATGGTCACACAAGCATTCAAGTGTACAAGGTTACAGCAATATATATATATATATATATGCATAGTGTGATTAACAGCTTTGCAATATACATGTGACACACTAATATGGTCTGATCAGTTTACTGATGAAAATGGTGCAAGCAAAGTTGGTTCAACAATGCTCAAAAATCACCCTAGGGTATAACTGTGATGTTTTGCAAAGGGTGTGTAAATGCAGAAAATTCAGGTAACATTGACAGCAAGAGTCAAGTGTAATACTGCCATATTCATGCCAAAAAAAAAATTCTCAAGAATCAATGAAATCAATATGGGCCATGCAAATGAAATTATTCATGCTACTGGACTGAGAAACAGCCATGCAGATTAGCAAAAATGGTTTCACTAATTTCTTTCCAGAAAATCAGAAAGTATATACATATATGGCATGGTTCAAGTAAGTGAATGGCATCGGTTCAAATGTGCAAGGAAATTTCCAGTGTCTATCAAACCATTTTTTAGCATGAAACAAATTTAACAGGGCAAGAAGCAAATATGTGTTTTCAGTTTTAACAAACATAAATCAACTTTTGAGTCACTGCATAATTCTTGGACAAAGGTATTTTGGAAAGTTTTAACTCACAGTTTTAAACATTTTCTGGAAAATCAGTATTCATGTTTTTGGCAAGTTTTCGAGCAGGGAAACAAATCATATCATACGGCCAAGAATCATGTAAGCAAACTGTTAAAAGAGGCATTGTCAACAAAGTTGCAGTGATAATCAAATTAGTATATGGCATGAAATCAAACTACTGATTTGGCAAGTTTTTTTTAAAAACAGAGAATGTTTTTAAAGGGGGTCGATTTCATAAGTGGAAACAAAATCAGCAAGGGTTTTTCATGGCAATATCTTTAAGGGACCGCAAATTATTCTTCTGAATTGCCATAACAAATCCAAGGAATCCAATTCAACTCAAATCCAAGGAGAATCATGCAAGTCATAGGATCAATTCAATTCTGTGAATAATTTTTTTTAGGGCATCAATCAAGGAATATCTTGCAAATTCAATCACAAATAACTCGATAGCAAAATCAGAGTTTATCAAGGCAACTCAAAAGTGGTAACCCGCAATCAAACAGCCAAATCAAAATGGGAAACACAAGTTTTTTTTTAATGCCAAGGAATCATTTTCAATCAAAGACAGTAAAAAGAGGAAAGCTAGCGTATAGTCGATTACAAATCAGTCGAATCTCAAAAGGGGAAAGCATCGCAATTTCAGATCAAGACAATCGTGGAAATCAGAATTTTAGGGTTTATATTTTACCCTATATTTACACCCTTTACATCACAGGCAATTATCGATCGAAACCAAAAACAAGAGAACATCGAAACCGAAACCAACAAACAACCCACAAGTTTTTAAAAAGCAAGAATTTTCAGAAATACTCACAGTTTTTCGATCGAGCCAGAGAACATTTCCAAATCAGTGTCGAGCGTAAGAGAGAAGCCCCAAATCACTGACCAGAGAGAAACAACGTGAAGAAGAACATCAGAGAACCAGATTACATCAATCTGAAGCTATCGCGATTGGATTTGGGGCAAAACCCTAGCCGCCATTTATTTTTCAGAGATAAAAGGAATCGGGCAAAAACTAAATGATGAAACCAATTCGCAAATGGGCCGGCCAAAGAAATGAAGGACTTAAGTGTGTTTAATTTTAAAAGGGGATGATCCTTTTTATTTAAACTCCAAAGGGCTTTTTCTTTGTTCATTTTTGTTTTGATCTTGATTTTTTTTTTCTGAAAGCAATTCTGAACAGTTTGTCTAGAGGTCTGTAAAATTTCTAGGAGTTTCAGTCAGGGTGTTGACTGTCAGTTTCAGAGTCTGTAAAATTCTGAGATACGGATTACGGGGTTGTAATTCGGGGAATCTGACCGAGGGAATATCAGTCAGTCTACGGTTTTGAGCGTAGAGTTAGAATAAGAGCGAGAGTCGCGAGTGTACAAGGTCTTGTATGCGGGATCTGTTCTATCATCTAGTAGAAACCTTAGGAATGCAGCAGTAGGCAGGGTTTTGCCGAAGCTGGGTATATCTGTGTGTGATTTATTTTCTGCACTTTTATTTCTGCTGCATTCTGTGATCCGTTTATTATTTTAATATCCTGTCAATTTTTCAATTCAGTTTAAAAACTGTGGTAAACCCTATTCACCCCCCCTCTAGGGTTAATCTAGATCCAACACTTTTAGGGTGTTTAGTGTGGTGCAGTGTGGTAATTATCTTATAGTGACTAGGTGCGCCTTTAACGTTATCTTTGTTCATCCTATTTCCTTTTGTTTGCCCTGCCATACCCAATTGTTCACAGTCATTTCCTTATTTTCCAGCTTATGCTTTAGCCTAGTTATTTTGATAATTATATTGTTAAAGTTATTGCACTCGCCAGACTTTATGTCTGACCCCCCTTTGTTTCCACATCTTTTCTTCCTCCCCCCTTCCCCCCCAGGTGCTCAGGGTGGAACTAGCACTAGTGGTGCTTGATTTTGGACAGCTGTATCTCTTGCTTTTAGAGGTGGCTTGGATCGCTGAAGTAAAAGTTCAGCCTATCTTATTTATGGCTATTTTATGTTGGGGTTATGTCTTTGAATTTATGTACTCTGATTTAGTCAAGATGGATATTATGTACTTTGACTCTAGTCTTTGGATTTTGATGATGTAATCAAACCTATGTGTTTACCGCTGCAATGAATAAAGTTTTAAATTTTTAAGTACTGCTTATATCTGTCTTGTTGTTAAGTTTCTGTTCTATACACACTTAAAACGCTCCGTAGAAGTTAATGCATTCCCTTTGTGAGTGACATTAATGGACGTGGGGTGTTACATTAACTGGCAGTTTACTAGATTTTTTAAAACTAGGGGAAATCTGATCTAGGGGATTAGATCAGTCTAGAGTTTTGAGCGTAGGGTTAGAATAGGAGCTAAGGGTTCGTGAGTTTACATGGTCTTGTAAGCGGGATTTTTTCTATTACCTAGTAGAAACCTTAGGAATGCAGCAGTAGGCAGGATTTTGCCGAAGCAGGGTATATCTTGTGTCATTTTCTTTTCTGCATTTATTTTCTACTGCATTCTGTGATTAGTGATAAATTTTCAGTATCCCATGAAATTTGAATAAACCCTATTCACCCCCCTAGGGTTAATCTAGATCCAACAAGTGGTATCAGAGCAAGTTATTTCATTTACTCTAGAGTAATGGTGTCCCTAGTTGTCAGTCCACAGAGAGTCAGTCCAGTCACATTCCAAATATTTTTGATGGTATAGATTTTTTTAATTGGAAATTAAAAATGGAATCCTATTTAAAATCTGTTAATTTAGAATATTGGAATATTATTGAAAATTTGGGAGATATGTTAGGTAAGAGGAATAAAGTTTTCAGTGCTTATGTTATGCATATTATTTATTCCTATCTTGACAATGATCAATTAAAATTTATCTCTCATTGTTTAACTGCGCAGGATATCTGGAAAACTCTCAACACGCTGTATGGAATTGACGACATCAGCTCAAAACCCTAAAATGTCAACTCAGATTCAGATCTATGCTTAACTGGCCTTACAAATGAAAATTAAGATGAATCAGTTGATGAAGACTCAACAGATGATGAAATTAGAATTTTTTCATACGAAGATCTGGTTCATTTTTGTGTTGATTTAACCAAATCTATTGATAAACTCCAACAGAAAAATAAATTTTTGAAAACTAAGAATCATGAGTTGACCAACAAAATTAACTGTTTGGAATCAAAACTGTCAAACGCCATAAAATTTGAAAATTCTGATTGTGAAAATTGTTTGAAATTAAAAACTGATCTCGTTTATCTCAATAATAATATTCAAAGACTTAAAGATGAAAATCTTATTTTGTAAGATAACGAGATTGAGCTGAAAGATGCAAATAATTCTTTACAAAAGGAATTTGAAAATTTTAAGGCTATCAAAAATTCCAAACATGGAATTGTTGAAAATAAAAGTTTGTTGAAAACAGATTTGATTTTGAAAGAGCTTGAAGATGAGATTGAAAATTCGAAGTAACTTGAATCTGAAAAGCAAAATTATTTTGAACATGAAATTTTTGAATCCCAAGCCAAAATTAAATTACTTGGAAAAGAGAATTTGGTTTTAAAACAGTCCAATGCTGAACATGAGATCGCTATAAATCATTGCTCAAATTTGATAAAAGAAAATAGCGATCTTAAATCCAAAATTCAACGATTAGAATCAACTTTGGATAAATTTTCTAATGGGGAAAACTCGTTGAATATGCTGTTGCAAAACAAAGTTTCTATTGGAAATAAATGTGGTCTTGGCTTTGGGAAAATTAATGTTTTTGAAAAACAAAATTCAAATGATTTGAAAAATCCTTCAAATTTCTTTGGAAAGAATCAATTTGAAATTTTGAACTTTGGTAAATTCAAAGGTTTTTTAAATCATAAACGTGATATGAATTTGCCTTGTAATAATCCATCTAAACAATCTTGGATCCCAAAAAGAAATAAAACAAACTTCGTTAAATTCAAACAGATTTGGGTTCCAAAGGGTACAAAGGTAAATTCGGATGGATTGTTATATAAACAAATGTGAATATTAGGCACACATCCCTAAAACGAAACTTAATTAGGCTCACATCCGGTCCTAAACTTATTGTAAATTAGGTCCCTATTTTTCAAAAACATATAAAAAAATAAAAAATCACGTAAATTCATAATTAAATAAAACATGTTCACGCCAAAAAAATCAGGTGGAAAATCAATCAACAAACACGTCAAAATCAAAAAATACACAAAACCGCGAAAAATGCAGTAAAATGCATAAAAACATGCACATATTTCAAATAGTTGCATACATGTATGCATTTATTTCAATTCCGCATCATACAGCAGCATATATGCATACATGTATGCAGATTTTCCGAAATACATGCATGATTTCATGCATCTATTCGATTTCTGCATGGAAAACACGCATGCTTGCATATGTGCATACGAGTATGCAGTTATGCAGAAAATATGCATTCAAGTATGCACATATTGTCACGCCTTCGGCTTTCAACACATTACTGCATACAAGTATGCAGCTATTTTGAATAACAGCATACTTGTATGCAATTATTCAGCAGGCTTGCGGATCTTTTTTTGCATGTGTATTTAAAAAGTTGCATACATGTATGCAACTATCAGTAATAGTTGCATACATGTATGCAACTTTTTTTTTTCAGTTTGCGTGGGCTCCTGGGATTATTTCCAGAATTTAGAATTTTTTTTTAATGCATGAGCGCAATTTTTTTTGCCACAAATTGAAAAAGGCGAAGGGGACTTGAGGTGCAGGCGAATGGACCAAAAATTTTGGGCGGCATGTGATTTTAGGGATCGGAAACGTATGGAAAAATATGGGTGGACGTAGCTTTAATTTAAAACTTAAATAAGGACGTGAGACAAAAGTACCCTAAACAAATTTGGGTACCGAAAGTTGTTAACAAAACTGTGAGTGGTTTTACTAATTTGGTTAGACCACTTAATCCCCTAAACTATTAGGTACCGGAGAAGGCTGAGGAAATGTTGTGCAAAAGAGATTTGTATTCCTGTTGTTCTATATTTCTTTATCCTTCAGAGCTCCTTGGCCCAGATTTGTTGAGTCAGAGATTTATTTACTCACGTCAATTTCAGTATAACCTCTAAACTCATCTTTGTAAATATTTTTTGTTTTCCCTCCTTCTATCCTGTTTATTTTCTTTGTCTGTTTGTTTTGACAATGCCATATTCTTTTTGGGCTTCATTAACTTCCAATTGTAGAACTCATATTTTCTGGAAGTTCGCTTTAGTTGAATAGAACTCCGATGTTTTAATTATTTCCAGATCTTGAATTTAATCTTGTAAATATCTGCAAATTGTTTTGAAGTTTATCTTTCTGATTTCTTAATTCATAACAGTGTTGATGTATTATTGTCATATCTTGAACACTGTTAATTAGAATTCTAAATTCCTGAAGATATGTGAATCTGATGAAGTTTCACACACCTCTATTGTTTTGAGTTTCTTCTAATTCATTTTAGAAAAGCTTGAAATATTATACTCATTACAACACACTGCTATTTATCTATCGTGATAATTTCATTAATTTTCAGATTGCCTCGGAAATTTTTGAATTTTCTTGTCTTAGTGATACATATTTAAATTCATCTTTATTCATTTGGAATTTGTTTGTTTGAAATCATCTAAAATTTCTTGATATTTTGAATCTCACACACTTCCTAAATTTGAAAGTATCAATCTTGTGTGACTGATTCATTGTATCTCAAAACTTGACATTGATTCAAGTGATTTCAAATAAATTATTTCTTAATTTTTGAATCATGAAACATTTTTTTTTTGTGACCATCAGAAGTATCTTTGAAACAGTCTGCTTTGAAATTGTCTGTTATGCTTCTCTAATAAAAGGAATCGCTTTTGAAAATATTTTTTAGTGACTACATGTTTTGGTATCAAATATATACCATGCTCTGACAAATGGAATTATTGTGCTTGTTTGATTAATCTTGTCTAGGCTTTGTGATTAAGAATTTCTATAGTCTAAGATATCCTTGGTTATCTTCAGTGTCATGTTAAAATCCTCATTAAATAGAGACATCAAGTGGTATCAGTTTTGGTGTACTGATTTTTTTTATGTATATATATTTTTTATTCCCCATGTCTTGTATAGATCGCCATATCCCTCTTGTAATTGTTTTTCAAATTTAAGACTATTTATTGATTATTCATTCAAAAATTGAAATCAATATCCAAATTGAACTGTATTTATAATTCATCAAAATTACTAACAGATTTTGAAATTGTGATGAATTATGATTGTAGTATAGAGGAGATTTTATTTAAATTCTTCATGATGGTTGAACATTTATTATAATATCTTTGAATTGGGAATTATTTCACGACCATCTCCTTTATCTATCATCATTCGGCCATCCATGATAATTTTATATTAATGTGGAGAGTTAATATGTTTTAAAATCTTTTTGAATAAACAGTGGAAATATTAGTGATAGAAATGGGACTATGTTACTTTTCAGAGTTAGTGACAACTGAAAATTTTCAATGATCTTGGTACAATTGATCATATTTCATAATATAATTAATTTAGAAATTTATTTCACAGTCCATTTCTGTACCTACCCATCTTCTATCATCCATATATTGGTTTTATATACCGAGGAGTTTTTCCTATTTTGAACCTGAAAACGATAAATATATAATTAATAGATAAGTGTGTCTCTAACCTCATTTAAAAATCCAAGCTCTGGTCATGCATGGTTAAGAGACAACTTATAATTTAAGCTGCGACTGACCTCATTTAAAAATCCAAGCTTTGGTTATGCATGGTCAGTGTGCTCTTAAATAAAAAATAAAAGAAAAGGAAATGATATGCTAAATTGAAATTAATATGAAACTCTCCTTGGTGTTAAAAAAAACACCTGCCTATCAATCCATCTTCTAAGCTGTGAAATGTGTTAATATTTTATGACGTATTATGCTTTGTTGATTGATAGGTATTGGGATTTGAGATTATTCGATTTTATCACTTAAATTGAATTATTAACTATAGTCCAAATCCATCACCGGTTTAATGCAAAATTTTACAATCTTTTGAAAATAATTAGAAATTACATTTTTTTTTAACTCTCTCCATTTTATGTAAAATTCATCGTAAATCCGTCATTCTTTAAAATGTGAAATATGCCACCTATTCTCATAATATTATGATTTTTGTTTGACTGATTGAGATTTATGATGACCGCTCTTCCTCCTAAGCTGAAATTATATTTTCTAGTCATTATTAATCTATATTTTAAATTCTAAATTCTTTTAATTATAACAAAAGTGGGAGAATGGGTTGAGATTTTGATTTATGAATGAATATTTTATAAATATTTCAATTTTCAAAATTCATTCATTTTTCATTCTTTTCACTCATGCACAGTTGTAGGGGGAGCTAATAAATAGGGGGAGTTCAATATTCACTGTCAAACACGTACATTTATTGTGCTCAAAATCTTATATTTTTTTGTCATCATCAAAAGGGGGAGATTTTGTATATAACGGTGTTGTATACACAATTATATGATTTTTTGTTTGATGATAACAACCAAATATTTATTATTTTAAATGTGTTTGTTACTGTACTGTTTTCATATATCATCACAGACAGGAATATAATATTTATATTCAAATAAAATACAACTGTACAAACATTCAGATATTTACACAGTATTTTGTTTAAATATAATATTTTATTTCAATGTTCAAACAGTACAGTTTTACAACTCCACTATTTGTACACTTCACTAATATTTCATATTTCATATACATTCACAGAATATTGTACTCGTAAATAAATTGAATACGATAAACAAATTTGTTTGAACATATAAAATAATATTTTATTTTAATCAAAATTGTTTATTACAAAAATCAGTACAATTTTTCTCATTTTTGTACATTTGTTCCTCACTACAACGCTCATCACTCTAGTATACAGTCATTGCCTCACTACAGCATTTCATTCATTCACATTGCAATTATGGCACACACATAAAAAAAAAGAGAAAAAACATTTTTTTCTGTCCAAGTAACCCATAATGATACCAATACAAATCTGCATGCCAAAGACCAAAGTAAGAAGCCAGGTATGCAAGCAGATAATGTTCACAAGTGAAAAAGGACATGTTTCAATTAATTATTTTTTAACATGTGAAAATTTGGCAGCTACAAAGGTATATATGACAAGCCGCTCAAAAGTTTCCAGCAATACATAATGCAAATGTTATTTTTTTAGAAAATCTTCTTCATTCAATGTTTCTTTTTAAAACAAATGAAAAGAACATGCATTTTTCACAGGTTGCATGATAATTTTTGGGCAAAGAAAATAAATTTCCTTTCGTAATTTACTAATTTATCACAAGTGCGAATCATGTATACATGCAAAAAAGGAAGGACAAATTTTCCATTATTATTCACTATTTTGAATAATTGGAAACAAATTCAAGTCTGCATACTGTCTTACACTTATGAAGATTGACAACAGTGTAATGAAAAAAAAAATCCAGAATTCAGCTTGGAAGACAATTTTGGAAATATATGTTTTTTTCTTTTCAAATGGCATGAATCAGGCAAGTAAAAGAGCTCAAGCATACTCAAGTGTCAAAAGTCAAGTACAGAAATGAGGCAGGTTCATGTAAACAATTTAATGCTTGAATTATTGCAAGAAAAAAATGCATGAAGACTTGAATGCCCACAAAATCAGGGAAACATTTCAACAATTTTCAGATATTAAGCATGTGCTTTCAATCACGCATTTCAGGACAGGGTATAAAAATAATAAATGATTCCTTGAATGCTATGAAGGAAAGCAATAAAATTGTCATTCAAGAAAGCTTCCAAAAATTACAGTGGGCAAATTTCTTTTCAATATTTGTTGGCGAGTTTATTTCTTCATTCAATTCATGCAAGAAAAAAAATCCATGTGCGTATTAAATAATGAACACATTTAAGGCAAGAAATCAATTCTTTTCCAGCAATGCAAACAGGGCAACAGTTTTTTTGACCATGCAAAAGAACAGGAAAATGATGGAGATAATATACACAGGATAGGCAGTATTTGTTTCCAGTTTTCATTCAAGAATTTTTTGTGGCTAGAAATGTTTTACAGCAATTAAATGGTAAACCATTTATGTTTTCTAAAATCACACAAGAACATTTCTGGCAACTCCTCAATGGTTTCATGAAATCACAGTGGACATATTTGGCAAGCTATTCCAATGAGTCCCATCCAATGATTCCTAGTTTTAAATTAAATTTAAAATGGGAAAGCAATTTCATTTGTGACAATAATTAATGGAGCAAACCAAGGTCATAAATGTATATCATCAGCTTATATGTGCAAGGCATTTTTTTATTTTCAGGAAAATCAGAGGAGTAATATTTGGAAGAAATCATATTGTTTGGACATAAATAGATTTGATTTCTTTCTGTAAATCATTCAGTACTCAAGTGAATAAAGGCAATAATTCGAAATCAAATCATGTGTGGATTCATTCAAAGGAGCAAAATCAGGCATCTCTACATCTCTAGATTTATTCAAGCATGGGAAGAATTTGGCCAAGTATGAAATCAAGGTCAAAGCTTATATTTCCAGATTCATTCAAAGGGCAAAAACTTGTCGAGATACATCACAACAAATTCACAGCAACCAATAAAAGCCGAGAAAGAAATTAGAGGAAATCGAGCAAATCAGCCAAATCATTTATACTAAATCAGAGGATTATAGGATTTCTTAATCCTATATATATCACCATCCTCATCACAGGCAGTATATCGAAAACCAAAGCAAAATTGAAAAATCAAATTCAGAAAATTACTTCATCATTTTCGATCTCCAAAGAGTGGCCAAATTGATCGACCAAGGAGCATCAACTAATCGGGGCATCAGAGTATAATTCAGAGCCAACCTTTTTGAAGTCGAATTTATTTTCGGAAAAATCCTATTTCCCATTTCTCAGCCCCCATCAACAAAAAGGAGACCAAGTTTTTTTTGACAAAGCAAAGTGGCAGGCTTATGTTACTTTAGACAAAGGGGGTTTTTATTGTTTGTACTGTATTTTCATTTTTATTTGTAAACCATTCTAAACAGTTGCTAGAGTCTGTAAAATTCTAGGGGATTCAGTTAGGGGTTAACTGGCAGTTTCTAAAGTCTGTAAAATTCTAGGGAATCTTGTTAGGGTGTTAACTGGCAGTTTACTAGAGTCTGTAAAACTAGGGGAAATCTGATCTAAGGGATTGGATCAGTCTAGGGTTTTGAGCGTAGGATTAGAATAGGAGCGAGGGGTTCGCGAGTTTACATGGTCTTGTAAGCGGGATCTGTTCTATTACCTAGTAGAAACCTTAGGAATGCAGCAGTAGGCAGGATTTTGCCGAAGCTGGGTATATCTTGTGTCATTTTATTTTCTGCTGCATTCTGTGATCTGTGATAAATTTTCAGTATCCCGTAAAATTTGAATAAACCCTATTCAACCCCCTCTAGGGTTAATCTAGATCCAACAAGTGGTATCAGAGCAGGTTATTTCATTAACTCTAGAGTAATGGTGATCCCTAGTTGTCAGTCCATAGAGAGCCAGTCCAGTCACATTCCAAATATTTTTGATGGTACATATTTTTTAAATTGGAAATCAAAAATGGAATCCTATTTAAAACCTGTTAATTTAAAATATTGGAATATTATTGAAAATTTGGGAGATATGTTAGATAAGAGGAATAAAGTTTTCAATGCTCATGTTATGCATATTATTTATTCCTATCTTGACAATGATCAATTAAAATTTATCTCTCATTGTTTAACTGCGTAGGATATCTGGAAAACTCTCAACACGCTGTATGTGTAACGACCTGTATTCTACGCATCATAGGATCGTAGGATATTTATTTCTTTCACATACGAAGTCGTATGGTCATGTAACTTTGGGAGACGACTATTGTGGTAATTTCCCATGTTCATGATTTTTCCCGATTTTTAAATGACCATTTTACCCCTAGTTGGCACTGTTTTGGCCATAACTTTTGACTGGAAAGGAATTTTGACCTGAAACCACTTCCATTGGCTCCGAATGATGGTTTACAATTCCGTAGAGTGGTCACATTAGCCAAACGGACTCACCGTTTGGGAGATATGGCTGAAACAATTTTCAGATGGTGAAAAACAGCTTAATTAGGCTTAACCGGGTGATTAGCAGCTAGGTCCAGAGGGGAATTTCAGGTTTAAAGGTATAGGAGGACTGATTAGGGTTAGGAAATCACTTTAATTTCAGATTTGAGCCGCCACAAACCTTCCTAAGACCTTAGTAATGGCTTTCATCCTCTAAAACCACTCCAAAACACATTTTTAGTGAAGATTAAGCCTAAACTACATCAAAACAAGGCCAAATAGCATCAGAGCAAGGTTGGAGCTGCTGCTATACATAGGGATTCGACCCAAACAGAGAGTATTTCAGATTTGGTGTTTTATTTTGTGGCAAAGGTGAGTGATAGCATCGTTTTGACACTAATTACAGTTAATTAAGGGTGATTAGTGAAGATTAGCGAATTGATACACTAATAAATTCTGGAAAAATGTTTAGAAATTCTTAAATAATATTTTATGCATCTTTTAGAAATTTGGTTCGATTTGGTTAAGTTTTATTAATTCTATGATTAGTTTTATTTAATCATGCTTAAGGGAAAATAAGGGGATTTTGGGCATCTTTGATCCGTTTTGACATGTAAATTCATTGTTTTGGTGTTTGTGGTTAGTTTTCTATGTTGCTATGACTATTTGACATGATCTGTGATTGATAAGTATAGTTAGATTTGTCGAAAACGTCGTCGAATGGTGTAAATTACTTGCTGGAAGAGTTGCAGAAAAAGTGCAGGTTCTGGATCGGATCGGAACGGATATGGAGGCTCGGATCGGATGAGTTGAAATGGGCAAGGGATCTGATCGGATCGGAACTTGACACTTGAGACAACTGGCAAAAAGGAAGGCCACGCTAATTGAACTGGGATCGGATCGGGTAAAAGAGGAGAGATCGGATCGACTTGGAGACGCAGGGCTCGGATCGGAACTTAACATTTGGGAGAACTAGCAAGAGGGAAGGCCACGCGGTTCAGATGGCGAATCGGATCGGAGCACGTGATGAACGAGGGAGCGGATCGGAGCGGAAGCATGAACTGGAAGGAAGATGGCACCCGACCCGACCCGGAGGAGGACACTCGACCCGACCCGAAGTGGAATACCCGAACCGAACCGATGCGACGTTGTGGATCCGAACCGAACCGCTACAGGAGAAGACTACGAACCGACCCAAAGTAGAGGATCCGACCCGAACCGATGGCTAGGAGGAGAACCCGACCCGACTCAGTATTGACCAATAACCCGAGATGCAAAGGTAGTCCAATATGGGAAGTTAGAGCTCAGGGTCTAGTTGGGAACCAATGAGTTCACTTCATGATTGGGCTTTGCTGCGGGACGTGTGCCAAGGGGCAGTCGATGTCTATGACTTTGGATCACTATGTATGGGAAGTACGTGAACGGATTCAGGGCTGCAATGGCCTAGGTACGACTAAAGGGCTATAGACCAATGAAGTGGGGTCATTTGTAAAGATTTGGTCATGACTCCATGTGGTGAGCTTGGTAGTATTAGTAGTTGTACAAGTCGAACTCCGTCACTACTTCAATGGGTCTAGTGATTGACAGGGGTGGACATCGTATGCTTTACGCACGGAGTGAGAGATGTGAGGATGGTTGCTATGGATGATTTTTTTGCTATCATTATGACATACACACCCCACCCCATATTCTTACACTATTTATTATGGCACCTTAGAGTATTGTACGGTATGTGGTACTAACTCTTTGGTTGCAGGTCCAGGTTCAGGTATGTTTTAGTATACCTGTTATTATTCTGTTTAGATACTTATCGCTCATACCAGGCTTTATGTCTGACCCAGAGTTTTATGTCTCCTCTTATTACTCTGGGTGCTCACACGAGCAGACTAGAGACATGTTAGCTGGTGATGCACGGGTAGATGATCCGGAGACGAGCAGGTGGCTTCCACGTAATATATATATATAGTATTCTCCCTGTGTTGTTGAAGATCACTACTTGGGCATTGGTGGTGCATCTTCTACTTTAGATTTCTTTTGTTAGAGACGGTAAATTTGAAAAGTTGTAATAAGCTGTATTTGGATTTCCGCTGCTCTGACGTTGATGTTGGTTTTAGTTATCAGCTTATACGCTGTCTCACCTATTTTATATCAAGTATTTTGTTATTATATTTTATTCCATGCGCTGTGAGACATTCTACAGGTTCTTTGTATGTTCATTTCCTTCTTCCCTTTCCTTCTCACGACCCGTTCCGTGCTAACTGGACATGTGTATACAACGCACTTTTGGAGTAAATGTCGGTTGGTGCGGGGCGGGCCGTCACAGTATGGAATTGACGACATCAGCTCAAAACCCCAAAATGTCAACTCGGATTCAGATCTATGCTTAACTGGCCTTACAAATGAAAATTGAGATGGATCAGTTGATGAAGACTCAACAGACGATGAAATGAGAAAATTTTCATATGAAGATCTGGTTCATTTTTGTGTTGATTTAACCAAATCTGATGATAAACTCCAACTGAAAAATAAATTTTTGAAAACTAAGAATCATGAGTTGACCAACAAAATTAACTGTTTGGAATCAAAACTGTCAAACGTCATAAAATTTGAAAATTCTGATTGTGAAAATTGTTTGAAATTAAAAACTGATCTCGTTCATCTCAATAATAATATTCAAAGACTTGAAGAAGAAAATCTTATTTTGAAAGATAACGTGATTGAGCTGAAAGATGCAAACAATTCTTTACAAAAGGAATTTGAAAATTTTAAGGCTATCAAAAATTCCAAACATGAAATTGCTGAAAATAAAAGTTTGTTGAAAACAGATTTGATTTTGAAAGAGCTTGAAGATGAGATTGAAAATTCGAAGAAACTTGAATCTGAGAAGCAAAATGATTTTGAACTTGAAATTTCCGAATCCTAAGCCAAAATTAAATTACTTGGAAATGAGAATTTGGTTTTGAAACAGTCCAATGCTGAACAGGAGATCTCTATAAATCATTGATCAAATTTGATAAAAGAAAATAGCGATCTTAAATCCAAAATTCAACGATTAAAATCAACTTTGGATAAATTTTCTAATGGGGAAAAATCGTTGAATATGCTGTTGCAAAACCAAGTTTCTATTGGAAATAAATGTGGTCTTGGCTTTGGGAAAATTAATGTTTTTGACAAACGAAATTCAAATGATTTGAAAATCCTTCAAACTTCTTTGGAAAGAATCGATTTGAAAATTTGAACTTTGATAAATTCAAAGGTTTTTTTAAATCATAAACGTGATGTGAATTTGTTTTGTAATAATCCATCTAAACAATCCTGGATCCCAAAAAGAAGTAAAACAAACTTCGTTAAATTCAAACAGATTTAGGTTCCAAAGGGTACAAAGGTAAATTCGGATGGATTGTTATATAAACAAATTTGGGTATAGAAAGTTGTTAACAAAACTGTGAGTAGTTTTACTAATTTTGTTAGACCACTTAATCCCCTAAACTGTTAGGTACCGGAGAAGGCTGAGGAAATGCTGTGCAAAAGAGATTTGTATTCCAGTTGTTCTATATTTCTGTATCCTTCAGAGTTCCTTGGCCAAGATTTGTTGAGTTAGAGATTTATTTACTCATGTCAATTTCAGGTATAACCTCTAAACTCATCTTTGTAAATATTTTTTGTTTTCCCTCCTTTTATCTCTTCTTGTTTATTTTCTTTGTCTGTTTATTTTGACAATGCCATATTCTTTTTGGGCTTCATTAACTTCCAATTGTAGAACTCATATTTTCTGGAAATTCGCTTTAGTTGAATAGAACTCCGATGTTTTAATTATTTCCAGATCTTGAATTTAATCTTGTAAATATTTGCAATTGTTTTGAAGTTTATCTTTCTGATTTCTTAATTCATAACAGTGTTGATGTATTATTGTCATATCTTGAACACTGTTAATTAGAATTCTAAATTCTTGAAGATCATTGAATTTGATGAAGTTTCACACACCTCTGCTGTTTTGAGTTTCTTCTAATTCATTTTAGAAAAGCTTGAAATATTATACTCATTACAACACACTGCTATTTATCAGTCGTGATAACTTCATTAATTTTCAGACTAGCTTGGAAATTTTTGAATTGTCTTGTCTTAGTGATACATGTTGAAATTCATCTTTTTTAATTTGGAGTTTGTTTGTTTGAAATCATCTAAAATTTCTTGATATTTTGAGTCTCACACACCTCCTAAATTTGAAAGTATCAATCTTGTGTGACTGATTCATTGTATCTCAAAACTTGACATTGATTCAAGTGATTTCAAATAAATTATTTCTTAATTTTTGAATCATGAAACATTTTTTTTTTGTGACCATCAGAAATATCTCTGAAACAGTCTACTTTGAAATTGTCTGTTATGCTTCTCTGATAAAAGGAATCGCTTTTGAAAATATTTTTTTGTGACTGCTTGTTTTGGTATCAAATGTATACCATGCTCTGACAAATGGAATTATTGTGCTTGTTTGATTAATCTTGTCTAAGCCTTGTGATTAAGAATTTCTGTTGTCTAAGATATCCTTGGTTATCTTCAGTGTCATGTTAAAATCCTCACTAAATAGAGACATCAAGTGGTATCAGTTTAGGTGTACTGATTTTTTTTATGTATATATATTTTTTATTCCCCATGTCTTGTATAGATCGTCATATCCCTCTTGTAATTTTTTTTCAATTTTAAGAATATTTATTGATTATTCATTCAAAAATTGAAATCAATATCCAAATTGAACTGTATTTATAATTCATCAAAATTACTAACATATTTTGAAATTGTGATGAATTATGACTGTAGCATAGAGGAGATTTTATTTAAATTCTTCATGATGGTTGAACAATTATTATAATATCTTTGAATTGGGAATTATTTCACGACCATCTCCTTTATCTATCATCATTCTTCCATCCATGATAATTTTATATTAATGTGGAGAGTTAATATGTTTTAAAATCTTTTTGAATAAACAATGGAAATATTTGTGATAGAAATGGGACTATGTTATTTTTCAGAATTAGTGACAATTGAAAATTTTCAATGATCTCGGTACAATTGATCATATTTCATAATATAATTAATTTAGAAATTTATTTCACAGTCCATTTCTGCACCTACCCCATCTTCTATCATCCATATATTGGTTTTATATACCGAGGAGTTTTCCTATTTTGAACCTGAAAACGATAAATATATAATTAATACATAAGTGTGTCTCTAACCTCATTTAAAAATCCAAGCTCTGGTCATACATGGTTAAGAGACAACTTATAATTTAAGCTGCGACTAACCTCATTTAAAAATCCAAGCTTTGGTTATGCATGGTCAGTGTGCTCTTAAATAGAAAATAAAAGAAAAGGAAAAGATATGCTAAATAGAAATTAACATGAAATTCTCCTTGGTGTTCAAAAAAAACCCAGCCTATCAATCCATCTTCTAATCTGTGAAATGTGTTAATATTTTATGACGTATTATGATTTGTTGATTGAGAGGTATTGGGATTTGAGATTATTCGATTTTGTCACTTAAATTGAATTATTAACTATAGTCCAAATCCATCACTGTTTTTGTGCAAAATTTTACAATCTTTTGAAAATAATTGGAAATTACATTTTTTTAACTCTCTCCATTTTATGTAAAATTCATCGTAAATCCGTCATTATTTACAATGTGAAATATGCCACCTATTCTCAGAATATTATGATTTTTGTTTGACTGATTGAGATTTATGATGACTGCTCTTCCTCCTAAGCTAAAATTATATTTTCTAGTCATTATTCATCCATATTTTAAATTCTGAATTCTTTTGACGATAACAAAAGGGGGAGAATGGGTTGAGATTTTGATTTATGAGTGAATATTTTAAAAATATTTTAATTTTTAAAATTCATTCATTTTTCATTCTTTTCACTCATGCACAGTTGTATGGGGAGTTTCTGTTGTAGGGGGAGCTAATAAATAGGGGGAGTTCAATATTCACTGTCAAACACATACATTTATTGTGCTCAAAATCTTATATTTTTTTGTCATCATCAAAAGGGGGAGATTGTTGTATATAACGTTGTTGTATACACAATTATATGATTTTTTATTTGATGATAACAACCAAATATTTATTATTTTAAATGTGTTTGTTACTGTACTGTTTTCATATATCATCACAGACAGGAATATAATTTTTATATTCAAATAAAATACAGTTGTACAGACATTCAGATATTTACACAGTATTTTGTTTAAATATAATATTTTATTTCAATTTTCAAACAGTACAGTTTTACAACTCCACTATTTGTACACTTCACTGATATTTCACATTTCATATACATTCACATAATATTGTACTCGTAAATAAATTGAATACGATAGAAAAATTTGTTTGAACATAATAAAACAATATTTTATTTTAATCAAATTTGTTTATTACAAATATCCTTACAATTTTTCTCATTTTTGTACATTTGTTCCTCAATACAACGCTCATCACTCTAGTATACAGTCATTGCCTCACTACAGCATTTCATTCATTCACATTGCAATTATGGCGCACACACACACAAAAAAGAGGAAAAACATTTTTTTCTGTCTAAGTAGCCCACAATGATACCAATACAAATCAGCATGCCAAAGAACAAAGCAAGAAGCCAGGTATGCAAGCAGGTAATGTTCACAAGTGAAAAAGGGCTTGTTTCAATTTATTTATTTTAACATGTGAAAATTTGGCAACTACAAAGGTATATATGACAAGTCACTCAAAAGTTTTCCACCAATACATAATGCAAATGTTATTTTTTTAGAAAATCTTCTTCATTCAATGTTTGTTTTTAAAACAAATGAAAAGAGCATGCATTTTGCACAGGTGGCATGATAGTTTTTGGGCAAAGAAATTAAATTTCCTTTCGTGATTTACTAATTTATCACAAGTGCGAATCATGTATACATGCAAGAAAGAAAGGAAAAATCTTCCATTATTATTACTATTTTGAATAATTGGAAACAAATTCAAGTCTGCTTATTGTCTTACACTTTTGAAGATTGACAATGGTGTAATGAAAAAAAAATTCCAGAATCCAGCATGGAAGAAAATTTAGAAATATATGTTTCTTTTCAAATGGCATGAATCAGGCAAGTAAAAGAGCTCAAGCATACTCAAGTGTCAAAAGTCAAGTACAAAAATGAGGCAGGTTCATGTAAACAATTTAATGCTTGAATTATTGCAAGAAAAAAAATGCATGGAGACTTGAATGCCCACAAAATTATGGAAACATTTCAACAATTTTTAGATATTAAGAATGTGCTTTCAATCAAGCATTTCTAGACAAAGAAGAAAACAATAAATGATTCCTTGAATGCTATGACAAAAGAAAAGCAGTAAAATTGTCATTCAAGAAAGCTTCCAGAAATTACAGTGAGCAAATTTCTTTTCAATATTTGTTGGAGAGTTTATTTCTTAATTCAATTCATGCAAGGAAAAAATCCATGTGCATATTAAATGATGAACACATTTAAGGCAAGAAATTAATTCTTTTCCAGCAATGCAAACAGGGCAACAGTTTTTTTGACCATGCAAAAGAACAGGAAAATGATGGAGATAATATACACATGATAGACAGTATTTGTTTCCAGTTTTCATTCAAGAATTTTTTGTGGCAAGAAATGTTTTACAACAATTAAATGGTAAACCATTTATGTTTTCCAAAATCACACAAGAACATTTCTAGCAACTCCTAAATGGTTTCATGAAATCACAGTGGACATATTTGGCAAGCTATTCCAATGATTCCCATCCAATGATTCCCAGTTTTAAATTATATTTAAAATGGGAAAGCAATTTCATTTGTGACAATAATTAATGGAGCAAACCAAGGTCATGAATGTATATCATCAGCTTAAATGTGCAAGGCATTTTTTTTGTTTTCAGGAAAATCAGAGGAGTAATATTTGGAAAGAAATGATATTGTTTGGACATAAATAGGTTTGATTTCTTTCTGTAAATCATTCAGTACTTAAGTGAATAAAGGCAACAATTCGAAATCAAATCATGTGTGGATTCATTCAAAGGAGAAAAATCAGGCATCTCTACATCTCCAGATTTAATCATGGGAAGAATTTGGCAAGTATGAAATCAAGGTCAAAGCTTATATTTCCAGATTCATTCAAAGGGCAAAAACTTACCGAGATACATCACAACAATTTCACAACAACCAATAAAAGCTGAGAAATAAATTAGAGGAAATCGAGCAAATCAGCCAAATCATTTATACTAAATCAGAGGATTATAGGATTTCTTTATCCTATATATATCACCATCCTCTTCACAGGCAGTATATCGAAAACCAGAGCAAAATTGAAAAATCAAATTCAGAAAATCACTTCATCATTTTCGATCGCCAAAGAGTGGACAAATTGATCGACCAAGGAGCATCAACTAATCGGGGCATCAGAGTATAATTCAGAGCCAACCTTTTTGAAGTCAAATTGATTTGGGGAAAAACCCTATTTCCCATTTCTCAGCCGCCATCAACAAAGAGGAGACCAAGTTTTTTTTGACAAAGCAAAGTGGCAGGCTTATGTTACTTTAGACAAAGGGGGTTTTATTGTTTGTACTGTATTTTCATTTTTATTTGTAAACCATTCTAAATAGTTGCTAGAGTCTGTAAAATTCTAGGGGATTCAGTTAGGGGTTAACTGACAGTTTCTAAAGTCTGTAAAATTCTATGGAATTCGGTTAGGGTGTTAACTGGCAGTTTACTAGAGTCTGTAAAACTAGGGGAAATCTGATCTAGGGGATTAGATCAGTCTAGGGTTTTGAGCGTAGGATTAGAATAGGAGCGAGGGGTTCGCGAGTTTACATGGTCTTTTAAGCGGGATCTGTTCTATTACCTAGTAGAAACCTTAGGAATGCAGCAGTAGGCAGGATTTTGCCGAAGCTGGGTATATCTTGTGTCATTTTTTTTCTGCATTTATTTTCTGCTGCATTCTGTGATCTGTGATAAATTTTCAGTATCCCGTAAAATTTGAATAAACCCTATTCACACCCCCCTCTAGGGCTAATCTAGATCCAACACATGCTTCTTGGTTTATTAAATAGCATGTTCAGCTTATATCACTACACAACATGTTTTTACCCATTGAACCTAGTTTATGGGATCTCTAGTCATTTAGGTCGGGTTACCATTGTGCGTGACTCAGCAATCTAAAGTTATGCAGTTAAAGCGCTTAGCGGTTCTGTAGCGGTAGAGGTGTAAAAAATTTAGCGAGGATAAAGCGTGGAAATAGCGGGGCTATAGCAGAGGTGGGAAAATGTTAATTAAATGTAAAACTATATAATTAAAATCGATTAATTATCATTCTCACATCATTTGTGTAGAAGACCTGAATATTGATTAATATTATATAACAAAATCAAAGAATATCATGGTTATGCACAATAGATTCAAGGATTACTACAGATTTCTATCTTCTTTAAGACACTTATGACTTAAAGTTTGCTCTTTACATTAACTTTTTTGATTTATTTGGAAAGAGAAATGGTCAAAACGTCCTTTGTACATTAGTATCGCTAAAGCGGGTGCTAAATAGCGTTGATCTAGCGGATGCAGCGGAAAATTGCGGGGCTTGAAGCGGAGCTATTATTCATCAACGCTAAATTGAAATAGTGTAGCGGCCAGAGAGCGCTATAGGCTATAGCGGGGATTTTGCGGGACTTTAGTGGGGCTTTAACTGCATAGATCTAAAGGCAATAGTCTCATTCTTTTAGAAGAATTAAGGACTTTCTCTCTGGACAGTCCTTTCATCAAAGAATCTGCCAAATTTTCATCACTACATACGTAATCCACTCTAACGGTACCTGTAGAAAGTAGTACTCTAACAGTGTTGTGGTTGTGACGTATTTGTCGTCTCTTACCGTTATAATAACGGTTCCGAACTTTTGCAATAGCCGCGGTACTATCGCAATGTATCAGCACAGCTGGTATCGGTTTTTCCCATAAGGGAATCTCTGCTAGCAGATATCTCAAATACTTTGCTTCTTCACTAGTTGTGGCTAGTGCTATCATCTCAGACTCCATAGTAGACTGAGCCAAAATAGTCTGTTTCTTGGATTTCCAAGAAACAACTCCTCCAGCAATGCTAAATATGTAGCCACTGGTCGCTTTAGAATCATCAGATAAGGTATTCCAGTCTGCATCAAAGTATCCTTCAAATACAGCTGGAAAGCTTTCATAATATAATGCAAGGTTCATAGTTCGTTTAAGGTATCTCATAACCCTTTTAATAGCAAGTCAGTGCTCTATACTAGGTCTACTGGTAAACCTGCACAATAATCCCACGACATAAGCAATGTTGGGTATAGTACAATCAGTGGCATACCGAAGACTACCAATGATGCTCGCATAATCAGACTGTCTTACACCTTCACCAGTGTTCTTAAATAACTTTACACTTGGATCATATGGTTTACATGCAGGTTTACAGTCAAAGTAATTGTATTTCTTTAGTATCTTCTCAATGTAATGAGATTGATCCAAAGAAAGTCCCTTTTCTGACCTAGTAATTTTAATACCAAGGATTACACTAGCCTCACCTAGGTCTGTCATATCAAAATTGGTGCTTAATAAGGATTTGACTAAGTTTATGGCATGAATGTTTGACCCAAAAATGAGAAGGTCATCTACATAAAGGCATATAATAGTGCAAATGTCATTCTCAAATTTGTAATAAATGCATTTGTCACTTTCATTAACTTTAAAACCATGTGAAATGATTAAGTTATCAAATTTTTCATGCCATTGTTTAGGTGCTTGTTTTAAACCATATAACAATTTATCTAATTTGCATACTTTATGTTCTTTACCATGTACTACGAATCCTTCAGGCTGGTCCATATAAATTTCTTCGTCTAATTCACTGTTTAGAAAGGCAGTTTTAATATCCATTTGGTGTATAAGTAAATTATGAATGGAAGCAAGTGAGATTAATACCCGAATGGATGTTATTCTAGTTATAGGTGAAAAAGTGTCGAAGAGATCTATATTTTCTTTTTGTTTAAAACCTTTAGCTACTAGTCGTGCTTTATAGCTATCAATAGTGCCATCAGGTTTTAATTTCTTTTTAAGCACGAATTTGCGGCCTATAGATTTACAACCACGGGGTAAATCTACCAAATGCCAAGTCTTATTGGATTCCAGAGAATCCATCTCATCATTTATAGCCTCTTGCCAAAAATCGGCATCTAAAGAAGATAAGGCCTCTTGGAGGTTTAAGGGATCCTCCTCTATAGTAAAAGAACCAAAATACGGACCAAAATACGAACCAAAATCTTTTACGGTTCTTGCTCTTTTACTTCTTTTAGTTTTAGCTTTAGAATTTTCATTAAGTTCTGTTCTGATAGGCATACTTAAAGTGCCCCCACCTCACTATTCCTTAATTTAAAAGGAAATTTTGTTTCATAAATATCGGCATCATTTGATTCAATTATATTATATGCATTTAGATCATAAAATCTGTATGCTTTGCTATTAATAGCAGTCTATAAATGCACATCCATATGCTTTGCTTGCCAATTTTATTCTCTAAGGGTCTGGAATGTGAACATATGCTAAACAACCCCAAGGTCTAAAGTATGAGACATTGGGTTTATGATTCTTTAAAATTTCATAAGGTGAAATTTTATTCTTAGATTTGGGTATCCTATTCAGAACATAGCATACGGTCAACAAAATATCCCCCCACCAATGTTTTGCTGCACCAGAATTTAGTAGAATGACAACTACTAATTCGGTAAAGGCCCTATTTTTTCTTTCAGCTTTACCGTTCATTTTAGGAGAAAAGGGCATAGTTCTCCCATGTACTATACCATGTAGTTTATAGAAATCCATAATTGAAGTAGATTCTTATTATGTTCCTATATCACTATGAAGTCTCTAAATTTTCCTATTTGCTTGATTCTCAATTTCAGTTTTGAATGTTTTAAACATGTCAAAAGCATTACTTTTACTTTTCATAGGATATACATAGGTGAAATCAGAGCAGTCATCAATAAAAGTGATAAAATAACGATGTCCATGTCTAGTCAAAGTGCCATCAAGCTCACATATATCAGAATGAATCAATCTAAGGGTTCAGAAACTCTATCAACAAATTTATGATGTTTCTTTGTGACTTTATCTGTGTACAGAATTCACATTTATTAGGTTCAGATTCTGTCATTTTAGGAATCATATCTGGGGTGCTCATTTTTTGAATTATTCGCTTATTAACATGACATAATGTAGAGTGCCAAATATTAAAATCATACAGCATATAAGCAGAAGCAGTCACTTTATTAGTTTCAACATTCAATTTAAACATACCCTCACAAGCATAACCCTTTCCCACAAAAGTTCACTTATAAGTTAGGGTATACAAATCAGCCCCAATAACTTGAGTAAAGCCAGCCTTATTAAGGAGAAATCCAGAAACCAGATTCTTCCTTATCTCTGGAGTATGCATGACATCTTTCAGAATTACAGTCTTTCCAGAGGTAAACTTGATTTCCACATTGCCAATCCCTACAACTTTAGTGGTGTAAGAATCTCCCAACAACACTTTCTGATTATCAGCGGCTATGTATGTAGTGATCAAGTCATGATCATGGCAGACATGGCGAGAAGCACCAGTGTCTACCCACCAACCCTCTGATCCACCAACAAGGTGAATCTCAGTAATCATAGCCGTAAGAGGCTCCTCGGTTAGGTTAGCCTGTGGTGTAGAGTTTGACATGTTTTGACACTTTCGTGCCATATGACCTGGTTTTCCATAGTTGTAACATAGAAACAGCTGTCCGGAATCATTCATTTGGGCTGGTTTCTGCTATCCTTTTGGGTTTACTTGCGGATTCCCATTCTATTTGTTGCGCCTGTTCTGATTCTTAAATGATTTCTGGTTCGGTTTCAGAACAACAGGTTTGGACTTTTTAGTGTGGTTGTTATTGACAATCAGCACCTCTTCTTTATGGTCCTGCTTGTGTGCCTCCTCCTTAATACGGAGGCGCATGATCAAGCTTTCTAAGGAAAATTTCGTAGTCTTATGTCGTAAGACATTCTTAAAATCTTTCCAGCCTGGGGGTAATTTGTCGATGATACCAACAATTTGGAGACGATATTGTTAGGAAACAATGGCTGAGTCACGTACTTCGTCGCTTTCTTGAAGACGATTCGATGATCTGGTCAGAGGTGCAAACCAGTTCGTACTTTCGTCGCCACCTCTAGGATAAAACAACCTCTGAAAACAATAACAAATTTGCTTGCACAACAAATCAGTGAAGATTTGAACGGTCGAAATTTTGCACTGCTCGAAAATTTCTGAAAGAAGATTTTAATGGCGGAGACAAGAAGAGAATATGTGATTCGATCTTTTTTCCTCATCTATAGCTGAAGACTATATATAGATTGGGAAATAGGGTTTTACTGAGTAGTAGGAGAAAAAAAATCGGATCTGCTGAAATTACGTGGCAAAAGTTTACCATTGCATAAAAAATTCAATAAAAAAAACGGTTCGAAAAAAGCAATGTTTTCTAGTCCAAAAATATATGTGTCTACACCACAAAGCCAAGACCCAAGCCCAAGCCCAAACCGAACCGGACCGGGTCAAGTCGGACGGTTGCCCGCGTGGGTGTGGTGGTCATGATGCATGGTCTCCCTCCTCACAACAAAGCATGTATAGGGACCCCCAAGGCCCCAACACGACTTCTTAGAAACAAGTATAAATACTTGCTTCTTCCATATTGTCCCATGATGTGGGACTATTCACATATAGGAGCCATTTATACACTTATTCCAACATTTTTAATAATTCACCTAATGTTTATAAAAACATTTTCAACAATCCCCCACATGAATTTTTAAATATATTTTCGAGCAGTTTCTAAAAAACATAAGATTGTGCATAAACAATGGTGTCATCCAACTTGAACCTTTGCATAGTGAATAAGATTCAGTTTTTACTAGAATGACATGTAGTCTTGAACTTTATTCCTGACAGCAAATCACACACAACATTTTCTATAGTGTAATCAAATAAGCCCGTGCATTTATGGCTATGCATGTTTATCCTAGTTTAGTGAACGCTCTAGAAGTTTTGCCCAAAACTCCATAGGAAACGGACACATTTCCACATTCACAAAAGGTGAGTCAATCAAGAGCACTCCTGAAGGTAGGTACTCCACTCCAAATAGAGTATAGATCTCATTAAGAGTTTCTATTAACTCATCCTCTAATCACTTTAGGAATACATGCTTCTTGGTTTATTAAATAGCATGTTCAACTCATATCACTACACAGCTTGTTTTTACCCATTGAACCTAGTTTTTAGGATCTCCAGTCATTTAGGTCGGGTTACCATAGTGCATGACTCAACAATCTAAAGGCAATAGATCTATTCTTTTAGAAGAATTAAGGACTTTCTCTCTAGATAGTCCTTTCGTCAAAGGATCTGTCATCACGACGTACGTAATCCACTCTAACGGTACCTGTAGAAAGTAGTTCTCTAACAGTGTTGTGCTTACGATGTATTTGTCGTCTCTTACCGTTATAATAACGGTTCTGAACTATTGCAATAGCCGCGGTAATATCGCAATGTATCAACACATATGGTATTGGTTTTTCCCATAAGGGAATCTCCGCTAGCAGATTTCTCAAATACTCTGCTTCTTCACTAGCTATGGCTAGTGCAATCATCTCAAACTCCATAGTAGACTGAGCCAATATAGTCTGTTTCTTGTATTTCCAAGAAACAGCTCCTCCGGCAATGCTAAATATGTTGCCACTAGTCGCTTTAGGATCATCAGATAAGGTATTCCAGTATGCATTAGAGTATCCTTTAAGTACAGATGGAAACCTTTCATAATGTAATCCAAGGTTCATAGTTCGTTTAAGGTATCTCATAACCCTTTCAATAGAATGCTAGTGCTCTATACTAGGTCTACTAGTAAACCTGCATAATAATCTAAGGACATAGGCAATGTCGGGTCAAGTGCAATTAGTGGAATACCAAAGGCTACTAATGATGCTCACATAATCGGACTATCTTACACCTTCACCAGTGTTATTAAATAACTTTACACTTGGATCATATGGTGTACATGCAGGTTTACAGTCAAAGTAATTGTATTTCTTTAGTATATTCTCAATGTAATGAGACCGATCCAAAGAAAGTCCCTTTTCTGACCTAGTAATTTTAATACCAAGGATTACACTCGCCTCACCTAGATCTTTCATATCAAAATTGGCACTTAATAATGATCTGATGGAGTTTATGGGATGAATGTTTGACCTAAAAATGAGAAGGTCGTCTACATAAAGGCATATAATAGTGCAAATGTCATTCTCAGATTTGTAATAAATGCAATTGTCACTTTCATTAACTTTAAAACCATGCGAAATGATTTAGGTATCAAATTTTTCATGCCATTGTTTAGGTGCTTGTTATAAACCATATAATGATTAATCTAATTTGCGTACTTTATGTTCTTGACCATGTACTACGAATCCTTCAGGCTGGTCATTATAAATTTCTTCGTCTAATTCGCCGTTTAACAAGGCAGTTTTAACATCCATTTGGTATATAAGTAAATTATGAGTGGAAGCAAGTGAGATTAATACCCGAATGGATGTTATTCTAGTTACAGGTGAAAAAGTGTCGAAGAAATCTATATTTTCTTTTTGTTTAAAACCTTTAGCTATACTAGTCGTGCTTTATATTTATCAATAGTGCCATCAGGTTTTAATTTCTTTTTAAGCACCCATTTACAGCATATAGATTTACAACCAAGGGGTAAATCTACCAAATTCTAAGTCTTATTGGATTCCAGAGAATCCATCTCATCATTTATAGCCTCTTGCCAAAAATCAGCATCTAAAGAAGATAAGACCTCATGGAGGTTTAAGGGATCCTCTTCTATAGTAAAAGCACAAAAATCCAAACCAAAATCTTTTGCGGTTCTTGCTCTTTTAATTCTTCTAGGTGTCCTATTTTTTCTTTCAGCTTTACCGTTCATTTCAGGAGAATAGGGTGAAGTTCTCTCATGTACTATACCATGTAGTTTATAGAAATTCAGAATTGAAGTAGATTCATATTTTGTTCCTCTATCACTATGGAGTCTCTTAATTTTCCTATTTGCTTGATTCTCAATTTCAGTTTTCAATGTTCTAAACATGTCAAAAGCATCACTTTTATTTTTCATAAGATATACATAGGTGAAATCATAGCAGTCATCAATAAAAGTGATAAAATAACGATGTCCATGTCTAGTCAAAGTGCCATCAAGCTCACATATATCAGAATGAATCAGGTCGAAGAGTTCAGAAACTCTATCAACAGATTTATGAGGTTTCCTTTTGATTTTAGCTTGTGTACAAAATTCACATTTATCAGGTTCAGATTCTGTCATTTTAGGAATCATATCTCGGGTGCTCATGTTATGAATTATTCGTTTATTAACATGACATAATCTAGAGTGCCAAATATTAAAATCACATTACATATAAGCAGAAGTAGTCACTTTATTAGTTTCAACAATCAATTTAAACACGCCCTCACAAGAATAACCCTTTCCCACAAAAGATCCCTTATAAGTTAGGGTATACAAATCAGCCCCAATAACTTGAGTAAAGCCAGCCTTATTAAGGAGAAAGCCAAAAACCAGATTCTTCCTTATCTCTGGAGTATCCATAACATCTTTCACAATTACAGTCTTTCCAAAGATAAACTTGATTTCCACATTTCCAATCCCTGCAACGTTAGTGGTGTGAGAATCTCCCAACAACACTTTCTGATTATCAACGGCCGTGTATGTAGTGAACAAGTCACGATCATGGAAGACATGGCGAGAAGCACTAGTGTCTACCCACCAACCCTCTGATCCACCAACAAGGTGAATCTCAGTAGTCATAGATGTAGGAGGCTCCTCGTTCAATTTAGCCTGTGGTGCAGAGTTTGGCCTGTTCCGACACTTTCGTGCCATATGACCTAGTTTTCCACAGTTGTAACATAGAAACAACTGCCTAGAATCAGTCATTTGGACTGGTTTCTGTTGTCCTTTTGGGTTTCCTTGCGGATTCTCATTCTGTTTGTTGCGCCTGTTTTGATTCTTAAATGATTTCTGGTTCGGTTTCAAAACAGCGGGTTTCGACTTTTTAGTGTTGTTGTTATTGACAATCAGCACCTCTTCTTTCTGGTCCTGCTTGCGTTCCTCCTCCTTAATACGGAGGCGCGTGATCAAGCTTTCTAAGGAAAATTCCTTAGTCTTATGTCGTAAGACATTCTTAAAATATTTCCAGTCTGAAGGATTGTAGTACATGGTCAAGAACATAAAGTATGCAAATTAGATAAATCATTATATGGTTTAAAACAAGCACCTAAACAATGGCATGAAAAATTTGATAACTTAATCATTTCACATGGTTTTAAAGTTAATGAAAGTGACAAATGCATTTATTACGAATCTGAGAATGACATTTGCACTATTATATGCCCATATGTAGATGACCTTCTCATTATAGGAGTCATTCATACACTTATTCCAACATTTTTAATAATTCGCCTAATGTTTATAAAAACATTTTCAACAATCCCCCACTTGAATTTTTAAAAATATTTTCGAGCAGTTTCTAAAAAACATAAGGTTGTGCATAAACAAAGGTTCATCCGACTTGAACCTATGCATAGTGAATAAGATTCAGTTTTTACTAGAGTGACACGTAGTCTTGAACTCTATTCCTGACATCAAATCACACACAACCTTTTCTATAGTGCAATCAAATAAGACCGTGTTTTTATGGCCATGCACGTCTACCCTAGTTTAGTGAACGGTCTGGAAGTTTTGCCCAAAACTCCATAGGAAACGACCACATTTCCACATTTACAAAGGTGAGTTTATCAAGAGCACACCTAAAGGTAGGTACTCCACTCCAAATAGAGTGTAGATCTCATTAAGAGTTTTTATTAACTCATCCTCTAATCACTTCACGAATACATGCTTCTTGGTATATTAAATAGCATGTTCAACTCATATCACTACACAACTTGTTTTTACCCACTGAACCTAGTTCTTGGGATCTCCAGTCATTTAGTCGGGTTACCATTGTGTGTGAGACAACAATTTAAAGGCAATAGTCCCATTCTTTTAGAAGAATTAAGGACTTTCTCTCTGGACAGTCCTTTCGTCAAAGGATCTGCCAAATTTTCATCACTACATACATAATCCACTCTAACGGTACCTGTAGAAAGTAGTTCTATAATAGTGTCGTGCTTACAACGTATTTGTCGTCTCTTACCGTTATAATAACGGTTCTGAACTTTTGCAATAGCCGCGGTACTATCGCAATGTATCAACACAGCTGGTATCGATTTTTCCTATAAGGGAATCTCTGCTAGCAGATATCTCCAATACTCTGCTTCTTCACTAGTTGTGGCTAGTGCTATCATCTCAGACCCCATGGTAGATTGAGCCAAAATAGTCTACACTATAAGAAAAATACCCTATTGCAACTAGCTATTTGCAAGAGGCGACAAACGACAGTTGCAGTAAACGATATTTAGCAACAGACCTATTATAGCAGTTGCAATATGTGAGATTTAGCAACATGCCTTTTTCTCCTGCTGCGAAAAGCATATTTTTAGCAACTGCGCTTCCCTTCCTGTTGCAAAAACATACTTTTAGCAACTGTACTTCAATAACAGTTGCAACAAACATATTATTTGCAACTGTGCTTTCAAACCAGTTGCAAATAAATATCTTTAGCAACTGTTTTTGCGACTTGCAATAATTGTATTTTTTTACAACTGGTAAAGTCAATTGCAAAAAACATACTATTAAAAATTAATATCGGTTTTAATGTTTTACTAATTAATAGTGTATAAATTATATTTAATAATTATTAACTACATTTAATATAAATAAACCTAATTAACAATAAAATTTAAATAATTAATAAAATATTCATAATATTAAATAATTAATAAAACATTCATAATAATTACTAAGTAGATAACCATACATAATTACATAATAATTAAGATAACAATTTAATATTGTTATTAATTGATAAAAAAATTAATTATTATTAATTGATATTTATTTTTATTAATATTATTCGGTAATTTACCAAAAAGGGTTTACAACTTTGGACAACATAAAATCGAACCAATTTATTACAGTTAAATGCTACAAATCTAGGTACTTTTTAGTTCGTAGTTGTATGTTCACGCCTCCTTTTCCTCGAAAATTTTATTTCCCGTTTTCACCGTCTCAGACCCGATAATCTCAATCCCATGAAATTTCTAGAGCCCCTTCGCTTTGTTTTTAATTAGACTTCATTTTGTTTAGATCTCGTTTATTTTCTTTCCCATGGTCGTCGTTCCCATCACGATGACGTACCACTCATCCACGTCTCCATCTCACCTGCTCACCCTCCCCAACGCCTCCCCTTGCCGTATCCATCTCTTCCCAGCCGATCTCCTTGACTCCGAGGCCATCGCCGCTGCAGCTGAAGGGTGAACAACAGGGGTTTTCCACTTCGCGAGTTGTGTTGTTGTGACTTCCTTGATTTTAGCCATGGTTGCCAATTTGAAGTGGAAAGGGGTTGTCGATGAATCTCGATTGTTGCATTCAGAAAAATGTACGCTTTTTTTTCTCTCACCGATTCCTTTAATTTATTAAACTTATTACCCAGTTCTGGTTTATTGCTTAGATTGGTGTGGGGTAAGTTTTGATCTTTGTCTTACACTTGTTCAGTACCGTTGCTTTATGTAGTTTCTGTTACATGATTTACATCAGTAAATTTTTCTTTCTAACTCTACACTATTGCTTCAATTCACCACAAAATTTATGTCTTAGCCTGTTAAACTATATATTCTCTAATATATAAATTCACCAACTTATTTTGCATTGAGAATACATATACGATCAGGAATTATTAATTTAGCAGTTAAGTTACCTAATAATGTTATGTAGCCTAACATAGGTCCAAAGTCTTATAATGCCTATGGATTTCATGAAGATTTGAGACGAGGTGATTCTATGATGTGTTATGTCTGATGTGGTATATCCGCTCTAGCAGCTAGCTAGTTAGCTTTTTCATTTTCCTGGAAGGCAATATTGTTTTGGTTTAGCAGTTTTAGTTGAATGGTCCTACTGTAAATAGTTGTTGGGGGAAAAGCAATCTAATGCATTCTTATGTCTATATGTTGTTAAGTGTGCTATTATCACCTATTTTGTTTGCACATAGAAGTCGACCATATATAATTAACAATTGACAAATGGGACACACTTGTGTTAGTTGTGACTGGTTATTTGAATACTCGGTTATCTGAACTGATGGAGATCAGTTGCCTAATTTGTTTTATGTACTTAGATATGTATGGCATGCTATTGAAAGGGTTATGAGATACCTTAAACGAACTATGAACCTTGGATTACATTGTGAAAGGTTTTCAATCGTGCTTGAAGGATACTCTAATGCAGACTGGAATGCCTTATCTGACGATTCTAATGCGACCTGTAACGACCCGGGTTTTCGTGATCCTGAGTAATCGACATATAACCCAATGTCGACTATCAAGCATCGGAAATACCGGATAGTTAATGAAAGAAAATAGAGGGTGATAATAGATAAGATAGAAACCTAGAATAGAAGAAGAAGAACATACAACATCAGAGTAAACATGAATCTCACAGCGGAACGAACAATATATATTAGATACATATCTTTGAAATAAGATCAGTATATGTATACAATAACATTATCAGAGTATAACACTTACAACACAGCGGAAATAAACGATAGTTATATATTCCTGAATCCCCCTACTCCAAGCTCTCCAAGTATATCTATAAAATCCTGACTACTTGACTGCCCGTACAAAATTGGGCACCCAAGACTTTAAGGAAAACAAAACAAAATAAACTCCGGGTCAGTCATGGGACTGGTATGAGTAAACAATTTAAAATAGTTTGAGCAATTAAACGATATCTCATAAGACCACGCCCTATAACGGAACGGGTTTTTCCCTTATGAGAATCCAAAACACTTGATTTGACTTTCAAAATCCTTTTGAAAGGATCGATAAACTTTATATCAAAACTCTTTGATATTATAATAATGTCTATCAACCACAACTAAATAATCATTAGCAGAACGCTTTCGTCTCACGTTCCACATATATAGTATAAAATCAAAAACCTTGGGAGCTTATTGGGTAATGAATTCCAACTGGCAAGGTATGTGACCACCTTCCGACATTGTATCTCTAGAGGGGAATACACCGGGTTCAACAAGAACATCTTGTAACCCAGGCTAAACATGACCGGTCACTCATTTTGCTTGAGTGTACCAGATGTATTATCACCAACGGTTGGGATCAGCAACCGTTTCCCGAAAGGGACAGCATTGATAGATTAAGAAGCAAAAGGAATTTCTCTAGATCAGGTGACAATACACCCTACTTGGCAGCCAACCACTTAGCCAAGAGACCTACCCGATTTTATACCATTTCTGGTTGTGAGGCTAGAGGCCATAACGTATCCTTTACAAACCACATCTTCATTCACTTTGAATGTCACATCGTCATACCCGCTAAATCACAAATTGATTTCTCCAAACATATCACGGGTAAACAGCTAAGAGAAACGAATTCCTCCACCACCAAACATAAATACGTTTGACGAGATCAACTTACGCGATCTATTAAATATACTCCGTCAGAAATTCTTCCATACAGGTCGTCCTGGGACTGGACAGACCGAAGGCACTATTCTGTGAACAGGACAACCCTTGCATAACTCCGTCTTAAATTATCTTCATCATATTTGATTCGCAACATTAATGCCATACAGAGTGGTTTTCAGATAATTTAACTAATCTCGGTCTCTCCGTATTGACAATGGAAATGGTCAAAATCTTTCATAGTCGGTGATTTAACTATCAAAGGAAAACATGTGTACAAACAACGATATTATTTCTAGATGGAAATTCGATCAATCAATCATCATTCATCATTCATCATTTACCTCTTAAATTCATTTGTCATTAATTTATTCATTTACCCATTTCCTATTTCTATATATATACAGAAATTCTTATTTTTTAGAATTAGAAAATATATCTCATTAATATTGGAAAACGTTTCCATTTTTATTCTCATCTCTTATTTTCTATATTTAGAAAATATATGTTATTAACATTGGAAAACATTCCCATTTCTTATTTTTCTATATTAGAAAACATTTCTGATTCTTATTTGGAAAACATTTCCAAAACTCCTACATTTTGATTTAAACAGACGTTTAAATAAAACATCGCTATGCCAACTCAAACCATTACCTTCATTAACTAAATTTACTTAACCAACCTTCACCATCGAACCTTAACCATTCCTTAGTTAAAAACAAAGTCAATCAAGTTGGGGTATAACTACATCTCAGTCCTTAACTGAACAACATTTCTAACCTTGAAATAGACAAAGTTCACCCTCTTAAATCTTTAACAAACTTTCTTACGTAACTCTCAGATTCTATTTATGAATCCACTTCTTTATTGCAAACATAGATTATAACTATAGTGTTATAATCCCTACTTCTGAAATATCTAACTTCAAAATGTAACCTTATTCCTTAATTTCACTAAATAACTAAATAGAAAATTTATAAATAAATAAATAAATCTTGATTAAAAATCAGAAAGTAAATAGTACTTTCTCGAAATCGATATAATCGAATTTCAACTATAACTCTCATTCGAAAAATCTCTATTCGATAACTCCTTTTCGTACAAACTATATTTGATTAACTCCTTTAGAACAGACTATATTCGATTAACTTTATTCGCTTAACTCTAATCAATTAACTCTATTCGATTAACTCTATTTGATTAACTTTAATCAATTAACTCTATTTGATTAACTCTAATCAACTAACTCTTTTATATAACACATTAAGTTTGATTTCGTATTTTAAACTAATATTCCATTTCCAAATTTTATTTATACTTCTATTTATAGAATTATTCATACAAAATCTCCTTTTTATTGCTAACAACTAAATCTCAATTATAATTCCCATTATAAATGTTGAGTTCACATTCTACTTAACATATCGGTGTCAAAACCGATTTCTGCTCCTCTATATAAATTCAGACTTATATATCCAATTTATCTAATAATAAAATAATTTACTTAATTTATAAAACATATTTATAAATTAATCTTCCCAATTTACCTAGCAAAACAGATTTCTATTTAATTCCACTTTAAATAAACCCTTTCTATTTCTTTTATATCCTGCCAATTTTCTTTTTTATTCTATTTGTTTTTCCCAATATTCCCTTTATATAATTCTATTTATTTTCCAAATAAATATTCCTTTTTATAAAATACTTTTATTTTATAATTATTTTCTTTTATAAAATTCTTTGATTTTATAATTATTTTCTTTTATAAAACCCTTTTCCTTTTATATATAAAATCCATTGATTTTATATAAATAATTTATTTTCAAAATGCACTTTGAAAATCCCCTTTTCTACATCCCTATATTTCTTATGATATTTAAAATACCAAATAACAATGATCACTATCATTCAAACACACATATCAACAACAGATCATATATCACATCATATATTACAATATATGAAAAGAACAGTATTATAAATATTGAGGAATCTAGTTCAATCCCTCCAACCTATTTCCCTACATCCACAGATGTTAAACAATATAATTAACATCACTTCATTTCAATATGAAATATTCTGATCATCAGAATCAATAATTAATTAATGTTATATATATATATATACATACACATATATATAACTATATTTATATTTTCAACCAAATAAATTAACAATTCATTCAAACAGATAACACACAACAATCAATTATCATTTATCAGTTCTAAAAATTCATTATAAAAATTTAACTGTGCAGAGTTAGTGAGATTTACTCACATTAGACGGTCATCGTTAAATAACGATAACCATCGGTTGATTCAGACAGACAATTTATTTCGCTATAAATTGTAACGAGCTCCAATTAACTCCCAGTCAGTTCCGTTGTGAAGCCGTCGTCCATACGATCCTAACGGATCCTGTTTCGCTGAATTTTGATCAGGAAAAGTTACGATATTTAGAAGTTAATGTGTTATTCGATTAAAATTTAAACTTATATTCATTAAGTAATCGGGCCTCACCCATTCAAATTCGGCCCACTCACCCTTACAAAACCCATGCCCGCTCTTCCTTCTTCCCCGAACCGCAAATACGCAGGCCCCCTATCATGACTGGACTTTGCAACCACCCAATTCCCTCTCTACTTCATTAAATCCAAAACAAATAGCACCAACTTCCCTCTCTTCTCGAGCTCTCTCTCTTCATAACAATTTCACTAAGCTCGCATAAAAATGTCGACATGCGACTTCAAGCCCAGTAACGCATGCATTAAAATTTCATGCGACATCGATCTTCACCATTTCTCAGTAAAAACTCAAACTAATTCCACCGTTCAACTTCTCTTTGGATCATCTCTCTCCTCATACCAAATACCCCTAACTCGACAGCCTCATTCAAATCGTGTTGCACATCTTCTGTCAAGCTCAAACTTTCGAGCGACAGATTTAATCATGGAAAATCCAAACACTTTGCAAATATACTCCAAAACACCTGAATGACCCGAATATAACATCTGTTTCATGATTTAAAGCTTCGATTGCTTATAACAGTGAACTCTAGTTCCACTGTGTAAAATTTCAACGAAGAAAAACAACATCGCTCCATACAAAAAGCACACAGAACCGAAGCGCATGAGATGAGGATTCCCAATATATATTTTTGAAGATTTATAGAATTTTATTCGAATTTATTTAAATTTTTGAAAGGTCACGAAAAGGGTTTTGGGAGGAATAACCAACGGTAGAATTTTTTATTGACCAGAGGAGTTGTGAATTAGGTTTAAGGGGTAAGGGTATTTATAGGATAGCTTGGCTTCTCTAAGAAGCCTCATGTATTTTTTAATTATTATTTTATATCCATTTTCTATTTGTATGTGCACTCTAAAAATCCCTACGAATACACATGATATCTAAAAATCATGAAAATTGATATGCAACTACAGTTTAACATTACGGACCCAACGAAACTTGTCTCGTTGAATTCCAATTCCGTTTGCTCACACAGCGTATTTTTAACCATCAAAATACTGACTATTTTTCACATTAAAAATCAGTACGGCCACATACTGACTCCAAAAATCACAAAAATTGAAATTTAACAATAATTTAATATTCCGGATCCAACAAAACTAGTTTTGTCGAGTTCCGACTCTATTTGCAAAAGTGGCTATTTTAAAGCTCTAAATAAATCAATTTAAATATAAATATACTTAAAAATAATTAAATTAAATATTTATAAATAAATATTATAATATTCACATAGAATATCATACAGCTCCAAAATAAATATATATGGATTTACAACTCGATATTTCATAATCATAGTTAACCGATATTCAATTAAAAATAGAAAACCTTTTATAAATCGTTATAAATTATATAGGAATTCCATAACGACTATTTTAAAATTTGATTTGGACATGAATCGAAATATACACAATGAAATCCCGATTTTTCTTTTCCATTAGAAAAATATAGTTCACCAGCTCCGAACGTTTCTTGTTTCACAGAAATCCGGCTTAAAACAGATTCTGTATATTCGTTTAAAGTTCGAATCGCCAAATTACGAACTGCCGCGCCATTTCGAGCTCGATTATATTTATTATATAAATTATACGTTCAACTGACATTTATAAATAAATTCGTTAATATAATTCAATTCTAAACGGAATTATATATTTTGAATTGTCCAATTCACATAATATTGTGAATTCTGTTATTTCTGATTATTCCAGAAATAATTATATCATTCTATTATTTAATTTAATTAAATATTATTTAATTCTGGTCATTTTAAATTACCAAACCATTATTTAAATAGTTAAATAAATTATTTATTATCCGTTAAAAATACGGGACGTTACACGACCAGTGGCTACATATTTAGCATTGCTGGAGGAGCTGTTTCTTGGAAATCCAAGAAACATAATATTTTGTCTCAGTCTACTATGGAGTCTGAGATGATAGCACTAGCCACAGCTAGTGAAGAAGCAGAGTATTTGAGAAATCTGCTAGCGGAGATTCCATTATGGGAAAAACCGATACTAGCTGTGTTGATACATTGCGATAGTACCGTGGCTATTGCAAAGGTTCAGAATCGTTATTATAATGGTAAGAGACGACAAATACGTCATAAACACAGCACTATTAGAGGACTACTTTCTACAAGTACCATTAGAGTGGATTACGTACGTAGTAATGAAAATTTGGCAGATCCTTTGACGAAAGGACTGTCTAGAGAGAAAGTCCTTGATTCTTCTAAAAGAATGGGACTACTTCCTTTAAATTGTTCAGTCATGCACAATGGTAACCCAGCCTAAATGACTGGAGATCCCAAGAACTAGGTTCAATGGATAAAAACAAGTTGTGTAATGATATGAGTTGAACATGCTATTTAATAAACCAAGAAGCATGTATTCCTGAAGTGATTAGAGGATGAGTTAATATAAACTCTTAATGAGATCTATACTCTATTTGGAGTGGAGTACCTACCTTCAGGAGTGCTTTTGATAGACTCACCTTTGTGAATGTGGAAATGTGGTCGTTTCCTATGGAGTTTTGGGCAAAACTTCTGGAGCATTCACTAAACTAGGATAGACGTGCATGGCCATAAATGCAAGGGCTTATTTGATTGCACTATAGAAAAGGTTGTGTGTGATTTAATGTCAGGAATAGAGTTCAAGCCTATGTGTCACTCTAGTAAAAACTGAATCTTATTCACTATGCAAAGGTTCAAGTCGGATGACACCTTTGTTTATGCACAATCTTATGTTTTTTAGAAAATGCTCGAAAATATTTTTAAAAATTCAAGTGGGGGATTGTTGAAAATGTTTTTATAAACATTAGGTGGATTATTAAAAATGTTGAAATAAGTGTATGAATGACTCATATATGTGAATAGTCTCACATCATGGGATTATATGGAATAAGCAAGTATTTATACTTGTTTCTAAGAAGTCATGTTGGGGCCTTGGGGCTCCCAATACATGCTTTGTTGTGAGGAGGGAGACCATGCATCATGACCACCACACACGAGCGCGCGACCGACCAACTCGACCCGACCCAGTCCGGTTCGGTTTGGGCTTGGGCCTTGGCTCTGTGGTGTAGACACTTATATTTTTGGGCCATAAAACATTGCTTTTTTCGAACCGTTTTTTTTATGAAAAATTTTTGTGTAACGGTAAACTTTTGTCCCGTAATTTCAGCAAATCCGATTTTTTCTTCCACTACTCAGTAAAACCCTAATTCCTGTTCTATATATAGTCTTCAGTCATAGACGAGAAAAAGACCGAATTACATATTCTCTTCTTGCCTCCGCCATTAAAATCTTCTTTTAGAAATTTTTGAGCAGTGCTAAATTTCGACCGTGCAAATTTGCACTGACTTGTTGTGCAAGCAAATTGGTTATTATTTTCAGAGGCTGTTTTATCCTAGAGGCGGCGGCGAAAGCACGAACTGGTTTGCACCTCTGACCAAGTCGCCGAATCGTCTTCAAGAAAGTGACGAAGTACGTGACTCAACCATTATTTCCCAACAGTATAATTTTAGTGTTGTTGTTATTGAAAATCAGCACCTCTTCTTTCATATCAAAATTGGCACTTAATAAGGATTCGACTTTATTCAAGTTATTGGGGATGATTTGTATACCCTAACTTATAAGGGAACTTTTGTGGGAAAGGGTTATGCTTGTGAGGGTATGTTTAAATTGAATGTTGAAACTAATGAAGTGACTACTTCTGCTTATATGTTGTGTGATTTTAATATTTGGCACTCCAGATTATGTAACGTTAATATATGAATAATTCATAACATAAGCGCCCTGGATGATGCAGCAAAGATGGCATCTTGGACTGAACAGTCAAAGCAACTGCAGACCTGGACTGAACAGGATTACCTATGCAAGAATTTTATTCTGAATGGACGCAGCGATGACCTGAATGACTACTACAACTCAGATGAAAAGACAGCAAAGGAAAATTAGGAAGCACTGAATAAGCAGAGTATTTGAGAAATCTGCTAGCGGAGATTCCCTTATGGGAAAAACCGATACCATCTGTGTTGATACATTATGATAGTACAGCGGCTATTGCAAAAGTTCAGAACCGTTATTATAGGTAAGAGACGACAAATACATCGTAAGCACAACACTGTTAGAGAACTACTTTCTACAGGTACCGTTATAGTGGATTACGTACATAGTGATGAAAATTTGGCAGATCCTTTTACGAAAGGACTGTCCAGAGAGGAAGTCCTTAATTTTTCTAAAAGAATGGGACTATTGCCTTTAGATTGTTGAGTCACGCACAATGGTAACCCGATCTAAATGACTGGAGATCCCAAGAACTAGGTTCAATGGGTAAAAACAAGCTATGTAGTGATATGAGTTGAACATGTTATTAATAAACCAAGAAGCATGTATTCCTGAAGTGATTAGAGGATGAGTTAATAGAAACTCTTAATGAGATGTATACTCTATTTGGAGTGGAGTACCTACCTTCAAGAGTGCTCTTGATAGACTCACCTTTGTGAATGTGGAAATTTGGCCGTTTCCTATGGAGTTTTGGGCAAAACTTCTTGAGCGTTCACTAAACTATGATAGACGTGCATGGCCATAAATGCACGGGCTTATTTGATTGCACTTTAGAAAAGGTTGTGTGTGATTTGATGTCAGGAATAGAGTTCAAGAATACGTGTCACTCTAGTAAAAACTGAATCTTATTCACTATACAAAGGTTCAAGTCGGATGACACTTTTATTTATGCACAATCTTATTTTTTTTAGAAACTACTCGAATATATTTTTAAAAATTCAAGTGGGGGATTGTTGAAAATGTTTTTATAAACATTAGGTGAATTATTAAAAATGTTGGAATAAGTGTATGAATGACTCTTATATGTGAATAGTCCCATATCATGGGACCATATGGAAGAAGCAAGTATTTATACTTGTTTCTAAGAAGTCATGTTGGGGCCTTGGGGCTCCCACTACATGCATTGTTGTGAGGAGGAAGATCATGCATCATGACCACCACACGCGCGCACGACCGACCGACTCGACCCGGTCCGGTTCAGTTTGGGCTTAGGCCTTGGCTTTGTGGTGTAGACACTTATATTTTTGGACCAGAAAACATTTTTTTTCGAACCGTTTTTTTTATGGAGAATTTTTATGCAATGGTAAACATTTGTCCCATAATTTAAGCAGTTCCGATTTTTTCTCCCCTTAGTAAAACCCTAATTCCCGTTCTATATATAGTCTTCAGCTATAGATGAGAAAAAATGACCAAATTACATATTCTTTTCTTGCCTCCGCCATTAAAATCTTCTTTCAGAAATTTTCGAGCAGTGCAAAATTTTGACCGTGCAAATCTACACTGATTTGTTGTGCAAGCAAATTGGTTATTATTTTCAGAGGCTATTTTATCCTAGAGGCGACGACGAAAGTACGAACTTGTTTGCACCTCTGACCAGATCGCTGAATTGTCTTCAAGAAGCCGGCGGTGATATAAATTCTTATTTTTCTTGTCTTCAAATTGTTGGAAAACAATAACTGAGTTGCGAACTAGGTCGCTTTCTTGAAGACGATTCGACGATCTGGTCAAAGGTGCAAACCAGTCGTTCTCTATCACCGTCGCCTCTAGGATAAAACAGCCTCTACAAGTAATAACTGATTCGCTTGCACAACAAATCAGTGCAGATTTGCACTTTCAAATAAAATTTAACTGCTCGGTACGTATTTTTTTTGAAGAATTTCAATGGTGTAGAAGGAAGAAAAATTAGGTGAAGAAGAAAAAATAGCGTTCGGCTTCTATTACTTTTCTCGGCCGAAATCTGAAGGTAATGTAGACGTGTAGAACGGTTTACTTAAAAATAGGATCATGGTTTTACCGTCTCAAAAAAAAAGCGGTTCAGAAAAACAAGGTTTTTTTTTCAGTCCAAAAATATAAGTGTCTACAAGCCCAAGCCCGAGCCATTCATATACTTATTCAAATTTTTAATAATTCAACCTTGTAAAAAAAAGCATTTTTCCAACAATCCCCCACTTGAATTTTTAAAAAATATTTTCGAGCAGTTCTCAAGAAACATAAGATTGTGCATAAACAAAGGTGTCTTCCGACTTGAACCTTTGCATAGTGGATAAGATTCAGTTTTTACTAGAGTGACACATGGTCTTGAACTCTATTCCTGACATCAGACCACACAGAACCTTTTATATAGTGTAATCAAATAAGCTCACGCATTAATGACCATGCACTTCTATCCCAGTTTAGTGAACGCTCTAGAAGTTTTGTCCAAAACTTCATAGGAAACGGTCGCATTTTCACGTTCACATAGGTGAGTCTATCAATAGCACTCCTGAAGGTAGGTACTCCACTCAAAATAGAGTATAGAGCTCATTAAGAGTTTCTATTAAACCCATCTTCTAATCACTTCAGGAATACGTGTTTCTTAATATATAAATTTAGCATGTTCATTTACTGACAGGCTGTGGAGGCTTACTATTGTTAATGATGTGAATATGTTTGAAAATTTAATCATCACATATAGAGACTACATAAACCAAGGTATCAAAACACTTGGGTTCAAAAATACTTTGGTTCAGTCAGTTAACATTGTTCCAATCCAATAATGCACACTCTTAGGACTCAAGCAAAGTGATTAGTGTGACCCAAAACTACAGTACAAGATAATGAGCTTGGTTCATGTTAGTTCATCATTATTACAATATTCTTTGTCACTACAATAATGTTAACAGGTATGTAGTGATATTATCTATACTGTTTAATCCCATCTTGACCTAAGTCAGAGAATCAAAGTCTGCATAAGCAATTTTTACACTATGTTTTGCCATGCAATATTCATTTACATGTTCTGATGGGGTGATATGTACATCAGACTAAATACGCTACATGTTGTGCATTGAGACTTCAGTTAAATAGTGTAAATCTCATACACATTCCTTCACCACGAGAAGCATCTTCCTTTCTGAAATAAATTACACATTTTCGTCTTGCATGTCCTCCGATGCGCCTGCAACGTCGATCTTTGACCATATACCATCAGCATCAACTAAGACATCACCTTCTTGTCATTCTCCAGTTTCGAGTATCACCAAAACTTTTCTTTACCAAGACGTCTTGCTAATTCTTCAGCTAATAGTTGACCAGGGGCGTCAGCATCTATTGCTGGAGCTACACACAAATCAGGTACATGATCTCCTGGAGAGATATTTAGGGCCAAAATAGCAGCTCCTGAAGCTGCATCCATCCCATATAACTTTCTTGATTTATACACCTTTGAGCTAGCAATATGGATATGAGGAGGGATGACATAGAAGCCGGACAACCAATCGACCCTTTTTATTTTACACTGTAAAACATAGCCAAGATATCACTTGGATCCCTAGCATTGTAAATGCTTTTCCACACAAAATTTGTGAAGTAGGATGTAGAATTCTTTAGGAAATCAAGAGTTGATTCATTCTTAGGAACATCATTTGACATAATATCCATTCCTACAAGGCACATAGGTTCAGATGCTACACCAACATAGTCTGCATGGTGAGATATGTTGAAATTGAAAATTGGAAGCACAAAATTCTTCAAACTTTGACCAAATATGGTCTACCCTCATTTTTTCGGAGTAAGAAGATGGATATTGAAAATTTCAGACTGGAACCCAACAAGTGAAATATTTACATCCATCGTCTCTTTTTTCCCACTTCACGAGCAAGCTATTATCTCCACGTTTATGATGTTTGAGGACAAGAAAAGAGCGCTTGTTAGTAGATTACTTCAAATTGTTGGGAAACAATGGCTGAGTCACGTACTTCGTTGCTGTCTTGAAGATGATTCGGCAATCTGGTTAGAGGTGCAAACTAGTTTATACTTTTGCTGCAGCCTCTAGGATAAAACAGCCTCTGAAAACAATAACCAATTAGCTTGCACAACAAATCAGTGCAGATTTGCACGGTCAAAATTTAGCACTACTCGAGAAAATTCTGAAAGAAAATTTTAATGGCGGAGGCAAGAAGAGAATATGTAATTCGGTCTTTTTTTTCTCGTCTATGGCTGAAGACTATATATAGAACGGGAATTACGGTTTTACTGAGTAGGGGGAGAAAAAATCGGATCTGCTGAAATTACGGGACAAAAGTTTACCGCTGCAAAAAAATTACCGTTGCATAAAAAATTTCCATAAAAAAAAGGGTTCGAAAAAAGCAATGTTTTCTGGTCCAAAAATATAAGTGTCTACACCACAAAGCCAAGGCCCAAGCCCAAACCGAACCGGATCGGGCCGGGTTAGGACGAGTCGGTCGGTTGCACGCGCGTGTGTGGTGGTCATGATGCATGGTCTCCCTCCTCACAACAAAGCATGTATTGGGAGCCCCAAGGCCCCAACATGACTTCTTAGAAACAAGTATAAATACTTGCTTCTTCCATATAGTCCCATGATGTGGGACTATTCACATATAGGAGCCATTCATACACTTATTCCAATATTTTTAATAATTCACCTAATGTTTATAAAAACATTTTTAGCAATCCCCCACTTGAATTTTCAAAAATATTTTCGAGCAGTTTCTAGAAAACATAAGATTGTGCATAAACAAAGGTGCCATCCGACTTGAACCTTTGCACAGTAAATAAGATTCGGTTTTTACTAGAGTGACACGTAGTTTTGAACTCTATTCCTGACATTAAATCACACACAACCTTTTCTATAGTGCAATCAAATAAGCCCGTGCATTTATGGCCATGCACGTCTATCCTAGTTTAGTGAACACTCTAGAAGTTTTGCCCAAAAATCCATAGGAAACAGCCACATTTCCACATTCACAAAGGTGAGTCTATCAAGAGCACTCCTGAAGGTATATACTCCACTTGAAATAGAGTATAGATCTCATTAAGAGTTTCTATTAACTCATCCTCTAATCACTTCAGGAATACATGCTTCTTGGTTTATTAAATAGCATGTTCAACTCATATCACAACACAACTTGTTTTTACCCATTGAACCTGGTTCGTGGGATCTCCAGTCATTTAGGTCGGGTTACCATTGTGCATGACTCAACAATCTAAAGGCAATAGTCCTATTCTTTTAGAAGAATTAAGGACTTTCTCTCTGGACAGTCCTTTCGTCAAATGATCTGCCAAATTTTCATCACTACGTACATGATCCACTCTAACGGTACCTGTAGAAAGTAGTTCTCTATTAGTAATGTGCTTATGACGTATTTGCCGTCCCTTACCGTTATAATAACGGTTCTGAACTTTTGCAATAGCCGCGGTACTATCTTAATGTATCAACACAGAAAAGTTAATACATGTTCGCCACTTCCCATTGGACTTCTTGACTAGGATGGGGTTTTATATCTAGTCAGGATATGTTGAATATCTAATGAATCTGTTATCTCTTAACTTCTCTACTTCTTCTTTCAAAGTGGTCGACCTCTCCGAACCCAACATTCGCCTTAGGATGCTTTGGTTTTATGCTTAGCGAATGGCTCATAACCGAAGGAGAGATCCCACACATATCAGCGTGGGTCCAGGCAAGCACATCCAAGTTTGCTTTCAAAAAGTCCGTTAATTCCCTTGTTTGGAAGGAATCCAAGCAAGATCCAATCTTCAAGACCTTTGTCAGGTCGTCGTTATTAATCAGAATGTCTACGGTTGCTTCATTATGTGTCGCCTTCCTGCTCCCTTGTTCTTTGTCCTCTCTAGGATCGATGTCCTCGGGCAGGTCATCAGGTGACTCCCTCGGCAACATTTTCTTTACTTGCTATGTTGAGCCCTCCACGGCAGGAGGGGAAGTATTCTTGGAATCCATATCTTTTCCGTTGCGTAGCATTTTTAATTCTGCTATATAACAGGTTCTTCCAGTGACCTGGTCGTCGTGAACCATTCCCACCACGGCTTCAGTTGGGAATTTCATCAATATGCACCAGGGTGCAATGTAAGCCCTAATTTCTACAAGGGTCGGTCGGCCTAAAAGGCATTGTAAGGCGAGTCAATGTCCATGATCACGAATGGGAGGATTCTAACTCTTTGGCGATCTCCCTCTCCTAGCTCTATAGATAAGTCGACCATTCCAGTCGGAGCAGTTGACGATCCATTAAAGCCACAGATCCAACCCTCACACGGTTTTAAATCCTTCATTCCTAACTTCATTTGATCAAAAGCTTTTTTAAACAAGTTGTTGACGGAACTTCCGCAGTCCACAAGGACTTTCCGTACTAATGTCAGCCCAATGGTTGTAGTAATAACCAATAGATCGACGCTAGCTAGGTACTTCAATTCCTACGCTCTCTCTGTCTCGAAAAATAATATCATCTACAGTTGTCTTTTGTTGTTTTACTGGTGCATCCTCTTTAAGATTGCTACGTTCTCCAATTTCTGGATGTTTGGTTGCGTTTACATACTGCTCCATTGTTCTGTTGCTATACCCAGCTGGATGTGGTCCCCCAATTATAGTATTAATGACTATGCCTTTTCCCTTTTGCCGAGTAGTGGGTTTGGAAGCGGGCTGATTATGGTTTGGAGCTTGTCCTCCTTGCCCCCTGTCCTTTGGGGAAACTTTTTATTCATCCAACTTTCCGGCATGAAGTAGCTTTTCCACAACATCCCTTAGATGATGACACTCATTCGTAGAGTGCCCATAAGTTATGTGGAACAAACAAAACTTCCCGATTTCACGTTCTTTTTCGGTCGAATCCCTTGGCGGAGGTTTCTTATACTAGACAACGTTATAGGTATCCAAATAGATATTTCCCAAAGTGTCGCTTAGCGGCTGTAATTTTCAAAAGTCTGAAATTGAGGTCTCTTTCTAGAAACATTCCTCCGATTCCTATTTCTTTTGCCACTGTTCCCGCCTTGGCGGTCATTTCGTCCATTCTTATTACCGACATTTACTTCGACTCTTCCTACGCTATCTCCGGACTGCTTGATAACAACATTGCTCTGAATGTCCTCCCTGGGAGCTCCATCAGACTTTCTTATTCGGTTGGCATATATATCTTCTCCTTATAGACGAATATTTGCCTTTTCATAGAACAACTCTCTAGTTAATGGCGGCTATCCAGCCAAGTATCCCTCAAACTCAGTGTCCTTATCAACTCAGTCTATCAGCCCATCAGGATGGTCTGCTCATGCGGGTCACTCACCTCTGTGACTGCCAGATTGAATTGATCCAAGTACGATTTTAGAGTCTCGCTAGGAGCTTGTTTGATTGTAGACAATTCAATGACACTTTTAGATTTTCAGGCGTGGAGTCGAAATTGATTTATGAAACTTTCACTTAACTCTTTATTACTATAAATTGACCGAGGGGGAAGTCAGGTAAACCACATCAACGCGACCTCTTCAAGATATATTGGAAAAGCCTTGAATTTTACAGCATCAGGAGTTGCCGCGGTGTTCATGTACCATGAATACCTCATCAAATGCTGCCTCAGGCCGGCTCTTCCTCCATACTGATCCATTGTGGGCAGATTAAATCGTCTAGGGAACTGAAAATCCAGGATATCGTTAGTGAAAGGGGTATGGCTATGCTCAATGCCTCAATTTTCGTTGGTGTAACCCCTATTGTCAACCATAATTTGGCATAACATTGCTTCCACCTCCGCATTGGTTAGCGTTGGCTCGGGGTCTACACTTCTGGTTCTCCTAATATATCTAGTCCCTATATCTGGTGATGTTCTTCGATCTCTGGCAGCTGTCGAGTTTCCTTGCCTTCTACAGTCCCGGTCGTTCACAGGACGAGTGGGTTGAAAAAGTTGTCATTGTGTAGGGTTAGTAATGTTGGAATCCCTGGGAAGGGCACAGGATCCCTGCATCGGTAGCAACATTGATTCTCTAAAAATAGGATCATTAGGTCCCAAGGAACGAGTCGCGTCTTCACGAGATCCCAATGATCCAAGTGTCAGTTGCTCAATGTTCTCAGGTCTTTCGTATGGCTTCCTTTAATGAAGATGTCTTTCTTCCGAAGAAGATAAATGGCCTGCGGCGAGATGATGAGTTGGAGAAGGTGTTCTTTGCCTGCGAAGCTCGTCTATCTGCCTACTCATGTCCTTCATGTTTTCTCGCATAACGACACTTTCACATCTTTGGGCCTCTAGAGCGTCATTAGTTCTATCCAACATATCGAGCAGGCGTGAGAAATCCATATGCGAGACGGGTGTAGAAGCAGTAGGCTGATTATTAGTTGTCGTGGCTGGCATTGGAGCACTTGCAGTGGCTCGAGTAGAAGTACCAACCTCAACTGCAGCCGGTTCAGATCGGGTAATGGTAGTGCCTCCAGGTCGGTTTGGAGGAGTGTTACCAGCAACATTCAAGCCTTCTGTTTGTTTCGGTCCTGCATCATCGGGTTGGCTCGATGCATCGCATCCGGTTTGGGTCGAATTGTCCCCTCCGGATCGGTTCGGATCCGAACCGGGTCTTCGCGACCTGGTAACTACAATCGCCTGCTGATCTTCGTTTGCATCATTTTCCCGAGAATTTTGTGGTTCCTTTCCTCTTCTTCGAGCCATAAAATTTAAGTCTTTTTAGATCAATGAAACTTCAAAAATAGTGGAAAGGCGGACTTACTTCTTCAGACTTGAGAATACAAACAGTAGAACAATAATCCGGAATGCTGAGAATTCAAATTTCCCAGTCAAAGCACCAAAATGTTAGACTAAAAAATGGTTCTAACACCCAATTGACTAATAATTCTAGATAGAATTAAGTAAAAAGCAGTAAGAACACAAGATTTATAGTGGTTCGACATTAACAAGCCTACGTCCACTTTATACTTCTTTGATTGATGAACTAATCACAAATACAATGAAAAGAACCACTCAATCTCACTAGTACAATCAATAATTTCTCTCAATTTTGTAGAATCATACTCAAGGATTCTGGGTACAATCCGAAATGAATAGAGGAATATTGTTTGTGATGAAGCTTGAGTGGATGGAGAGCCGAAAAAATCCCTGAAAATGGTGAATGCTGGTGTATTTATAGGCTGTGAATGCTGGTGTCTGATGCCACGTGGGGCCCGTCCCATAAATCTCGGAAATGGATGCATCACAATGAAGACAACGCATAGAGATCGTGGGTAAGTAGGGTTGTAACCGTCCCATATTTATAGCTACGTGGAGTGCAACCGTTTCATTTCAACAGCATCATCGGGTCGGGTTGGTGAGAGGAGTTCTGAACCGAACTGATGTCCATCAATTGGTTCGCGACTTCATCGGTGAGTAAAAAAAGGGGACCGGTCCAAGCAACCCGATCCGACCTGAATCCCTACGTTTGGTGAGAGTGGAAGTAACAACTCTCTCTGAATTCGGTTAGTCATTTGGTAGCCCATCCTATTGGTCCTTTTCCTCTTATTGATTATGTCTTTTACCTTTAAATGAGCTCAACATACGATTCTCAAGCTTTGTGTACACTACGCCATAGATGGCCTACGGCAACCCCGGAAAAGTGACACAGTAGGTGCCAAAAAGTGTCGCTATAGGCAAAAAATGATATGTGGCAACACTTTCTTGGGGTTGCCTTTTGTCGCGTTGCCTTAGAGTCAAAGGCAACGCCTTTGCGACCCTATGACAATATCAGTACAGGTGTTGCCACAGGTACCAATACAACAAAAAATTAACCTTTCACAACTGGCAAAAACAGTTGTAATATGTCTATGACAGCTGGCAAGCACCAATAGTTATATCGCAATCGTAATAAAGTCAACCTTTTTTACAACTGTTTCTAGCAGTTGTTAAATTTTGTTTTATAACTGCTAAAAGCAATTATATCTCAACTGCTATTAATTAAAATTTCCATAATATTATAATTATAACCGCTATTTCACTACAACAAACATAACTACTCACATTAAGAGAGAAAAAAATTCAAGTTTACACCATTTATTACAAAAGTTTTCTACATGGTCTCATGACTACTTTACTTTCGCTTATTACACAACAACACAACACAATAATCATAATAAATTTCTAATAAATAAACATGATCTAATATTACATACACAAATAAAATACTGGGATTATGTTCAATAGCAGTCATGCGTAGAAATGCTTCATTCATGAAGTGTTCATATCAGAATCAGAATGGAACGGAGATATTTCCCAACACCACTTTCTCCACTAACCGAAATGGAATTGTTATTTCCTTCATTTATCATATAAAAGAAGAGAAAGTGTGAGAAAATGCAGCAAGTAACAATAACTTGATCTTGACCAAAACAAATCTGAAACACTAAATGCTATTGACGAAAATGAACATTATTAACACTCAACACATAAAACTTCTAGACCAAGTAGGGTAAAAAACTTCTAGCAAAAGAAAAGAAATTTGACATCTTTAATATTCTAGAAAAACTAACAAATGGGCAGGTGACATAAGAAAAGGTCCAATTTCATTAAAAGGTTTGAGGCAAATTAGTGCATGTTGTTGTCCACTGCTCATGATAGGGTGTTAAGAAGCTCCAGCATATTTCGACCAGCTACATGAATCCATAATACATGAAAATGAGAGAAGAATATACCTTTCTACTACTATCAGGATCAGTCTCTCGTAGCCTCAAACTAAGAACATAGTTTTCAATGTTATCTCTTCATATCTCGACACATAATTGTTATTGTAATAAGCTGCAGATTCACTAGCTTGCTCATCTTTATTTGTTGCAGGTTCACCAACTGACTTAAAAAGATATTAGAATGAATTTTTATGAGCTTTTTTGGATAAAACAGCACAAAAATATTTTGTGTTATCATGGGCCGTAGTAGTTAACCAATTACATATAGATTTTGGTTTCAAAAAAGAAGCTAGCATATCCAATTTAATTTGATACTCCACTTTGCTTCTTAGTGTAGCTCAAAATTGATGGCAATATGATGTTTGTCAACCGTTGCTTATTCTTCGCAGATTTCTACTTCTTTCTACAAGGTATTTTGGTTAAAGCTCCAGCCTCACTTATTGCTTTACATTCTTTTGAAATGTCAGTAAGTCACACAACTTATTCCTAATATATGGGATTATCACGTCTTCTTGTATATTTGTAAAATATTCCTCAAATTGGCACCAATGATTGCAGTATTAGAAAAGTTTAATACCATTACTACCAGATATGTTGTTTAACCAAACAAGAAGAGGTGACTAGTCACTAGTCACTGATGATAAAAAGCAGAGGCTCTAGAGTTTGGAAAATTAGTAAACCAGCACAGGTTAACTAGAACTCTACCAAGCCTGCAATCAATGTCCTAATAAGGCCCTGATCTCCATGTGAATGTAACACCACTAAAATTATGTTCAATAAGACCCTACCTATAAGCAATTATTTAGTTCATCAGTTTTACTTATAGGCAAACGTTTACCTCCTGACTTTTCCTCGGTTACAGTTAAAATATCCTAAATGCAAACAGATGTAATTGATCCACTTTCCAACTTAAGGATGTCCCATAACTCTTTTCTAAGATTTTCATCGTTTCATGGATAAATGAATGAAATGACAAGATGACTCCTCCAAAATCATGTAGTGGAACTGTGATCTGCTATTTGCTAGGTGACAGAAGTATATAGCGGCCAACTATGTTTATTTATCCATGCTACACATTTGTGAACTTAATATATTAATCCTCAACCAAATTTCTATTGTACACATTATCTTTATTAATTTCCGTTGAACACTTCTCGTTCCGATTAAATAGTTAATCTCAACCGACCAATTTTGGCCTTTAGTCCACTAACATTCTGCACTATCAGATTAACTAGTTAATCTCAACCGACCAATTTTTGTTGTACACACTATCAGGAATGGCCAAAACAACAAGATAAGAGATAGGAATGACCTAAATAGTTCAAGTATGTGCCGTAGATAGCAATCAAAATATAATCCAACCTCGTATAACAAATTCCCTCATAAAATTTTTATGAACCTAATGATTATAATCCAAGCGAGCATAATAATTTCTTAGGCATTGAAATTAACATTTTGCAAAGTTTTTAACATGATTTATAATATACTGAAAAAGAAAAGAATGGACAAGTAATTTCTAAACATGGTAGCGATAGTCAAGTATATCACATTTTCTAATGTTGATAGCACCCTTGTCACAGCCAAGAAGAATGTAATCATAAGCACTTCAATAAACATTTTTATATGCATGTTCATGGTCAAAGTGAAAGTGTAGCATGCATCTTAAAGCAAGTACTGGCAGGCATAGCATGTCAATAAACAAATAAGGGACCAACCAAGTCATTTCCAGTTCAGCATGACATTGTCAACCACAACCGTACACAGGAAATATGCAAAAAAAAAAAAAAAAATTGTACCAAAAAAAAGTTTAGCAGTGTATAACAAACTAGATTGTGTGAAAAAAATTTAGGAATTTTACCTCAATAAATGCAAAGCGTAAGGGAGACAACGGACAAAATAGCCAGACTGTTGCACAGACGGAGTTGGGGGAAGGGCACAACAACCGATTAGAATTGCGACGTCCAAAGAATGGGAAATTGCTAAGGTAGAGGATGGCAGTAAAGAAGTGGTAGGAGAAACAAAACAGCGACGATAAGCAGGGACGTTGATTGTCTCGAAGCCGACCAATTTGATTGTAGATGAAAACTAGAAGGGAGGATTGATGGTGATTCGATTTGGAATTAAGGATCGGTGATTTTGAAAATTAGGGATCTGTGATTTTGAAAATTTGGGGGTAGAAACGAAATGAAAAGGGAGGCAGCAAAAAGAAAATAAAAGCGAAAATAGAAATAAGTGAGGCGCAGATTGGTGATGTAGATGGACAACTGAGATTTTGTTTTAACTAATGGTGTGGATCGTTGAGATGTATTTTTTTTAGTTTTTTTAATTAGAATATATCTATAACTACTGCAACACAATTTGATATCTCTGCTAATACATTGAAGTCTGTGTTGCAATAGACAAAAATGTGTATAGATATGGTAACATTGTTGCTAGCAACACCTTGAATTTTCGTTGCAGTAGGTCATCTATGGCGCAGTGATAGCCTGACTACAAAGCAGGCTAACAATTAGCTTTCATCAAAATATATGATTTGATTCGTAATTACATTTATGTCGAGAATTATATAGTTACCTGTGTAGATGCACCCAATTTTTATCCATCTCCATCTAACACATTAACTTTCATTAAATTAGAATGATTAAATTCTAATATATTGTTAATAAACATTGAATGTTTTTTTTTTCATACTTTTGTAGGAAAATAAATAATCGGTACTAAACATTAAGGATGCAGTCAAATACACGTGAAGAGTCATTTGCAGGTAAATGAAAGATAAATATGGTTCATAAATAATACTTCTGTATGTTTTATTTTAGAATGAGGTTTTTTGGACAAGTAAACAAATATTATTATTCTATCAGTATATGCATTATAGGTTTGCACAAGTATTGTCTATGTCCCTATACATGTAGATTCATTAAAATTCTTGAATCGATTTTCTCTGCATGGTTTGCTACCACATAAATTAACATAGAAAGTTGGAGCATCAATCAAAATCTAAAACACCATAGTCTGCTTAAAAGAATAAATGCAGAAGTTTGACTAAAGAAAAGAAGTTAACATGAAATTAATTTGCTAAAGACTAATTGTACAAAATTTAAGATACTAGATATGTAAATTTCAGGAATTAGAAATTCGAAAGAGTGATCAAATCTAAACCACTTCCATTACACTGAAAATGCAGACTATACATAAACTTTGTGTGAAATTCATATTTTTAATATGGATTAAAAAAAAAGATAAATGATAGGATAATCAATGAAAAAAATAAAAAATTAAGGAAATGCTTACATTGAAACTTGAGAACGAAGGGCGCCGTCGTGCCGCTGCTGACAACTATGACTACAAACTTGAGCACGAAGCGAAAACTAGGATTCTTCCACGGACGATGGGTGCTAGCTACGTGAATTGAACGTAGATTCCTCCCCTGCTACCGATTCGCTTCCATTAAGACAACAGAGACGGAGATTGAGCAATGGTGGCGACTACAAAGATGACCGCAAACAACGATAAAGGCTACGGATGACGAAGATTTGTAATTGACTTGGATCGGTGATTAAAAGTTTATGGATTTTTATTTGGAGTACGCAGAAGAAAGTAGGAGTGGAGGGAAGTAAAATAATTTCCCGCTTAAATTTTTATCAGCGTTCATCGCATTAAATTCACATATTATATTTGTTTCTAACGATAAAAAGGAGAAAACGTTGTTTCCTGATGCTGAGAAATCCAACTTTTTTGTAGTGAGACCATACTAAATTGGCTTTGGAGTCTGTACCGATCAGTCCACACCGCATCGGCTTTGAACCGTCCTTGTGTCACTCTCTCAAACTTATACCTGAGTCACAAATACCAATAACCCCTTTGAATACATTCTCCGCAGCAAAATCCATGTCTAAACTATTCATAAGACTTCTATCCGAAGTCGTCATAATAAGGGAGCTATCCCGATGTTCATCGTATGTCGTAGATATCGTACTATGTCTCTCATCTCTCTATCTCAAACAGTCAACCCAACAAAACTTAATATCGTCTTTTCTGCATTGTAGAGAAAACTATCCATCACAGTAGCCTTGCTTCCTATCCTAGAATCACCGTCATCAAATGATGAATCACTACATAGAAGCACCACATTATCATTTCAAGCTAAAGTTTTTGATCGAAGAGACATCATATCGAAATTGCTATTGAACAAATCATCATACCTTGCTCCTCAAATCGCACCATCGTCCATGTCAAATTGGGTAAAGTGACCGATAAGAACAATAATCGATATCGATGACTTCATAGTAATCGATCACGACTACTCTGATCACCTATTTAACCAAAATTGGTCAAATTTGTATCCATGGAGAAACGTCCAACATTTGTTGCGAAATCCAACTCGTTGCCAAGTCCATCCTTTGTCTTCAGATCTTTCACCAAGATCCAATGTTGTTATCTTCAAATCCGTCGCCGAGCTCTAATTTTGCTCCATCGTTAAATCCATCGCTGCTCCGTCATCGACCCCATTATTGCGCTCTGAGGCTTCATTGAGAATTTATCTCATCCGTTCGATTCTGCCATCCTTGTGTGCTCAATCAACACAATACAATATGTGTGTTTGATCGATAAGCAATCCAATTTCTAACGAATGAAATATTTCCTAATACTATATCGCCTATGAACGAAATTTTAAGCTAAACTAAGCAAACAATCCAACCATGCAACCAATAGTCATACAAATTCCTAAACTAGCCTACAAATATCCATAATAGCAATAATAATTAAATAGAACTTATCAATAGCAATCAAAGTGAGATACGCGTCCAAATAACCTATATCTAATAGTGTAGTTAAAATAGCGCGTAATAGCACATAAATGGGTAAATAGCGCGTAGTAGCACACAAACAAATAAAACACGGTATTTATGGTTAAAACTACTTAAATCACTTATTAATCTTTTTATTAAATACCTATTAGCTTCATCTATTCTAAATATTACGTTTTATAATTAGAAATCATTTAAAACGTCAAATTTATGCTATATAAGCAAATACAGTCTAGTGAGGGAAAATATCACTCATCTTAGTCAAATCAGTCCAAACTAGCTTCACAGTGTAGAGCTCGTCAATACGAGTCCATAGGAAGAAACGTCATCCAATTCTGATCTCATACGTAAAAGCTACAAATGTTATAAATTTAAGGGTTAAGTGGATAATTAACAAACTTAATTAATTACAATACTAATCACATTCACTAACTAATCATTCTTCCCTAATACCAAATTTTTGGTCGTTACTTGTAAGCAGAAACCCACCAAGTTCCATACCTTCTTTCCTCTCTAATCCAACCAATACTCAACGAAATCATGAACCGTCAATTCGTTTGAACTACACTACGCGAGCTCTTTCCGGTTCACCCACCCATAACATGCTCGAGCTCCCAAGGGAAACTACAACCTCGGCCATGTACAGGGTTGTCCAATGCGTTTCGGCCAGGACCACCGTGCGCCACCTAGCCTTGACTAGAGATGCTCTGCGCCGCCATAAACCTAATGCAGTCAACCTCATGATCTCTCCTTATTTAAATTATGTGAAATCATGAACCCTAATTTATGGATTGAGGCAGTTGTAGGTTTCTACCGTGAATGGAACAATAACGGGTGAGATTGAATAGTAAACGGGCCAATAGAAGTCTCTTGTTTTGGATATGTATAATATTTAATCCAAAAACAAGGCCCAAAACTCGCGAATTCCAATCAACACGTGTCGCCTGCTATCATCTATGTAAAAATGCCTCTTGAAATAATGAGACTAGTCTCGAAACCGAAATCGTATGTATGTGGAAGTTAGCCTTTCAAACTCGAATAACAATGTCAGTTTCTTAAAGAAATTGACACACATTTAATTTACGAACGACCAAACAGTACGTCTGTTCGCTATGAAACTTGGCGGCGTATAACAACTCACTACTACGATTCCAAAAGCATAAATTTCATCTAAATCCGACATAGTGCTCCCGAAATGGCTATTTACGCATATTTCGAGATCGTTATGACCGCCAACTGGTCCAAATTCGAAATATAGCGATCCATATACTTATTCATCACGTAACGAACAATCCAGACTCAACGGAACTAGTCCCAAGTTTTGATTTAATTTTTTAAGGAAAATCCTATTTTGGTACCGTCAATTAAATAGTTAATGATCAACATTTAAATATTTTATTTATATATCTAATCGTTAAAATATAGTTTGTTACAAAAACATTGAAAACCTATGCTCTGATACCAAATGCGGGGAACATCGATTATGGTTGTCACATCACAAAATTATGAACTTTTTTAAAATCTTTTTGAATATAACATAATCAAATGCAAATCAGAGATATGAAACAATCACAAAATCAAACTCAGATGAAAATAATAAGTAAATGTAGTAAAGGAAAGAGCATGAGAATTTATACTAGTTCGGGGTTACTCTACATCCAGTCTCACACAACTTAGGATTATGCTTATTTCTTTTCAAATATACGTCGATATTACAATCCTCAATTTCGGGGCCAAGAGGTACACCCCACCTGCTTCTGAGTACAGGGAACTCTCTTGATTTAACCAGGCTACAAGATCATCTAATTGATTTACGGGCTACAATCACACCCAATTGATTTGAACATGCCACAAATGTACTTTTTTAGTAACAGTTTGATAGAGAGACTCGATAGGATTTTGATCTTTCGATCTATGACTACAAATGTTCCTATAACTCTGAATAAATCTTAGATCTTTGAGATAGAGTGGTAGAGAATTAAACTAGAGTTGATCTGGTTTGATTATCTTTGAATTTCGGCAGAGTTTGGTCAAGCATTCTTGAAATTTAGAAAGGAAATGGAGTGGAGAAGGTGTGAAGAATAATAAGAAAAATTGTTAAAAAATCAATTTTGTTTTGGTATTTATAGGGAAGCAACAACCATGTCCATTCACGAAGAGATTCAGACGATTATGCATTTCTTCTGAAATCAAAATTTTGAAATCAACGGACACCATGTCGACATGGGGTATCTCAAGATGTCTACATCCCTATTAAAAATTAAAATTTGAATTTTGGAAAAATAATGAAAATAATGTATAAATTGATCAAAGCAATTCTGAAGTTTAAACAAATTATTTATTATAAGATAATATAATAAAGTAAGAATATATATATTTAAAACGTATATTTATAATATATACATATAAGTGATATTAAAACTTACGTATAAATTATAATTTTGAGATTTCAGACTAAAGTATTTAAATCAGAAGTTGGTTTAAAAAATAAAAGATGTTTTAAAACAAGTTATTAAGTAAGTTTATAAAGGGAAAGTGATTTGAAATATTTTGAAAACAAAAGCTAAGAAGAATTTTAAGACTAAAATATTTTTAGAGAAAATCTTATAAAAAGGAAAAATTTGAAAACCATTTTGAAGTAGTTTTGTGAGTTCGTGCTTGTAGAGTATTCCATCATGTCAAGCCTCGATTCTCACCAAAACTAGATTTAGTTGTGAGTTTCGTCCCACTAACAAAGAGAGAAGTGGGTTTATCCTATAAGTAAAACCTAAATAAAGGTGTTAGCATTATTATGAAGTTTTAACGAAAATTCTAGACTCTATTACTTATTTTGATATCTTGAACCTCGAATTTTTGAAATATTTGATACTCACGAGTCTTCAATCTTGAATTCTTGAATCTTTATACTATACAATTTTCATTCTCAATACATGTCTATAAATATCATGCATATACATATAGACTCAACATAAAATGTTAGTATACATATTTTATAATAAGCCATAAAGTTTTTGTCATCAAAACCATCATCTCAGGAACTAACAGTCTGACATCTAGTTTTATCCAAAGAAATAAAGCATTTGTTATGTGTCTAGCATTCTCATTTAGGACATGAAAACATATATACTTGAATATGTCCATTCGAGGCTCTCCAATGATTTTTAGTTGTTTGTAAATTATCCATTTATTGTTCGGCATATGCGAACAATGTCTGAACTTAAACATTGTCTGAAAATGTTAGTTAAGGTTGTTAAATTAATTAAATAGACCCATGAATTCCTCCTATTATTATGTAGTCTAAGGACAAAATAGATACTTTAAGTAGAGATAAAATATATTTAAACTTGAAACGACGATACAGAATTTGACACAATAAATCTCAGTCTCAGTGATTGGATTTCTTTTTGAATTCAACCTTCAATCTATAGAAAAATAAATTCAGTGGTTCATAATTTGTGCATTCAATTTTTTATCTTAATAGTCGTTTCCTTAAATAAATGGACAAATTGACACCATTAATCCAAAGGTTCACATGCCTTCCCATATTAATCTAAAGTTTGGAATATTTTTAGTTAATCCCAAGTATTGGGGTCCCTTCCCGTTGACACCAAAAAATGGTACAACACCCAAGAAATGATATTGTAGAGAACAGATGAAAACAAATAAATGAAAAATGAAGAGAGAAGCAATCACACACAGGTTTATAGTGGTTCGGCGTTAACAAGCCTATGTCCACTTTATAATCTCTTATATATGCAATGAACTATTACAAGTGAAACAATCACAACAATAATATAATCAGAGATTTTTCCCAAGATCCCTTCTTTTGAGTCTAGAAGGTTTATTTATAAATGCTACAACGTTCAGATTAGTTGAGGTACGCATTATTCTATCCACATTTTTAGGAGAGCATGAAAAAGCGTTCTTCTCATGAATAGTGGCAAGATTTCAACAAGTAGTGACAGGTGGCAGCTGACCCGATATTTAAGGATGGCTGGAAGCGGTCAAGTAGGAGTAGGAGCAAATCTTCAGGAGGATACTTAGCACGGAATCAAGCTAGGCCTGACTCGATCGGTCTGAGGACCACGAGCTCCAGCTGGGTTGCATACTAGGTTCTTATGTTTGGCCTAAGTCTCGGGCTCGGAACGGAACATCCATCGATCGACTAATTGTTTGGTCCGGGTAACTCAGTCCTTCACGTCACTTTTGCCAAAGTCTATGATGTCGATGGATCTTGATGGCCTTGCCAAAAGGTTGGTCAACACTCTGCCCCCCAAAGCATGTCGTGCTAAGAACGTGGCATGCTTCGTGATTTTTCATTTACGATCACCTCTTGGTGTTAAGATTTAGGAAGACCATGCTTGTGTCGAATTGAAAACTCTTTCGTGATTGCATGAACCAAGGATCGATCGATCGGATGTTTTAGGAGTTGTCACTGATCAGGAAATGATGAAGCTTTGCAGTCATATGTTTATTCGGCTAGGATTGGCTCGCTATCTTGATGACACATTAGCCCCATAGTCATAATCACTAGTCGTGTCAACATAATACGAAGGGTCCCTTCGTTCTATTATAAAAGGTTAGCCTACCTTCATTATTTACTTTTATTCTTTACTGCATCCAAACCCGTTATTTTCCACAGAAATTATAAAATCCTTCTCCATTGAAGATCAAGATCGTTTCTTCCGATCTCTTCACAGGTATGGATTAATTTTTCCTTTTCTCACCATTAAACACATTCTGGTATGATTCCGCACACAAATCTTCCCCCTTTTTCCTTTTCCGTTTCAATTTGCATTCAATATGGTCTGTGGTTTAAATCGCTGGTGTCGACTTCGTTGGAGCTGTGATCCGATGGTAAGGCGGCGGTCACAGGTGGTTCTAAGAGCTTAGCTGTGATAGTTAGTAATGGAAGTGGAATCGCCTTTGTGAAAAGGTAGGGGAATGAAGAAGTGTATCAGTCTTCAAAGTAATTTGAATTTCGAGGCGCCATTAATTCTGAGTACATGTGGCAGTTAGAAACAGGGTGCGACTGGATAGGTGTGCTCAGGTAATTATGATGACTGTTGATGTGACTAGGCTGGAAAAGACAGATGTAATCCACGATCGATGTTTATGGAGTTGATATCATACAAGAGTTGACCTGACTGACGATGGCATCCATCCTTGAAATTTTTTGACAGTACAGCTAAGCCCCGAGCTGACCCTTATGGAATCCTTTGAACCTCGTTTCCTCTTATCATGATTATTGTAGATTTGTACTTTGATTTCCAGTTCCAAATTGATTGAGCTAATTCACTCGCATTTTGTAGATAATTAAAATAGGGCATCATGAGTTTGAGTATACCCCTCGTTGTTATTTTTCTCTTATACCATCATATTCATACACGGGAATGCCACAATTTTTCATATTCTAATGAAAAGTTTCTTATGAATAGCACAAAAAATGGCAAGGAGATACCAAACTCGCAAAGCTGGAGCAGGCAGGGGTAAGGTCATATCCACTCCTGTAGACTTAGATAGTGTCTCAGCCTTTGAGTTTGGGACTAATTCCGATCCTGGCCTGAATACCGAAACCCAAGATCGGTTAACAAACTCGTCACTTGCTGGAGAAGGAACAAGCGGGTCGGCGGTTATTGCAGAAGCACCCGACACTCTCCCCGATGTTATAATTCTAGAAACCCTATGGACACTCAGCCTCATACATTAAGCTTAAAACAGTTGAAGCGGCTGAGTGCCAAGCATAAAATCCCTTGGGAAAACGTTTGTGTTCCTCAAGAGGGTGACCGTCTCCTTGACCCACCGACCGGGTACATGGCGTTAACCCACCCAATGTGTTCTGCAGGGGCCTTCCCTCTGTTTTCTCCTTTCGTAGTAGACTTCTTGAAGCGAATGAATATAGCACTGATGCAACTCCTTCCGATAGCATATACTAATATGTTGTCATTGTATATTTTATTCATGGAACACTTGTGTCAACCTCCAACATTCGAAGGCATAGTCTTTTTCTTCAACTTCAGGCATCGAGATGGCAATTCCCCTTCTTTCACTTTCTTCGAAGTTGTCCGGTATTAGAAGATAATAGAAGACATACTGAGCAAACAAGGGGACATCAAACATGAATGTAACTATGTTCATAAACCAAGATGCGCCCGTCGTTGGCTCCAGAGCAGTAAGTTTCACATTTTAGTCGATCGACCCATAAGGAGGTCTCTTACATGAATCATCTCCATGCAGGTGGTGACCCCGGAAAGCCTACGGAGACAGAGTTCCAAGAGCGCTTTGTTATGTTGGCTGGCTTAAACAAGGAAAGCTGAAGCATTGATAAATGTATGACCGACGCACAGTTGCATCGCTACCATCTTCTTGATGTGAACAGGTCATTAGGTTCCCTAATAAATCAAACTTCTCCCTCGACTGTTGTTCAAGTCGAGGTGCCCCCAACCGAAAACGTATCGGCCACAACTAGAAACGTGCCTCCAGTCGGGAAGCAATCCGACCATCTTGAAGTTGGGAAGAAAACCGCTACCATCGTTCATCCCCCGAGGAAAGGGAAAAAAGTTGCTAGAAGAAAACTCAGAAAAGGGGCAGACCTTTTAAAGAAAAAGAAAGGCCCGGGAATTAGTGTTGTGGAAAAATTTCCTGAATAGACGAGCGTGAAAGAGTCTCGTGATCATCAGCCAAGAGTCCCTATAGAAAAGAACACTCCCTTCATTCAGGATCCACTTGAGGAAGAAGCGTATTCCCCTTATGATGGTTTAGACAACCTAGAGCTCCCCGACACAATCCTACCTTCCCAGAACCTTGACTCGACCACTTTTTTCTCCATGTTAGGAGAAGAGTCCATGTTTGCCGACCCAAAAGAAATGAGAGAGACAAGACAAGTCCCGGTCTTGGGTCGGTCTAAGGGGAACCACTTAGGACACACATATATTACTAGCACTGCACGTCACAACACTACTTTTTCATGTACATGAAAAATACTGACCATTTTTTTAAAGATATTATGGAAAGCGAATACTATTATAATAACTTCAGTTATCTCCTTAAAAAGGGTTGCCATGCTCGCTCGTCTTTACTGCAAGAAAAATGAGATGACGACAGACGGACCCATGAGCACAAGGGCGATGATGAAGAAGGAAAGAAAGAGCAGGAAAAGAAAGAGTGAGAGAGGAAGAAAGGAGGGAAAAAGGACCGAGAAAGAAGAGAACGGATGAGGCACAAAAAGTATAAGGAGAAAAAAAAGAAAACTCTGGAAAATAAGAATGACAGGGAGTGCAAGACGCATGCGCACCCAAGAGATGACAAAACTGCGAGTGAACATTCTCATATTGCTTCCCCTCCTCCATGGCTTCCAACCGACCCTCCTTCCAAAACACACTCAACTAACATCCGTGGTCAGGATCTCGATCCTCCCTCCAGGCACCTTAAAGAAAACCCCAGATGCCAATTCCTTCGACTCGAGAGATAACTTCCGCTGACAGAATTAAGGAGATAGAAGAAAATTTCCCTCGTCATTTCTTTACAGGGATCAGGTCTGTCCCCGACCTACAACTATTTCCACCAAGCGCTCGTAACCGAGTTAGGTCCGAGGTGGATTTTACTTTAAATCAGTATGGCGCCATGTACACATTCACAAGGAGTGTTAGTGATGTTGCTAAAAACATGGAAGCAGAAAATGATAGAATGAAGGCAGAGTTGGATGCTGGGAAAAAAACCCTGGAAAAAGTGAAGAAGGAACCAGAGACATATAAGACTCAAGTGGTTGTTCTCAAAGAGAAGTGTGAGAAGTCTATGAAGGAAATAGGAGACAAAACTGGACAACTTCGCATCGAATTAAATCATTCTTCCTCCCTTACTCGAACTGCTCAAGATGAAATGAAGTTGGTAAGGCAAGAATGTGCATCTCTCAAAGCTGAGAATGAGATGTTAAGAAGTGACATGGGTCGTTTAGATTTGGAGGTACAGGACCTCAGGACCAGACTTGCCGCATCTAAAATGGCCAAAAGACAGGCCGAGAGCAATGCCGACACGGTGATTGAAAACGTCAGCAATGCTTGGATTCAACACGTAGTCGACATCCAAACCATCAAGGCCGACCATGTCGCAAAAATAAAAGCAATGAGCATTTAGTTCGGGAAATATGTGTTGTTGTTTTTCTCTCAATTCCTTCGTCATAGAAATCTTTTGTGAATGGACAATTATTAACGGGTACTGGCCGATACTTGGGAGGTATTCATGAAGGAGGAAACTGAGGCTGCGTAGGGATAACCGGTGAATGAGGAGGTTTTGATAGATCGGTTCTTGCGCGATTGTGAGTAGAAGCATTGGCTAAGGGAAAGAATATATTGAGTGACTCGAGAAACGCCGAGCGATGAAACATAAAAGGAAAATCAGTCCTAGTAGGAAGGATAGTGTGAGATAGGATAAGGTGTCTCTCCCCTCTTCCATGGGTGACACTACCGGTTCATCTGCTGTCCTTACCCCAAATCGATCCTCTAGAGAAGCGGAGGATTAAAGCCCGGATGACCCCCCTTTGCCTCTATTCCGAAGCAAGCTAACTGCTCCCTCTCCCGATGTAGAGATCCCAAACAAGCCGATTGAATCATTTGTTGATGGTAAATGGTCACTTTTTTCTTGACTTTAGAAAGTTTTCATCTTTTCCAAGCTTAAGTGTCATGTTTCATGTTGCAGGTACTCCAGCGGAGAAGATAGTTACTGGTTCTGCATCCGAATTTCCAAAAGAAGATTTTGCTGCCGCACCAAGCAAAGACGTAGAAATTATCGACCCTTCAAGGGAAATAGAAGCCAGGAATGCTCATTCGGTGATGAAGATGACATAGTAATTATTAGGGAGAACAAAGGGACCGATTCCTTGACCATGGTGTAAATCAAGCGTAGAGAAGAAAACAGGGTCTCTGCTTTCAAGGTCGATTCATCCTCTGATCCACTTGATCGCCCATCACTACATACGATTGCTCCAACTACTAGTGCCTCTGTTCATGGAATCCCTTCCTTAGCCCATCCTAACAGGAACAACAGGAAATATAACACATCAACATTCGGTCATTCTACTTCTAATGACCAGTCCAGGAGGCAAAGGTCTCATTTGACAACTGAGAATACCATGATGATGATCAAGGAGAAAGAGTTGGAGAGATCCAGAAGTCTGGTGGTAAGCCACCCCGAGATTAGAAGCCCTTTGTTGTATGTTTATTTTAGGCCCTTTGGAAATCATTTGCGAGTGCTGACCTCGTGTTTTTGTCTTCATTAAGTCTTGATTTTTGTGGACGAAGTTTAATTTAACTATAAGCAGTGTTATTTTGTAAACAAAACTTGTGTTGACCTTTAACACTGTTTATTTGCCTCCAAATACTTGTATTACTGGTATGTTTGAAGGATTATAAAATACATATGGGAACAACGTCAGTACCCTCAGTTTAGCTCAAACTCCGAGGATGGCTCGGGTGGAACCCACGGTCAGATGGCTTGTCCATCCTCATGCCCCCAGTGTCATCGGCGACCAATTCAGATGTCGAGTCCTCTAGTCGACCCTAGGATTGACTCGACCCGGACTAGAGGTCGAACGATTTCGGATAGGAGTACGTTAGTCTTTTTATACTCTTCCCCTAGTTGTTAGGGGTTAAATTTCCAAGGATCGAGTGGTCTTTAGTCAGAGTGCACCTTTCACACTCGTACATAATTTTATACTCTTTTTCAAGTCATGAGAATCAGAGTGGTTCAAACAGGCAGTCATGTTGTTTACATCGATGTCATCCTACTTTTAGTCTGCCAAGTGTGGTCCAAAGGTTCGAGTGTCGATATCAAACTCGAAATTGATTAACCCATATTCCTCCTTGGTTCCGAGCGAGGTCGGCTCATTGAAACATGAACCGATAAGCGGAATTGGGGAGCAAGATTTTTCTTTATTCTTAGAATTGGACTCACATTGGTCAAGTTACAACATTTAGTCACAGTCGTTAGAGTAGTAAGACAGAGCAAGAAAGGAGCTTTTAATTCATAGACTACAACGGGTGACAAAACACACCTTATTACAATACTAAAATAAATAAAATAATAGAAAAAACAAAAGTCCTAAGAAAGATATCCTCGTAAATGCTCAATATTTTGTGCTCTTTGAAAGAGTTCGCCATCAACGATCGCTAGCCTGAAGGTTCCATTTCAAGCCTCTGTTGGATGACGCAAGGCCCTTCCCGTTTGGGGCTCATGTGTACGGGAGTTAGGAAGACCCGTTTTAGAACAAGGTCGCCGACCTCGAAGGTCTTGGGTCATACCCTCTTGTTGCAGTATCGAGTGACCCTGCGCCAAAGACCTTCGACACATAGATTAGCCACTTCTCTCTTTTCATCGATCATATCTAATGATTCCAAGAGAAGGGCTTTGCTTGATAGCGAGTCATAGTATGTAGTTCTATGGGAAAGAACTTCAAGCTCTACGGGAGTGACTGCTTCTAAGCCGTAAGACAAAGCAAAAGGAGTATGACCAGTGATCGTCTTATGGGTGGTTCGATATGCCCAAAGGGCTAAAGGGAGCTCGTCAACCCATTTGCATTTGGCTCGTTTCACTCGTTTCTTCAGGATAGACTTGATAATTTTGTTAACGACTTCAACCTATTCATAGGATTACGGATGCGTAATTGTTATGTACTTCTTCTCGATATGATACCATTCACAGAAGTCTATGAATTTCAAGCTATCGAACTAGGTCCCATTATCAGTGATGATAGTTCGAGGAAACTGACATATGATATTTCTGACAATAAAATTGATGACTCGCTTTGTTGTGATCGTGGTTAATTGTTCGGCTTCCGCCCACTATGTAAAGTAGTCTACAGCCACGATCGCATATTTTGCACCCCCTTTCGAGATTGGTAGACTTTTGATAATATTTATTACCTAAACGGTAAACAGCCAAGGGTTGATCATTTGAGTGAGTTCTGTTGGGGAGCCCGTGGAATATGAGCAAACCTCTGGCATCTATCACATCGTCTAGAATAATTGGCTGCGTCCTTGTTAACGGTCGGCCAAAAGTATCCATATTGCAACACTTTCTTAGCCAGGGTAATCAAGGTTTCTACAATAAGATGTGAGTCACAGAAAATATTTAGCGCTGCTACCCTTAAGTCCCTCGCGAGCTTGGGCCCAGTAATCAAGGTTTCGTACTCAGAGTCATTGTTGGTAGTAGAAAAATTAAATCTCAGGGAATAATAGATCGACCTCCCCTCAAGAGTTAATAATACTACGCCGGAACCAGAACGTTGATCGTTACGGGTCCCGTATGTGAATAACTTCCAAGTATCCAATCTTAATTTAGTGTTCGGGGGCTTGGGACCATCTTCCAGGTGTAACCTTCTAGAGTAGCAAACTTGGCTATAAAGTCAACTAATGCTTTCCCCAGGATGGACTTTCGTGGAACAAAGGATAGGTCGACTTGACTCAGTTTGATGTTCCATTTAAGTGGGCCCCCACTTGCTTCGGGCCGTTGTAGGACTTGTCGTAGCAGTTGGTTGGTAAAAACCTTGATTGGATGAGCCTATGAGTAGTGACAGAGCTTTTGTGACGCAATTAACAGACCATAGACGAGCTTCTCAATCTTTGGATAGTTGCGTTCAACCCTTGTTAGTTTCTTACTCACATAATAAACTGGACGTTGTACCCGATCCTCTCCATGAATTAGGACCGAGCTGATTGCATGTGTGGATACTGCCAAATACACAAATATATCCTCATGGTCGATAAGTTTGGACAAGATAGGAGGTTTTTCCAGGTGGTCAAGTAAATTATGGAAGGCTTCAACACAATCAGGTGTCCAAGCAATGTTTCATTTCCCTCTTTTGATCAATTCAAAGAAAGGAACACACTTGTCAGTTGCTTTGGATATAAATCGTACCATGGCTATGACCTTTCATGCAAAACTTTGCACATCCTTAATTCTTCCAGGTTCCTGGATCCGCTTGATGGTTAGTATCCGATCGAGATTAATTTCGATCCCTCGGGAACTAACTATGAAACCCAAGAATTTTCCCGATGCTACTCCAATAGAGCACTTCAAGGGATTAAGCTTCATCCCATATCATCGGAGGATGCCGAACATCTCTGACAGATCCCTAACGTGGTCGGACGATTGCCTTGACTTCACCAACATATCGTCCACTTAAACCTCCATCGTTCTTCCGATCTGGTCATGAAACATTCGATTGTCCAAACGTTGATATGTTGTCCCAGCATTTTTTAGTCCGAAGGGCGTGACCAGATAACAATATAATCTGAGGTCTGTTATGAAGCTGGTATGTTCTTGGTCGGGGACTTGCATTGCAATTTGGTTGTACCCCGAGTAAGTGTCCATAAACGAAAGGAGTTCATAACCTGCGGTAGAATCAACCAACTGATCGACCCTAGGTAATGGGAAGCTATTTTTGGGTAAGGTTTTATTTAAATCAGAGAAATCAATACATGTTCTCCATTTCCCGTTGGTTTTCTTCATAAGCACAAGGTTTTCTATCCACTTGGGTAAGTCGTGTCTCGAATGAACTCGTTGGCTTGAAGCTTTCCAATTTCTTCCTTCAAAGCTGCTGACCTCTCGGGGTCGACCATCCGCCTTTTCTGTTCCACAGGTGTTATTCTTTGGATTGATGCTGAGAGAGTGAGTCATGATGGAGGGTGAGATCCCACACATGTCAGCATAGGTCCACGCGAACATGTCAAGGTTAGTGCGGAGGAATTCAGTCAATTCCCTCGTCCGGAGGGGGTTAAGGTGGTACTCAATTTTCAAGACCTTAGTTGGGTCGTCGTCATTAATCGAAATCTTCATTGTGGTTTCATTCAGGGCTACCTTCCTACATCCTAATTCTTCGTTCTCTCTTGGATTGATGTCCTCGAGTTGGAAAATGGACGGTCCTGACCGAGATGTTTTCTGTAGTTGCTATGCTTCCCTTCCCTTTACGGGGGGAAGATTGTCTTCTGACTCCTTGTTGTCTTTGCTTTGTAGTTCTTTCCATTCTTCCGAATCGCATGCTCGCCTTGTCACATGGTCCCCGCGCACCGTTCCAATCTCTCCGTCGGGCGGGAATTTCAAAAGTAGGCACCAGGGAGCAATACAAGCTCTAAACACTACTAGGGTCAGTCGCCACAAAAATGCGTTGTACTAGGAGCTTATATTCATTACTACAAACGGCATGATTCATACTCTCTTGTGATCTCTATCTCTCAGTTCTACCGATAAATCGATCATACCAACCGACTAAGTAGATGATCCATAAAAGCTACGTATCTGGCCTGTACATGGTTTAAAATCTCGCAATTCCAACTTCATCTGGTCATAAGCTTGTTTGAACAAAATATTTATCAAACTTCCGCTGTCGGCTAAAACCTTTCGTACTGTGGTCGGGTCAATAACGGCCATTATGACCAATGGGTCAATACTCGAGGATTCTATACTGATCGGCTCTCGATCGCGGAAAATGATGTCATCCGTCATTGTCTTTCTTTGCTTTATAGGGCTTGCAGCTTTAGGGGCGCTGGATTATTCAACGTCGAGATGTTTTGCAGAGTTTACATACTGTCCTATAGTCCGAACTCTATGCCCCGCTGGATGAGGTCCTCCAATAGTGGCATTGATCAGTATCCCCTTCGTCTTTTCTTAGGTTATGGCTTTACGCACCATCTGACTTTACTTGGGGGCAGATGTTCCTTGCCCCCTGTCTCTCAGGGTCACCTTCATCGAGCTTTACTTCTCGAATCAGCTTTTCGATAATGTCTCGGAGGTGACGACACTCATTAGTTGCATGCCCGTAAATCTCATGAAACAAACAAAACTTCCCAATCACCCGATCCTTATTAGTGGATTCACGCAAGGGTAGCTTCTTATACTGAACTGCACTACATGTATCGAGGTAGATGTTTTCAAGTGTATCGTTCAACACCATATAACTTTCAAAGACTTGGAACCGGGGTCGTTTCCTAGAATTCACTCTTTGTCCAGGGTTTCCGTTGGTCCCCTTCGGTTCGTTACCATTTCGTTTTCCATGATTTCCAACATTTACTTCCTCCTTTCCAGAATTATCCCCGGACTGCTTGATTGCTACATTGCTCTGATTGGGTTTGGTAGACATGCCTTTCGACCCATCCTCTTCGTCCAACTCTCCATCTTTCTGTCATAACCGGATATTAGTCTTTTCATAGAACATCTCAATTGTCGTTGGTGGCTTCCCAAAATCCGTCCTTTTGTCGATACCATTTACAATGGCCATTAGGACTGTTTCGTGATTGGGATTACTTACTTCGGTGGCAGCTCGATTGAATCTACTAAGGTAATTCCTTAAGGATTCATTCTTGCTCGCTTTATTGCATAAAGGCATGCTTCGACTTAGAAGCATGGAGGTGGAATTGATTCAAGAGTTTTTCACTTAAGTCCTTGAAGTTTGAGACAGATCTCGGGGGAAGCTGAGTGAACCACATGAGCACTACCACGCTTAGGAAAATTCAGAAGACTTTGCACTTGATGGTGCCTGGAGCTACAACTACCTCCATATGCCACGAATACCTCATCAAATGTTGTTATAGGTCAGTAGTTCCCTCATAGTGGCTCATCTAGGGCATATTAAATCTTCTGGGAAACTTCGTCTGCAGAATGTCATTTGTGAATGGCGTATGGCTTATGTCAATTCCCCAATCTTCATTCTTATACACTTTACCGTCGTTCCTGATTTGTTGTACCATGGCGGTCAAATCTGGGGGGATAAGTGCACATCGATCGTCTTCCTCGACCGGTCGAGCTCTCCTTGCTCCTTCACCAGGCAACGTCTCCTGAGCCGCCATCCGGGCGAAACTTTCTCAACCCCAGATGTCCCGGCTGTTCACAGGACACCTGAGAGGAAGAACGGGAGCTTGGGTTGTTTGAGCGGTATATCGGTGAGTCGAAGGTGAGTTACTTCAATCTTGTCAATTCGTTGGATCGATGTCCTCTAAATCAGCCATATCGACTTGGGTTTGATCAGCTGCTCCGAGCTGGTTTGAGCGATCTTCCAGTTATAATTGTCATATGTTTTCGGGTCTTTTCAGTGGGCGTCACGATTGAAGTCGATCTCTAACTCCTTCAGATGATGATGAGCCTTCCGAGTTTTGGTCCAGAAAGTGAGGAAAAGACTGTTGCTTCCTGAATTCTTCTTATTGCCTCGACATACGACTCATGTCTTGCCTCATATCAGCACTCTCCCGGGCTTGAGCGTTTAACGCCGCCGTCGTTTCCCGGAGCTGATTCATTACGGTCATAAACTCATCACGGGTTGAAAAAGCTGAAGGGGAGGCTCGATCCGCTACGGAAGGTTGCCCCAGGAGTGGTAACGTAGGTCTGTAACAACCCATATTTTGAATAACAAGTTATAAATAAATCAAGGCAGAATTAAATGATAAAATCTGAATCAGGAGAAACGGGCTATGCCATTGCATTCGTCTCGGAAAAATACGCGAAATAGAGTCCGAGTTTTCGAAAATCGGAGTACGTATGACCCAGTTAAGGCCCATGGAAGTTTTCAGAAAAATTCAAATTTAAAAACAGATTTCAAATTCAGCTGGGCAGGATAGGCGGGAAAAGATCCCGCCACTCCCCAAGTCGACTGGGGAGTCGACGACTTGGGAGTCGACACACCCCAGGCTGTGTCGACTGCCCAGTCGACACCCCTGTCGACTTGGGTGGTCGGCCAGTCTGGCCTGGGTGCACCTGACTTGTTTCTCAAGACATGTTTGGAGGCTAGTGACGTGAATTGATGGCCCAGATCTGAATTAGGGTTAATCCTATGGTCTAAACTAACCTAAGCTTCTATAAAAGGACCCTAATACCTAGCCTAAATCATCATAAATCAATCCTACAACTAAACTATGCCAAAATGTTTAATCATGGCCTCCAACCTCTTGTCATAGCCTCCATCTTCATTCATATGAGAGTTCCTAAGCTTGTTTGAGAGTTTCTAAGGCCAAAGTTCAATCTTTCTTCATCAAAGCAAGGACCTTCTTCTTATTTCTCAAGGGTTTTCATTGAAGCTTGCTATTTGGGGGTCTTTAGAGTTGCTAGTGGCTTCGTCTCAATCTTATTTATATTTTATAAGTCTTCATAGCATTGTAAGCCCTATACTACTCTTAGATTCTAATTATGAAGTTAAATATGACATGTTGCAAGTTTGAGTTTGGGCCTAAGTATGATTTGTGCTTTGATTCTATCATGTTATGCATAAGATTTATTCTATGCATGTTTGTAAAGCTATCACCTTGACTTTGTGCATAGAAAGATATAAGCTTTGATTCTATCATGTTATGCATAAATTTATTCTATGCATGTTTGTAAAGCTATCACCTTGACTTTGTGCATAAAAAGCTATGAGCTTTGGTTTGAAAAGCAACATAGAAACTCTCATAACCCTTATGTTAACTTGCATATGATGTTATATGCGAATCACTTGCTATCATCTCATGTCATCTATGACCATGTTTAACCTATTTTGCTAAAGTTGATATTATGCATGTTTTGAGGCCTATAATGTAATATGCAAGTTTATGAACACATTTGCCTCATATGCCACCATGTTTAACTTGTGGCCCAAACCTTATTAATTATTTCATGCTTTTAAGTTCCCTCTTTGAGATCTATTTTCGCTTATGCGAACTCACATGCGATGGGGTTACGTTATGGGTAAACTAAAATGACATAAAGATATGACTTGAAAAGATGACATGAAATATGACATGTGATTATGCTTGAAATATGAACATGAACTTGGACATGACTACTAGAAAACATGAGAATGGCCAACTCGAGGTTGGGTTGAGGTTTTAGCATAAATCTACCCGGAACCGACCGGCTTAACTAGTGGCTACAAGCAATAGGACCCAATGTGAGTAGTTGGTCATGTCGCACTTGAAACCCGAGGTTAGACCAAGTTGTGGTGTAAATCTACCCGGACCCGCCCGGCTTAACTAGTAACCACAACAAGGTCTAATGTGAGTTAAATTAATTAATGCCACATGACAGGGTTAAGTCATGGGCCACTTGAATACTTAACCAATTAAACACGATGGGTTGAAGCGGTTAAGTCATGAACCTTGGGTACACTTAACCAACTTGATTGGATAGGGTTAACCACATTTAACCCGTTAGAAACCCTAGTTACGTGGTCCTTTTCACCAGTAACCCTCTTGATTGTATCATGATACCTTAGGGACTAGGCTAGGGTGGGGCACGATTACTGGGCTGACATGTAAGCGACCAAAACGACGGCTGAGTAGGTGCGCCGGTGTAGGTTCAGGCGGACTATGGTCGTGCACATAGTTCGGAGTTGAAAAAGCAGACACGGGCACCTGTAGGTTTAGACTGTGTGTGCTTGATTTGTGTCCGTGGTTGGCACCCTAGGGCCTGATACACCCTAGGGTAGACCTAGCACAGTTTGACTACACTTCGTGATTGGGCCGTATGACACCGACACTTGACGGGTTAGGCTTTTAGGGAGCCGATCGACTAGACCGTGTTGTTGGACCTTGAACTAGGTCATCTCGGGGTATTGGGCCAAGATTGGGCCAAGGGATCTTTTCTTGTTGATACTTGACATAGATTACTAGTACACACTTGGTGCAACCTAACCTTGTATATGCGATGCCACACTTGATCCATCTTCTCCCCATGCCAGTTATCACCCTATGTTTCATCTCTGCTTTACATGTCCAGTTAACTTTATTAGTTTTTATACTAATAGTAGATAGGACTTACCAGTCTTTTTGACTGACCCATTTTCTTTCGCCTCTTTTCTTCCGTTTCCCCCCTGGTTTGCAGGGTGGGAACACTGGTACCTAGCTGGATCTTTAGCTGCTTTTCTGGATAGCTCATGTACGGTTTGGACTTGAGCATGCTATGGCTTTATTCTACTTTGGGGATAGTTACTTTATGTTTTTTTTTCCAGTTTTCAGTTTATGTTCTAGACTTTGTTTTGTTGCAAAATAATAACCAAGTACTTTGATGTAACTTGACTATGGTTTTGAAATGTTAGTTTTATCCGTTGCTTTATTACTCTGTTTTACTTATATGTTCTGTCTTGGGATATCTGCATGCATGTTTACCTCGTTTAACGCCCCCCCAAAGCCAGTGCCCTTGCAAGAGTGGCATTGGCGGAGGTGGGGTGTTACATTTGGTATCAGAGCATAAGGTTTACAAGATTTGAGCAAAAGTGTTTTTAAAACTTACCTTTTTGGAAAACTATTTTCAAAACCAATTAAGTATTTTCCAAGAAAAATCTAGTTTATTTTAAAAGGCTATTCCCCAAAAGCCATTAGCACTATCCTTTGTTTCCTCGTTCTTAATCTATCTTTTCCTTTTTCAGCATGGCCGATCTTAACCTTCCCGAGGGAGTAACCATTCCCGGATGGTTCCGGAGGTACTTGGAAGCTAGGGCCAACGATGCTGGCTCAGCAAATACCCCCACCGTACCTGAGGTTCCTCCTCCTCCTCCTCAGCATCCACAAGCAGATTTCACAAAGGTTTGCAAGGACTTTAAGGCGATGGGTGGCAAGAATTTTATTGGGACGGAGACTTTTGTGGAGGCGAGAAATTGGTTGAAAGAAACTGAAGATCTCTTCGCTATCTTTGATGTGGAAAACCATAGAAAGGTTTTATTTGCAGCATGGCTATTAAAAGAAGAAGTTGCTTATTGGTGGGAGGTCACCAATGCTACTAGGCCTATAGAGACTTGGGCCGACTTTAGGATGAGGTTTGGGCTTAAGTTTCTATCATCTGCTGAGGCGAATCTGCAATTGGAGAAGTTTATATCTTTGAAGCAAGGGGACATGACAGTGAGGGAGTATGTGAATAAGTTTATCCAGCTCGCTCGATTCGGTTTGGACATGGTTAATACTCCCCAGAAGAAGGCTTTACGCTTTGCACGAGGGTTGAATGAGGCATTACAAGGTTTAGCCCTATCTCATATACCCATGGGGGCCACTTTTGAAGGCCAAGTGGACATGGCATTGCTTCAAGGAGACGATAAGAATGGCAAGAAAGAAGGCAAGACTAATGAGACTCAAACCAAGAAGATGGACTCCAAGTGGAGAGGAAATCAGAGCAATCTAAACAACAAGAACAACAAGAACAACAAGGGCAACAAGGCCAACAACAACAAGGCAAAGGACCCAAGAAAATGCAACTTCTGTGGGATTGTTGGGCACATAGCCAAAGATTGCAGAAAGAAGAAGAGGAAGTTGGGCGAATGCTTTCACTGTGGAGAGCCTGGACACCTTAGCAAGGATTGCCCCAATAAGCAAGGACAAGGGCAAGGGCAGACTCAGCGTGCAGGACCTTCTAGAGGGCAAGTGCATGCTCGCAACACTGCTCCAGTTCAGGACCGAGGTAGTATTTCTGTAGAAAGCCTTGTTTATATTTCTGATTATCCTGTTCGCACCTTATTTGATTCTGGCGCATCGCATAGTTTTATTTCTTCTGATCTTGTTGAAAGTTTGCACCTGAGTACTAGTCTAGTTGAAGATCCCGTTAGTGTTTCAAATCCAATTGGGGGTTCCGCCCATTTATCTATGATTTGTGTGGATTTGAAGATTTCTATCTTGACCGTAGAATTCACGTGTAATGCTTATGTTCTCGGGTTCACGGGATACAGGTTGATTTTGGGCATGGATTGGTTGTCCAGTTATGGAGCCATCCTCGATTGTGAGCATAGGGTGGTGAGGCTCATGACTCGCCTCGGTAATACCCTAGAAATTTCTTGTAACCCTAGAGATCCCGTCATGTTATGTTATCTTGAATCTCTTGACTCGTCCATCGATGATCTGCAATCTGTAAGGGTGGTTCGAGAATATCCTGATGTTTTTGAAGAGGTTAAGGGGTTACCCCCTAAACGAGAGATAGATTTCCGCATTTATCTTGTTGATAATGCCAAGCCAGTTTCATTGCCCGTTAGGCACATGGCCCCATGAGAAAGAAGAGAGCTCAGTAAGCAAATCAAGGAGTTGCTGGAGAAGAATTTTATTAGGCGAAGCATTTCGGAATGGGGTGCTCCTGTGGTGTTCGCTAATAAGGCGGATGGTTCGCTTCGTCTATGTGTTGATTATCGAGAGTTGAACAAGCTGACAAAGAAGAATAGGCACCCATTACCAAGGATTGATGATCTCTTTGACCAGCTTGTTGGTGCTTCTGTTTTCTCTCAACTCGATCTAGCCACCGGATTCCATCAGCTTAGAGTGGCTGAGGATAGTATTGATAAGACTGCGTTTAGGACTCCAGATGGATTCTTTGAATGGCTTGTCATGCCATTCGGTTTGACTAATGCACCCGCCTACTTCGTAGATTTGATGAGTAGGGTGTTCAGGGAGTTCCTTAACAAGTTCGTGGTTGTCTTCGTGGATGATATTCTGATCTTCTCAAAGGATGAGGAAGAGCATGCCAGACATCTCAAGGAAGTGATGGATACGCTTAGAGCTCATCAGTTGAAAGCCAAGTTCTCCAAATGCCATTTCTGGAGAAGGGAAGTTCGGTTTCTTGGACATATAGTTTCTAAGCAAGGCATAGCGGTGGATCCCGCGAAAGTGGTTGCAGTTCAAGACTGGAAGACTCCCAGGAATGCAACCGAAGTAAGAAGCTTTCTCGGTCTGGCGGGCTACTATAGGAAGTTCATCAGGGACTTCGCTAAGATTTCAGCCCCTCTTACTAAGTTGACGAAGAAGAACTTAGTCTTTGCATGGGACTTAGAGTGTGAGCTTGCTTTTCAAAGTCTCAAGAGGGCCCTTACTACAGCTCTAGTTTTGGCATTACCTGATGGTGGTAAGATGTTTACCGTGTACACCGATGCATGTGGCACGGGTTTAGGTGTTGTTCTGATGCAGGAAGGAAGAGTGATATGTTATGGGGGTAGGCAACTTAAAATTCATGAGAAGAACTATCCCACTCATGATTTGGAGCTGGCGGCGATCGTCTTTGCACTCAAATCCTGGCGCCACTATCTTCTAGGCGAAAGGTTTGAGTTATATACTGATCATAAGTCGCTCAAGTACCTCTTCTCGCAGAAAGATCTGAATCTAAGGCAGCAAAGGTGGATGGAATTCTTGGCATCTTATGACTTCGAGATAGCTTATACCCCTGGCAAGGGTAATGTTGTGGCAGATGCATTAAGCAGAAGTAGGTTGACTTTGAGTCCCTTGTTTGTTGAGATGAGGAGCCTAGAGTTCTTGGCAACCTTTGATTTCACAACAGCTGTTGAGTCGATGACGGGTTCGTTAGCATCCCTTGAGCTTAGACCTATACTTCTTGATCAAGTTGGGGCTTCGCAGAAAGGAGACCCGCAGATAGTCGAGGTCATGGACAAGTTGATTCGGGGTGAGACGTCTAGTCACCTTGCTAGATATACTATTGATGACAAGGGTTGGCTAAGGCGTGATGGAAGGCTATGCGTTCCACAAGTAGGAGACTTGGTGCATAAAATTCTCGAAGAAGCGCATCACTCGAAGTTGACTATACATCCTGGAGGAAATAAGATGTATAGAGATATGAAGCGCATTTTCTTTTGGGCTGGAATGAAGAAAGATGTGGCAGAGTATGTTTCAAAGTGCATGGTGTGCCAACAAGTGAAAGCCGAGTCGAAGAAACCCGGAGGGCTATTACATCCATTGGAGGTCCCGCAATGGAAGTGGGAAAGTATTTCTATGGATTTTGTGGATGGATTGCCTAGGTCAAGGAAAGGGAATACGAGCATATGGGTCATAGTTGACAGACTTACGAAGAGTGCTCATTTCATTCCAGTGAAGAGCAAGAGGACCGCATCATGGCTAGCACCTATTTATCTCCGAGAGATAGTGCGGTTACATGGAGTTCCTTCTAGCATAGTTAGCGATCGTGACCCAATTTTCACTAGCCAGTTCTGGAATAGTTTGCAAGAAGCGATGGGTACGCGATTGAATCTGAGTACAGCCTATCACCCCCAGACGGATGGCCAAACCGAAAGGGTGAATAGAGTGCTAGAAGATCTTTTGAGGCTTTGTGTTCTTGACTTTGGTGGTACTTGGGAAGACCACCTTCCTCTTGTAGAGTTTGCTTATAATAATAGCTACCAAGCTAGCATAGGGATGGCACCATTTGAAGCTCTGTATGGGAGGCCGTGTAGGTCACCATCTTGTTGGTGGGAGACAACGGATAGGCTTATACTTGGGCCCGATATGATACGGGACACATCCGAGAAAGTTGAATTAGTGAGAAGACGGATGAAAGCGGCCCAAGACAGACAGAAATCCTATGCTGACAAGCGAAGGACATATTTGGAATTCGAAATTAGAGATATGGTTTTCGTGAAGGTTTCTCCTTTGCGTAATGTGGTACGTTTTGGAGCAGTTGGGAAGCTGGCACCAAGGTTCGTAGGACCCTTCCCTATCATAGAGAGAATTGGAAAGATGGCTTATAAGGTAGAATTGCCCGAGAAGCTAGCCGGAGTGCATAATGTCTTTCATGTCTCGCATCTCCGAAAGTGCCTACATGAGTCCGCTGAGGTGGTTGAACCAAGCATTCTTGAAGACGTGGAGGTAGAGAAAGAGGCAACCTTGAGGAGAGCTCCGATTCGTATCTTGGGAACGGAGATCAAGAAGCTAAGAAATCGAGAAGTCAAATTGGTGAAAGTTCAGTGGAGTGAAGCCGAAGAGGATGCAACTTGGGAAACCGAGGAGAAGATGCGTGGGCTTTATCCATTTCTTTTTTAGGGTACATTCTCAACCTCTTTTCCTTTTTAACATATCTTCCTTTTTGCTATCCATGTTTATCCTGTTTATCTTGTTATCTCGTTAACCTTGTCATGAGAACCTTAGGTAGAAACCCTTTGGATGAAACATGTATTTGAAACATGTTATGCTTGATGTTCGCAAGTGGTTGCAAGTGTTTGCAAGTGGATACTCGTGGATGCATGATACACATTAGGCACTAAGATCGGCTCACACACTTTCATATTGCATATGCATGAGTGCTTATACTTATTCATGGATGAAACTTGTTATGCTATCATGTGGAAGTTGCATATGGATGAATGTTATGTGCACTCATGTAGAGATTATAAATTATGTTAGGATTTTGCATACATATGGACTCATTTCACTAACATACTTTGCATTAAGGAGGTTTACTGAATCAGTAACCGCCTGATTTTCGCATTAGATAAGTACATATACACACACCTTTGCATATAATCATACAGCATTTAGAATTTGTTAAGGACATTGACTGCACGTGGATGATGTTTTGAATATATGGATGATGGATGGTAGGATACGTTCTTCCTAACTTAGAGATTTCGGGGACGAAATCCTTTAAGGTGGGGAGGATGTAACAACCCATATTTTGAATAACAAGTTATAACATAAATCAAGGCAGAATTAAATGATAAAATCTGAATCAGGGGAAACGAGCTATGCCATTGCGTTCGTCTCTGAAAAATACGCGAAATAAAGTCCGAGTTTTCGAAAATCGGAGTCCGTATGACCCAGTTAAGGCCCATGGAAGTTTTCAGAAAAAATCAAATTTAAAAACAGATGTCAAATTCAGCTGGGCAGGATAGGCGGGAAAAGATCCCGCCACTCCCCAAGTCGACTGGGGAGTCGACTTGGGAGTCGACACACCCCAGGCTGTGTCGACTGCCCAGTCGACACCCCTGTCGACTTGGGTGGTCGGCCAGTCTGGCCTGGGTGCACCTGACTTGTTTCTCAAGACATGTTTGGAGGCTAGTGACGTGAATTGATGGCCCAGATCTGAATTAGGGTTAATCCTATGGTCTAAACTAACCTAAGCTTCTATAAAAGGACCCTAATACCTAGCCTAAATCATCATAAATCAATCCTACAACTAAACTATGCCAAAATGTTTAATCATGGCCTCCACCCTCTTGTCATAGCCTCCATCTTCATTCATACGAGAGTTCCTAAGCTTGTTTGAGAGTTTCTAAGGCCAAAGTTCAATCTTTCTTCATCAAAGCAAGGACCTTCTTCTTATTTCTCAAGGGTTTTCATTGAAGCTTGCTATTTGGGGGTCTTTAGAGTTGCTAGTGGCTTCGTCTCAATCTTATTTATATTTTATAAGTCTTCATAGCATTGTAAGCCCTATACTACTCTTAGATTCTAACTATGAAGTTAAATATGACATGTTGCAAGTTTGAGTTTGGGCCTAAGTATGATTTGTGCTTTGATTCTATCATGTTATGCATAAGATTTATTCTATGCATGTTTGTAAAGCTATCACCTTGACTTTGTGCATAGAAAGATATGAGCTTTAATTCTATCATGTTATGCATAGATTTATTCTATGCATGTTTGTAAAGCTATCACCTTGACTTTGTGTATAAAAAGCTATGAGCTTTGGTTTGAAAAGCAACATAGAAACTCTCATAACCCTTATGTTAACTTGCATATGATGTTATATGCGAATCACTTGCTATCATCTCATGTCATCTATGACCATGTTTAACCTATTTTGCTAAAGTTGATATTATGCATGTTTTGAGGCCTATAATGTAATATGCAAGTTTATGAACACATTTGCCTCATATGCCACCATGTTTAACTTGTGGCCCAAACCTTATTAATTATTTCATGCTTTTAAGTTCCCTCTTTGAGATCTATTTTCGCTTATGCGAACTCACATGCGATGGGGTTACGTTATGGGTAAACTAAAATGACATAAAGATATGACTTGAAAAGATGACATGAAATATGACATGTGATTATGCTTGAAACATGAACATGAACTTGGACATGACTACTAGAAAACATGAGAATGACCAACTCGAGGTTGGGTTGAGGTTGTAGCATAAATCTACCCGGAACCGACCGGCTTAACTAGTGGCTACAAGCAATAGGACCCAATGTGAGTAGTTGATCATGTCGCACTTGAAACCCGAGGTTAGACCAAGTTGTGGTGTAAATCTACCCGGACCCGCCCGGCTTAACTAGTAACCACAACAAGGTCTAATGTGAGAGGTTGGGTGCATTAAATTAATTAATGCCACATGATAGGGTTAAGTCATGGACCACTTGAATACTTAACCAATTAAACACGATGGGTTGAAGCGGTTAAGTCATGAACCTTGGGTACACTTAACCAACTTGATTGGGTAGGGTTAACCACATTTAACCCGTTAGAAACCCTAGTTACGTGGTCCTTTTCACCAGTAACCCTCTTGATTGTATCATGATACCTTAGGGACTAGGCTAGGGTGGGACACGATTACGGGCTGACATGTAAGCGACCAAAACGACGGCTGAGTAGGTGCGCCGGTGTAGGTTCAGGCGGACTATGGTCGTGCACATAGTCCAGAGTTGAAAAAGCAGACACGGGCACCAGTAGGTTTAGACTGTGCGTGCTTGATTTGTGTTCGTGGTTGGCACCCTAGGGCCTGATACACCCTAGGGTCGACCTAGCACAGTTTGACTACACTTCGTGATTGGGCCGTATGACACCGACACTTGACGGGTTAGGCTTTTAGGGAGCCAATCGACTAGACCGTGTTGTTGGACCTTGAACTAGGTCATCTCGGGATATTGGGCCAAGGGATCTTTTCTTGTTGATACTTGACATAAATTACTAGTACACACTTGGTGCAACCTAACCTTGTATATGCGATGCCACACTTGATCCATCTTCTCCCCATGCCAGTTATCACCCTATGTTTCATCTCTACTTTACATGTCCAGTTAACTTTATTAGTTTTTATACTAATAGTAGATAGGACTTACCAATCTTTTTGACTGACCCGTTTTCTTTCGCCTCTTTTCTTCCGTTTCCCCCCCCCCCTCCCTCAGGTTTGCAGGGTGGGAACACTGGTACCTAGCTGGATCTTTAGCTGCTTTTCTGGATAGCTCATGTACGGTTTGGACTTGAGCATGCTATGGCTTTATTCTACTTTGGGGATAGTTACTTTATGTTTTTTTTCCAGTTTTCAGTTTATGTTCTAGGCTTTGTTTTGTGGGAAAATAATAACCAAGTACTTTGATGTAACTTGACAATGGTTTTGAAATGTTAGTTTTATCCGCTGCTTTATTACTCTGTTTTACTTATATGTTCTGTCTTGTGATATCTGCATGCATGTTTACCTCATTTAACGCCCCCCCAAAGCCAGTGCCCTTGCAAGAGTGGCATTGGCGGAGGTGGGGTGTTACATTTGGTATCAGAGCATAAGGTTTGGAATCCCTTCCTTAGCCCATCCTAACAGGAACAACAGGAAATATAACACATCAACATTCGGTCATTCTACTTCTAATGACCAGTCCAGGAGGCAAAGGTCTCATTTGACAACTGAGAATACCATGACGATGATCAAGGAGAAAGAGTTGGAGAGATCCAGAAGTCTGGTGGTAAGCCACCCCGAGATTAGAAGCCCTTTGTTGTATGTCTATTTTAGGCCCTTTGGAAATCATTTGCTAGTGCTGCCCTCGTGTTTTTGTCTTCATTAAGTCTTGATTTTTGTGGAGGAAGTTTAATTTAACTATAAGCAGTGTTATTTTGTAAACAAAACTTGTGTTGACCTTTAACACTGTTTATTTGCCTCCAAATACTTGTATTATTGGTATGTTTGAAGGATTATGAAATACATATGGGGACAACGTCAGTACCCTCAGTTTAGCTCAAACTCCGAGGATGGCTCGGGTGGAACCCGCGGTCAGATGGCTTGTCCATCCTCATGCCCCCAGTGTCATCGGGGACCAATTCAGATGTCGAGTCCTCTAGTCGACCCTAGGATTGACTCGACCCGGACTAGGGGTCGAATGATTTCAGATAGGAGTACGTTAGTCTTTTTATACTCTTCCCTTAGTTGTTAGGGGTTAAAGTTCCAGGGATTGAGTGGTCTTTAGTCAGAGTGCACCTTTCACACTCGTTCATAATTTTATACTCTTTTTCAAGTCATGAGAATCGGAGTTGTTCAAACAGGCAGTCATGTTGTTTACATCGATGTCATCCTACTTTTAGTCTGCCAAGTGTGGTCCAAAGGTTCGAGTGTCGATATCAAACTCGAAATTGATTAACCCATATTCCTCCTTGGTTCCGAGCGAGGTCGGCTCATTGAAACATGAACTGATAAGCGGAATTGGGGAGCAAGATTTTTCTTTATTCTTAGAATTGGACTCACATTGGTCAAGTTACAACATTTAGTCACAGTCGTTAGAGTAGTAAGACAGAGCAAGAAAGGATATTTTAATTCATAGACTACAACGGGTGACAAAACACACCTTATTACAATACTAAAATAAATAAAATAATAGAAAAAACAAAAGTCCTAAGAAAGATATCCTCGTAAATGATCAATATTTTGTGCTCTTTGAAAGAGTTCGCCGTCAACGATATCTAGCCTGAAGGTTCCATTTCAAGCCTCTGTTGGATGACGCAAGGCCCTTCCCGTTTGGGGCTCATGTGTACGGGAGTTAGGAAGACCCGTTTTAGAACAAGGTCGCCGACCTCGAAGGTCTTGGGTCATACCCTCTTGTTGCAGTATCGAGTGACCCTGCGCCAATGACCTTCGACACATAGATTAGCCACTTCTCTCTTTTCATCGATCATATCTAATGATTCCAAGAGAAGGGCTTTGCTTGATAGCGAGTCATAGTATGTAGTTCTATGGGAAAGAACTTCAAGCTCTACGGGAGTGACTGCTTCTAAGCCGTAAGACAAAGCAAAAGGAGTATGACCAGTGGTCGTCTTATGGGTGGTTCGATATGCCCAAAGGGCTAAAGGGAGCTCGTCAACCCATTTTCCTTTGGCTCGTTCCACTCGTTTCTTCAGGATAGACTTGATAATTTTGTTAACGACTTCAACCTATCCATAGGATTACGGATGCGTAATTGCTATGTACTTCTTCTCGATATGATACCATTCACAGAAGTCTATGAATTTCAAGCTATCTAACTAGGTCCCATTATCAGTGATGATAGTTCGAGGAAACCGACATATGATATTTCTGACAATAAAATTGATGACTCGCTTTGTTGTGATCGTGGTTAATTGTTCGGCTTCCGCCCACTATGTAAAGTAGTCTACAGCCACGATCGCATATTTTGCACCCCCTTTCGAGATTGGTAGACTTTTGATAATATTTATTACCCAAACAGTAAACAACCAAGGGCTGATCATTTGAGTGAGTTCTGTTGGGGAGCCCGTGGAATATGAGCAAACCTCTGGCATCTATCACATCGTCTAGAATAATTGGCTGCGTCCTTGTTAACGGTCGGCCAAAAGTATCCATACTGCAACACTTTCTTAGCCAGGGTAATCAAGGTTTCTACAATAAGATGTGAGTCACAGAAAATATTTAGCGCTGCTACCCTTAAGTCCCTCGCGGGCTTTGGCCCAGTAATCAAGGTTTCGTACTCGGAGTCATTGTTGGTAGCAGAAAAATTAAATCTCAGGGAATAATAGATCGACCTCCCCTCAAGAGTTAATAATACTACGCCGAAACAAGAACGTTGATCGTTACGGGTCCCGTATGTGAATAACTTCCAAGTATCCAATCTTAATTTAATGTTCGGGGCTTGGGACCATTTTCCAGGTGTAACCTTCTAGAGTAGCAAACTTGGCTATAAAGTCAACTAATGCTTTCCCCAGGATGGACTTTCGTGGAACAAAGGATAGGTCGACTTGACTCAGTTTGATGTTCCATTTAAGTGGCCTCCCACTTGCTTCGGGCCGTTGTAGGACTTGGCGTAGCAGTTGGTTGGTAAAAACCTTGATTGGATGAGCCTATGAGTAGTGACAGAGCTTTTGTGACGCAATTAACAGACCATAGGCGAGCTTCTCAATCTTTGGATAGTTGCGTTCAACCCCTGTTAGTTTCTTACTCACATAATAAACTGGACGTTGTACCCGATCCTCTCCATGAATTAGGACCAAGCTGATTGCATGTGTGGATACTGCCAAATACACAAATATATCCTCATGGTCGATAAGTTTGGACAAGATAGGAGGTTTTTCCAGGTGGTCAAGTAAATTCTGGAAGGCTTCAACACAATCAGGTGTCCAAGCAATGTTTCATTTCCCTCTTTAGATCAATTCAAAGAAAGGAACACACTTGTCAGTTGCTTTGGATATAAATCGTACCATGGTTATGACCTTTCATGCAAAACTTTGCACATCCTTAATTCTTCCAGGTTCCTGGATCCGCTTGATGGTTAGTATCCGATCGAGATTAATTTCGATCCCTCGGGAACTAACTATGAAACCCAAGAATTTTCCCGATGCTACTCCAAAAGAGCACTTCAAGGGATTAAGCTTCATCCCATATCATCGGAGGATGCCGAACATCTCTGACAGATCCCTAACGTGGTCGGACGATTGCCTTGACTTCACCAACATATCGTCCACTTAAACCTCCATCGTTCTTCCGATCTGGTCATGAAACATTCGATTGTCCAAACGTTGATATGTTGTCCCAGCATTTTTTAGTCCGAAGGGCGTGACCAGATAACAATATGATCTGAGGTCTGTTATGAAGCTGATATGTTCTTGGTTGGGGACATGCATTGCAATTTGGTTGTACCCCGAGTAAGTGTCCATAAACGAAAGGAGTTCATAACCTGCGGTAGAATCAACCAACTGATCGACCCTAGGTAATGGGAAGCTGTTTTTGGGGAAGGTTTTATTTAAATCAGAGAAATCAATACATGTTCTCCATTTCCCGTTGGTTTTCTTCATAAGCACAAGGTTTTCTATCCACTTGGGATAAGTCGTGTCTCGAATGAACTCGTTGGCTTGAAGCTTTCCAATTTCTTCCTTCAAAGCTGCTGACCTCTCGGGGTCGACCATCCACCTTTTCTGTTCCATAGGGGTTATACTTTGGATTGATGCTGAGAGAGTGAGTCATGATCGAGGGTGAGATCCCACACATGTCAGCATAGGTCCACGCGAACATGTCAAGGTTAGTGCAGAGGAATTCATTCAACTCCCTCGTCCGGAGGGGGTTAAGGTGGTACTCAATTTTCAAGACCCTAGTTGGGTCATCGTCATTAATCGAAATCTTCATTATGGTTTCATTCAGGGCTACCTTCCTACATCCTAATTCTTCGTTCTCTCTTGGATTGATGTCCTCGAGTTGGCAAATGGACGGTCCTGACCGAGATGTTTTCTGTAGTTGTTATGCTTCCCTTCCCTTTGCGGGGGGAAGATTGTCTTCTGACACCTTGTTGTCTTTGCTTTGCAGTTCTTTCCATTCTTCCGAATCGCATGCTCGCCTTGTCACATGGTCCCCGCGCACCATTCCAATCTCTCCGTCGGGCGGGAATTTCAAAAGTAGGCACCAGGGAGCAATACAAGCTCTAAACACTGCTAGGGTCAGTCGCCACAAAAATGCGTTGTACTAGGAGCTTATATTCATTACTACAAACGACATGATTCATACTCTCTTGTGATCTCTATCTCTCAGTTCTACCGATAAATCGATCATACCAACCGACTAAGTAGATGATCCATACAAGCTACGTATCTGGCCTGTACATGGTTTAAAATCTCGCAATTCCAACTTCATCTGGTCATAAGCTTGTTTGAACAAAATATTTATCAAACTTCCGCTGTCGGCTAAAACCTTTCGTACTGTGGCCGGGTCAATAATGGCCATTATGACCAATGGGTCAATACTCGAGGATTCTATACTTATCGGCTCTCGATCGCGGAAAATGATGTCATCCGTCATTGTCTTTCTTTGCTTTATAGGGCTTGCAGCTTCAGGGGCGCTGGATTTTTCAACGTCGAGATGTTTTGCAGAGTTTACATACCGTCCTATAGTCCGAACGCTATGCCCCGCTGTATGAGGTCCTCCAATAGTGGCATCGATCAGTATCCCCTTCGTCTTTTCTTAGGTTGTGGATTTACGCACCACCTGACTTTACTTGGGGCAGATGTTCCTTGCCCCCTGTCTCTCAGGGTCACCTTCATCGAGCTTTACTTCTCGAATCAGCTTTTCGATAATGTCCCGGAGGTGACGACACTCATTAGTTGCATGCCCGTAAATCTCATGAAACAAACAAAACTTCCCAGTCACCCGATCCTTCTCTGTGGATTCACGCAAGGGTAGCTTCTTATACTGAACTGCACTACATGTATCGAGGTAGATGTTTTCAAGTGTATCGTTCAACACCATTTAACTTTCAAAGACTTGGAACCGGGGTCGTTTCCTAGAATTCACTCTTTGTCCAGGGTTTCCGTTGGTCCCCTTCGGTTCGTTACCATTTCATTTTCCATGATTTCCAACGTTTACTTCCACCTTTCCAGAATTATCCCCGGACTGCTTGATTGCTACATTGCTCTGATTGGGTTTGGTAGACACGCCTTTCGACCCATCCTCTTCGTCCAACTCTCCATCTTTCTGTCATAACCGGATATTAGTCTTTTCATAGAACATCTCAATTGTCGTTGGTGGCTTCCCAAACTCCGTCCTTTTGTCGATACCATTTACAATGGCCATTAGGACTGTTTCGTGATGGGGATTACTTACTTCGGTGTCATCTCGATTGAATCTACTAAGGTAATTCCTTAAGGATTCATTCTTGCTCGCTTTATTGCATAAAGGCATGCTTCGACTTAGAAGCATGGAGGTGGAATTGATTCAAGAGTTTTTCACTTAAGTCCTTGAAGTTTGAGACAGATCTCGGGGGAAGCTGAGTGAACCACATGAGCACTACCACGCTTAGGAAAATTCGGAAGACTTTGCACTTGATGGTGCCTGGAGCTACAACTACCTCCATATGCCACGGATACCTCATCAAATGTTGTTATAGGTCAGTAGTTCCCTCATAGTGGCTCATCTGGGGCATATTAAATCTTCTGGGAAACTTCGTCTACAGAATGTCATTTGTGAATGGCGTATGGCTTATGTCAATCCCCCAATCTTCATTCTTATACACTTTACCGTCGTTCATGATTTGTTGTACCATGGCGGTCAAATCTGGGGGGATAAGTGCACATCGATCGTCTTCCTCGACCGGTCGAGCTCTCCTTGCTCCTTCGCCAGGCAACGTCACCTGAGCCGCCATCCGGGCGGAACTTTCTCAACCCCAGATGTCCCGGCTGTTCACAGGACACCTGAGAGGAAGAACGGGAGCTTGGGTTGTTTGAGCGGTATTTCGGTGAGTCGAAGGTGAGATACTTCAATCTTGTCGATTCGTTGGATCGATGTCCTCTAAATCAGCCATATCGACTTGGGTTTGATCAGCTGCTCCGAGCTGGTTTGAGCGATCTTCCAGTTATAATTGTCGTATGTTTTCGGGTCTTTTCAGTAGGCGTCGTGATTGAAGTCGATCTCTAACTCCATCAGATGATGATGAGCCTTCCGAGTTTTGGTCCAGAAAGTGAGGAAAAGACTGTTGCTTCCTGAATTCTTCTTATTGCCTCGACATACAACTCATGTCTTGCCTCATATCAGCACTCTCCCGGGCTTGAGCGTTTAACGCCGCCGTCGTATCCCAGAGCTGATTCATTACGGTCATAAACTCATCACGGGTAGAAAAAGCTGAGGGGGAGGCTCGATCCGCTACGGAAGGTTGCCCCAGGAGTGGTAATGTAGGTCGGTCCGAGGTAGGCCTTGGAACGGTCGACTCCTCGACTGGTTCTGCTAGCACTGAAGCCTGCGGCTATTTTCCGGTAGCACATGTTGAGGATTTGGTTATCATGGTTCAACGATGTTGGAAAAGACGTAGGATCACGTCTCGGACTTGATGATCGAAAGTAGAGCAAAATCCTTTTAATGCTGAGAATATCAACCTTCTCAGTGAAAGCTCCGAAGTGTTTACATCAAAAAATGGTACAACACCCAAGAAATGATATTGTAGAGAATAGATGAAGATAAATAAATGAAAAATGAAGAGAGAAGCAATCACACACATGTTTATAATGGTTTGGCGTTAACGAGCCTACGTCCACTTTATAATCTCTTATATATGCAATGAACTATTACAAGTGAAACAGTCACAACAATAATATAATCAAAGATTTTTCCCAAGATCCCTTCTTCTGAGTCCAGAAGGTCTATTTATAGATGCTACAACATTCATATCGGTTGAGGTACACGTTATCCGATCCACATTTTTTGGAGAGCATGAAGAAGCATTCTTCTCGTGAAGAGTGGCATGATTTAAACAAGTAGTGACACGTGACAGCTGACCCAATATTCAAGGATGGCTAGAAGCGGTTAAGTAGGAGTAGGAGCAAATATTTAGGAGGATACTTGGCATAGAATCAGGCTAGGCTTGACTCGATCGGTCCGAGGACCACGGGCTCCAACTGGCTTGCATATCGGGTTCTTATGTTCGGCCTAAGTCTCGGATCAGAACATCCCTCAATCGACTAGTTGTTTGGCCGGGTTACTCAGTCCTTTGTGTCACTTTTGCCAAAGTCTATGATGTCAATGGATCTTGATGGCCTTGCCAAAAGGTTGGTCAATACTTCCCATATTGATCCCATTTACCTGCTGATATGTTTAGCCGGTTTCTTGTGTTTAACTTTCCCAAATCAAGCGTGATATCTTCAAAATTCCAGCGAAATAGAAGGTTTCTATGAGAGTGAAAAACTACTTGCTAACGGAAGCAGGCTCTTTCACTTCCCCCACAATTTCTACCCTGCACAAATTGATTCTTCATCCCTCCTCATTCTCGATAGCTCCAGAAACCCCAAAATCTCGTTTACACTTGAAAACCCTTACTCTTGCTCCATTAGGACATTGCCAATGCAACTATCCTACGCCACCCTTGTTGTGCTGCTAAACAAATTGATCATCTCTGATTACTCCCACAGATCCTGTCTTGCAACCCTGATCAAACATAGTTTAAATTCCAGAAGCCTCGACTTCGATCTCCATTTGGGTTTGTCAAGTCATTTTGTGAGGTTAACGGGTGCAGTCCTGAGGATATTGGAGTTAAGAAGGATGAGGCTGAGATTATTGACAAATGTTGCGCCAGTTTGATTGGGATTTGTGTGTTTTAGATTGTGGCGCGGGTGCTCTGATCAGGACTTGTGATGCAGTTGCTGGGTTGTCATGTGAGGTGGCTAGGGCTGATGTGGCAGTGGCGCTTGATTTGCCAATCTTAGGCGAGGGGTTTACTGATAAAGACAAGATAGATGTGGTGGGAGAGATGAAAACATTGCTTTTTGGATCAAAGCTTGTGGAAAATGTTGATGTTTTGTGTTTTAGCGAGATTCCAAGCGTGCACGGTAGTTTTAGAGAAGCGGCTAGAACGGTCCATAAAAAGCCTAGAGTTAAACTGAATACTAGCTTGAATGTGAAGAAAAGAAGTAGTTGAAATTCTGAAAATTCTAAAAAGAAGCGGTTAGAAGCCGAGTTCTCTTCGATTCTGGAAAAACTTGTTTTGCGTACAAATTACATTGAGGCGTTGAGTGGATTGTATGACATGTATGTGAAACCGAGGGAGACATTAGCCTGGGGGCGGCATCGGCTTTGTGTGTGATCGAGAATGATAAGACAATTGTACAAGAATGCAGTTTTATCGTAAAAAGGAATGAAAGGGAAAGACAAGTAAATAGCGTTTGTTTATAACATTTGGGAAAGTTAAACGCAAGAAACCGGCTAAACAGACCAGTAGGTAAATGTGATCAATATGCAAAGGGACCCCTAATACTTGAGATTAACTAAAAATAATTCAAATTCTGGATTAATATGGGAAGACACGTGAAACTTCGGATTAATAGTGTCAATTTGTCCAAAATAAATTTATTTGTCTTTTTATAAAAACGCTATTCTTAACCTAACACAGCTTAGGGCTGTCAACGGATGCTTTCGGATACGAATAGTGCTATATCCGTATCCATATCCGAAATTGTTTTCGGATATCCGTATTCGCTTAATTTTTGAATATCGGATATCCGTATCCGCTTAATTTTCGGATATGGACGGATGTTTATCCGCTCCGTCGGTAATTAATGAATTTTTAAGAATATAACTAAAAATTATCGAATCAACATAAAATAATTTTTGTACCAATGTTTATAAAAAACCAGAAAATAAAGGAATATGATGATGAAACATTGTTTTATACTAATACCCATAAATCATATCCAAAAATATTCCAAAATTAAACGTTAAGACTACCATTTTTCACTAAATATGGACAAAAATTTATATCATAGTAATATCCAACAGTTACAAAGTAATTATTAACTCTATTTTTCTGTTTTGATTTATATATATTACATCAATTAGTCGGACGGATATTTTTTGGATACGGATACCACTATAACCATATCCGTATCCGAAAAGCTTTTCGGATATCGAATATCCGTATCCGCTTTTCGGATCACGCCGAATAATAGATATTTCGGATACAGATTCAGACGGATATCGGATTTTTCGGGTATTCATTGACAGTTGTAAGCATAGAAGTCTGGCCAGGTTGGACCCCTTTGCACCCGTAGACTGGACTTGATGTTGGTGCGCACAGCGAAGTAATAAGGCCAAATCTATTTGCACCCCACATTTTGCCTTTCACACCCCGTTGTTTAAACAAAAAACATTTCACCCCATATTTTGCTTTTCACACCCCAAGAGTTACCAGAACTACCCTTCAATTTTTATTCTCACAACCAAATAACTGTACGTTAACAATGAAAAGAAATAAAAGATAAATCTAAAAATAACAACAACAAAGCATTAATCCATATTTATTTAAATTTTTTCATTTTGCAATCGATAAAAAGTTACAATTCGGTTTAATTTAAAAATATTTGAAATATATATTACACTGGAAATCATAAAATTAAACAATGTTAAGAAAAAAAGGACATAAAAGTTGAAAAAGAGTAAATTTAAAACAAAACACCGTTTTTTTTAAAGAAAAAAAATATTATTTTCTTAATCTGAATCATTCGTCTCTTTTAAAATATATTAGTATCATTGTATTTATTTTATAATTAAAGTAACATAATGAAAAATGAAACAAGATAAGTTGAATGATTTACAAGGGTATATTTGACACTTTATTTTTTTTAGTTTTTAATGGGGTGGGAAAGACAAATACAGGGGTGTTAATAGAATTTGTCAAGTAATAATGCTTCCTTAAGCATTGCCAAACGACAATCATATACACCGTTATGGAGCGCTTCAGTGATCTCAGCCCTAGCCTTTCCTTCTCCGCCGCCTCCTCCAATATTCCTTCTTCCAACAGCCACACTAATAACTCCGTCGCGATCATTTCAGCTTTGAGAGATGCAACTCTTCTCGCTGAATCTACAATCAACTCTCTCTCTTCTTCTTTCTTCAATTCCAATTTGAATTCAACTAATTCCTCAGGGTATGATTTAGCAGTCTGCCCTTTCGATCGCCACCATCGTATGCCGCCTGAATCCTTGTTTTCTCATTTTCTCTCTTGCTCTTCGTCTCCTGGTGCCCCTCTTCATGAAAACCAGCAGCTTCAGCAGTTACTCAAAAGACTTCACTACATCCAATCCCTCAAGTCTACTCCGCAATCTGCATACCTGACGCTATCATCAGATTCTGATGCTGGCGATGTCTGCTTCTCTCTTGACGATGGTATTGATCTTGATAAGAACAGCAATGCCAGTTTCTTCTATAAGGATTGCCCAGCTGTTGTTTCCTTTTCAAATAATGAAGCCGTTTCAGAAGCTGAGTCTAACAAAACTTTCCTTCTGCCTTCTATTCTGTTATCCGAATGTGCCAATGTCCTGAATCCAGACGATGGTAAATTTTCTTTTTCAGCAGTGGATATTCTTCCTTCAGAGTATTGGGCTTTGAAGCGCGAACTGGAAGCTTGGAATAACGTAGATTTTCCAACTTCCTATTCATACATTGTTCTTCTTCTTCTTGCTTCTGGAGAAGGAGAAACTTGCAGGACATTGAGCAAATGGATATTGTGCAATTCTTCGCAGTATGGTATAGTGATTGATACCGCAATGAGAGATCATTTGTTAATTCTTAGTAAGCTATGTTTGAAAGCTGTTAGGAAGGAAGCATGTGCTTCTTTTAAGTCTCTAAGTGATGATAAAATTGCCGTTCCAAACCTTCAAACCGGAAGGTTTGACTGTATAAAGTTAGTTGATAGTTTGTCGTGGTTAGCTGCTCAGCTTTCTATACTATATGGGGAAACAAATGGTAAGTTGTTTGCAGTGGGAATTCTAAAACAAACATTACTGTGTGTGGGGTCGGAGTCCATGTTGTTTAAGTCTGGACAAAGCAGGTGTGAGGAAAGGAATGTCAGTGTTGAAGCTAAGGGGAAAATCAGCCGCAACGAGAGTGTATTTGGCCAGATTTTTGTCTCTCAGGTTGCAGCTGCCATTTCTGCACTGCATGAGAGACGATTATTGGAGGATAAACTTATGGGCCTAAGGTTCCCGAAAATGATTCCCAAATCTGAGCTGTAAGTGTATTTTCTGTTGCCATATCCTCATCAGTGTTCATAATGTTCCTTATGCTTGTTTATTAATGTTGTTACTCTGTCGACACAAATCTTAGCTGTATATTGAGATTTTAGTTCTCAATTTTGAAAGACAAAATAAGCACCTCTATCTTCCATTCCACTGTTTTCACATTCACATAGGTTCAGGTGGTTTCCATTTGGCAACTGTTTATTTTTATTTAACTGTAAATAAGAACTTGTAGTTTTGATTGAACAGTAATTTACAAAAGTGTTTGGATATGTTTTTACTTTTAAGTTAAAAAGATGTTAACTATTATTTTTGGTTAGGTTTATACAAATGAGTGTGTAATATATGCATATATCAAATTACATGAAGGAACAGAGAAATATTAAAAAGTGACATTGCATGTGGTTTCCTTGAAACAGTAAGGGTATTTTAGTCATTAACCTTGTCAGAGTTGCTTCATTAACCATGTCATGAGTTGGAACTTGGAAGCAACACTTGGAGCATGTTTGGCAACTACTTATTAGTTAGTTATTACTAAGTATTTGTGTGTGTGCCAACAGCTATAAGAAAACAAAATGCCAAATAAGCGTGGTAAGTCATAAGCAACAATGACTTATTTAAATTTTCTCCACTAGGTTTTATTACCATTTCAACTTATTTATCCACGCCTTTTCATATTGCTATCCACTTAATACTACTTAAAAGTTACTATTCAAAACTAGTTTTTGGAACAACGAAGTTGTTGCTAAACAGGCTTTTGTTGCCCTTCAAATTTCAACTTGTAAGCTTTATGCTTTTTCCTTGTTAGGAGTTCTGAAACACTAAAATACAAATGAGTGGCTTGTAAATAGTTCCGACTACTTATAAGGGAGTTCCCAAACAGCTTTTAATCGTATTTAATGTCAAATTTATGCTTAGCAGATATTGTGTTTTCAACCGATCTTCTTGATTTCCAAAATTTCAGACTTACGCTGTCAGCTTAGGTATGAGTTATGAGAAGCAATATTCCTCTCACTGGTTAACATAGAAATACAGCTCTTAATATAGAATGTGACATAAACCAAGTCTAACATGTCTTGGTAATGGACTTGAAGCATGCTTCTGCTTGGGAATTTTTCATGCGTGTTTATTTTTTTCCCTTTCCCCCAGTCCCGACTTTTTTTGTTGTGTGAATAATCTGGTCCATCAATTGGAACAAGCGATTCGAGGATTACATCCGCACAAAGATTTTAAGGTGCTGTGTATTACCACATTAATTGCAGGTTTATGAACTACATAAACTGCAAAATGAGATCTCTCTATTCAGTACGTCACTTGTTCTATAGCTAGGATTGTCAACAAATGCAAATGAATGTGAATATCGTTAAATCTACGTCTGAAAATCACAATCTGTGTCCACATCGTATATCTGCATATCTCAAAATTCACATTCATGGATTTTTACCGGATATCCAAAAATATACGCATTCAAAAAAGGATGCGGAAATGCATGTACTTCGGATATCTGAAATATTCGGAAAATTCAAATCTGAAAGCTGAATTGTGGTTCTATATATATATATATATATATATATATATATATATATATATTTTAAAACCATCACAATTCATGAGGTTAAAATAGCAATCAAACATATAAACTAATAATAAGATTTATCAAGTAAAAATAACAATTCACAAATACATGCATAATTAATTAGTTCATACGATATCACATGTAGTAAAAATAAAGAACAAGCATACAACTTGGTAAATTGGAAGTTTTCCAATTACGTTTTTTTTAGGGTTTGAGTGCGATTAAGGAAATATAAAAGTGAAATTGTAAAAATGGAGGCAGTTGAATAACTTAGACTTAAGTACTGTTTGTTTAGAATGAGTGATCACTTGTGTGACCGCTTATTAATGGATAAGCACTTTGATACTGCTTATTTTGAATAAATGTTTAGACCTAAAATATTTATTTAGTGAAAAAGGTTAGCATTTTCATAATGTTTTTTTCTAATTCTGAATGCTTACTGATAATTTTTTTCATATGTACCCTTAGTTATATTTTTAACACTACTGTAAAAATATACTAAAATTCAAAAAAACTAAAGTAAAAAATGTGAAAATCTATTTTACTTAAGATTTTAAACATTACTTTTTTTTTCTAAATTCAAATTCATTTTCAAAAAAAAAAAAAAAACCAAATAATGTTAAATTTCTGAAAAAATTGAGAACTACAAAATTTCAAATTACCTAATTTTGATAATTTTTTTTAAAGATTAATCATTTTTAAATTGAATTTCTGGAAGCTTAATTCATGATTTTCTTCTTTCAAAATTTGAAATCTTGAAAAATAACAAAAAAAAACTTAAATAATTCAAAATTAAATACTTTTAAATAACTATCCATTATTTGATTTTCCACAAAACACGAGTATTTTTAAAATTAAAATTTTCAACCTGCTAGAATTAAATTTACGCTTAAGGTTTTCATATTGTTATTTTCCACATAGGTGACCAAACGATACAAAGGGTGATATTGTCAAAAATAACATTAACATTGGATTCAAACAGAAGTTCTAGTAATATGAACAAACAGCTTTTTGCAAGTCAACATTCAGCAATTAATATTCAACTTCTAGCATTCGACAACCAACATTCAATTTTCAGCATTTTAAACAAAAGAAGCCTGAATAAATAGGGTTTTAAAATATTGAAGGTATTATAAGCCTTAATTGTTCCAAATGGCGTCCAATTGTAGAATGAAAAATAACTTCAGAAATAATCTTGAAATATGTAGCAATTATTATTATTGCAGTGTGCATTTCTAATTTTCAAATGACAATAAAGTATAACCATAAAAACCATATTTAATTTCGGATCGGACAGACATTTTTTGGATATGGATACACTCATATCCGCATCCATAGTTAAAAATATTTTCAGATATTGGATGTCTGGATCTGCTTCCATAGTTAAAAATATTTTCAGATATTGGATGTCTGGATCTGCTTTTTGGATATCGCAAACATCCCCATTTTTTTAATACCGATCTGGATGGATTTCAAAATTTTGGAGTAGACAGATATATCTATGGTTTTGTACTAACAATCATTCTGTTATTCTTTCAGAGTAGCAGAATATTCACATTTATCAACTAGGGCCCAGGAGATCCGTGAAAGCCGACCAAACTATAAAGCTATACCAGAACATGATGGGATTATTTGGCAAAGAGGAAATAATCAGGTAATAGTCTGCGAAAAATTAATTTCTTACAATTACAACATGGTAATATTTGCTGAAAATTATTGATAACAATTTTTTATCCACACAATCGCACAAGCAAGTTTTAGTCAGATGTTTTAGCTTCGTCATTGATTCTTACAATTACAACGTGGTAATATCTGCTGAAAGTTATTGATAACAAATTTTATCCACACAATCACACAAGCAAGTTTTAGTCAGACATTTTAGCTTTGTCATTGTATCACAATGTTTGATTGCAGAACAAAACGCTGTGGGTTGAAATCAAATTTAATGCATGGTTTTAGGTTATTTAGTAGGCTTGATTTTCTCCTTTAGAAGCTAGAGCTGTAGCAGGTACAAAAACAGATACAAAAACGGGAACATGCAAGCATGACTTTAAGAAGAGTTGATGTTTGGAATGGGATGGAAACACCATATCATAAAAAAACAAATACCTTTTTATATCTTTATGAATATATTTGGATTTGAATTTGGTTTCATTTTCCGGTACTGTTATGAAGTTAAAAAGTTGATTATAAATATTAAATAAGAAGATAATACTTGTTTTTGTTATTATGATTTATTTATAAATTTTGGTTCATGTTCATCAGAATTTATCGTGTTATGGTTATTTTACTCTAATTTTTATTGCATAACATATGAAATTCAATTTTATTTTTCTAGGAAATAATTATTTTTAACTGAATGTAAAAAAATTAATTACCGAATATAAAGCGTAGGTTTGTCTCATAGTTTTAATTCTCTTCTTTTGTGCTTTTTGAGATGTTTTCAGGTCAATTCAATTTGCGACAATCAAAAAGCCTACAAGTTCTGATGGTTGAAATTAAACTATCGTTTTTTGTGGCCACGTGTTTTGTTTGTACAAGGACTAAGAATAACAATACCATTAAATCACGTGATCCTATGGTGCATATCAAATGGTGAATTTCTAGTTAGTAATCTACTATATTGAAGATCCAAGTCTCAGATTCATTACTGTGTACTTTACAAATTATCAGCTTTGCTTTAGCTATTATATTTATCAAATTTTCTTTTCTTCAGATATTACTAATCACATTATTTTGATATAAGTATATTAAAATATTGATCATTGTAGTGCTAGATACATTTATTTCAGATGTGCGTTATCAATGCTAGAATAGAAGAATTGAATCTAATATCTGTTCACACAATTTTCTGTGGATTCTCCCTTGTTTATTGTGTGTTGCTCTTCAGAACCATGTCTTTTGTCTTACATATCCAGGCATGCGTATATATGTTCTAACCTGCAATCTTGTTTTTAAGGATTCAAGCAAACCAAAATCAAGGGAGGAGCTCTTAGCCGAGGAAAGGGACTATAAACGAAGAAGAATGTCTTACCGTGGAAAGAAAGTGAATAGAAACCCAACAGAGGTATGTAAACTGTTTGGATGTCCTGTTCTATCCTCTATATTCTGTTAGTTTAGCTTCTAAGAGATAAAAGACTAGAATTAAGAGGTGAAGCATGTATCCAAAACAATCTCCTGGCATCTTTGCTTCACCTTGATCAGACCAATCAACAGTCGTCATTCCCACACTTTTTTTTGTTTTGTTTATGTGCTCTTTTGTACATGTCTAAATAAAGGGGCTATTCAACCAATTTTTATGCCTGATCATTTTGTTGCTTTGCATGATATGTAATCTTTGATGAAAGATAAATAATTCCTATATGTATGATCCCATTTTCTTATGAATTCTTTGTACTGGAATGATAAATGTTACAATATTCTATGCTATAAAAATTTCTTTGTGCAAAATTGTGGTAACTGGTAAGTATTACTATTAGGCTTGTGTTCATTGATCGACTATATATATATATATATTTGAGTTTTACATGTAAATGACATCGTCTTACACGAAATAGTAAACTCAAACATGCTTTTGTACACATGAGCCACGGGTTAACATGCTTCTGTTTTTGGAAACACGGCAATGTAATATATGAATCATGAGCAAAAGCTATTACCTATGTGGTCTGGGACTGAACATGATAATCACATGATGATTATGAAAGTTGACTTTATTTTAGTCCTTTTGAGTGATCAAAAGCAATTCAATGTCTTTTTTCATCGATTTCAAGACCAAAATGTTGTATCATGGGTAAACAATAATTTCTCCATCGTTCGAGACATGAGAAAACAGCAGTGATGTGCATCAATTATTCACTTGTCAATTTTCCTTTAAATCAGCAGTGATATTATCTTTGAATATTTTTTGTATACAGAGTAACATGCTTACAAAATCATCATCTCTTTTTGTTTAAGGTGCTGCGCGATATAATCGAAGAACACATGGATGAACTGAAGCATGCAGGAGGAACTGAATATAGTGTTAAATCAACTGAGCGGTTTGAAAATTTTCCTATTGACCTAAAGACGAATAATAGAACCTTAGGTTCTTCTCCTACCATTCAGAAAGGCAGGTATGCTGATGCAGAAACAAAGCAACATTCATGTAAATATGGAAAACCAACTAATCCTTCGGACAATGATGGATCAAGAAAATCTAGGGATATACAAAACCATCCCAAGGATCTGAAAATGAAATATTGTGATCACCAACAGCGTAGCAGGAGGGGGGCTTATAAAGATAAGAACAGTGGATTCATACCCTCCTCCATTTACAATGGACATTCTAGCTCACATGATGAATTTGCTCATGATTACAAGGAAAAGACCAACAAATATAGGTCAAAATCTGATAAAGCAATTGTATTTGAGGACAGATATGATCCTTCAGCTTCTTAGTGCATTTATATCTCATGCGGTTTTCTAAAACGACATCATGGACTTCACAGTTGTATGCATGATAAAATCTGGATTTTATTGCTGGTGAATGCATTGGTTTTGATGATCAAACGAAGCAAAACATATGATATAATACCCCGTAAGTATTTTCTCTGTTTCCTTTGATTTATTAGACTTTTAACATTTACTAATTAGCCAATTTACCAGACTTGTGCAGTAATAGTTGATTATGCACCAGAATGTTGCAGCTGTATCATTCTTTTAGATAAGGAGTTTGATACTCAGTTTAAGCAGAGCATTCATTTTGGTGTTTCAGGGGTCGAACCCAAGACCTCTAGAACAACAATATGGAGATACTTGTACAGTAATAGTTGATCATGCACCAGAATGTTATAGCTGTATCATTCCTTTTGATAATGAGATTGATACTCAATTTAAGCAGAGCATTCATTTTGGTGTTTCAGGGGTCGAACCCAAGACCTCTAGAACAATGATATAGAGATCTTACCTGTTGAGCTAGTGGTCCTTGCCTGCAACTGTATCCTTTCTGTATCCTTGTTTTTGTTAAGTTAATGTTGGAGAAATGAATCCATTTTTCTTTTGTATGTGCTCCTTTAGAACTTGTAATATAAATGTCGTTATGAAAAATCGAGAACTATAACAAAATATCATTATGAAAAAATCGAGAACTATAACAAAATAATCACTTTCGACCAGCATATTAAAAAGCGGTTTAAATGTAAACATTAATGCTTTCTTTTCTGAATCTACATCATCTTTTATACTGTAAAAAAATTGGGAAACTATATTTTGTGTAAGTTGGAAGTCGTGAAGTCGTGCCAACTTTGATTTTTCTTTCACAAGTTGCATGGATGGAATTCTTTTTATCTACTATTTTCTATCGCAATGGTAAAACATTGAAGGAAAGCGTAAAATTGCATGAAGTGGTAATGCATTATGTTTAAAACCTAATGCACATCACGCTCTTTGACTGTTATGCTTCTACGGGTTAGCGCTATTAAATAGTGGATTCATTTAAAACTTTATTGTTTAACACTAAATCCATTAAATGATTGTTTGTTAGCATCTGCTTAGCAGGACCGTCCCAAACATTTCTAATGCCCTGGTCCAATATCTAATAAAAAATAATAGTTTTGGTTCGAGGTTATTAAATAAATGGTAATACGTTTATATGTGCAAAATAACATTCATATTAATTTATTATAAAATTTAACATCGATTACAAAATGTACGTCAACTAAATCGTTTAGGTTATCAAAAAATATAAATGCAAAATGTCAGTTAAGTTATAGTTACTAGTTTGAAATTTTCTACTTTTGGCTTGGGATAAAGTTGATATTGAGCAAGCTAACAATTCATCTTTTCGTTGCTTTTTATTTTGATATTTAGAGTTTTTTCCTCAATACCTATCCCCAATTAAGTTATAAAATAATATTAATATAACGATTTTTAATTGTGCCATTCTTTTTTATTTACATTTCATTATCAGTATTGCATATAGCATTAATTCAAGTAAGCCCAATAAACTTTCACTAGTTATTTTTCAACAATAATGATTTTAACAATTAATTAATAAGTAGCTAATTAACATGATTAAAGTAGCATAAATAAAATTTTGAGTTGCTATTTAGTGAGAAATTATACATGATTTAATCAAATAGAAAAACATCAAACTAGGGTAAATCGAATTGGGGAAAATCAAAGCATTAGGGCTTAGGCAGTTTACGGTAGAGGGAAGCACAAATGAAACAATCAAATAAACATTGGTTTGTTCATCATCACAAAGTTACACTTATCCATAACTATGACAATAATTTAATTAAACAATTATTTATACATATACTCACTCCTCGAATTCAATTTAGGCTAATATAGGCTAGGGTTTAAATGGAAAATTAGATTGCCAAACTCGACGCAGCAGGGGCTAGGGCAAGCAGGTGAAAGGAAGGAGGGGTAGCACAGGCGGTTGGCCCGCATGCAAAGTGGCACGCGGTGATGTTTTTCCCCTCTCGGCTATAGGGTGTGCGAAGAAGAGAAATGATTATTTATTTATTTATTTTGTGTTGCCTTAGGCAACAACCTATGTTACCTACGATTCGGGTGGGATTTGCGCTTTAGCAATTTAATGTAAATCATGTTAATTTAACTATTTGTTTTAAAGAAAATCAACGAACCTGGGTTATAGGAAAAGCGTGTAGTTTAAGCCAGAACATTATTTCTAGTCCCTAAATATGAACTATATAATAAGTACATTATTGGATTTCATCATATTGGAGCAAATAATGTTTCTTTTTCCAATATTAATGGTCTGAGAGTGATAATAATCCATTTTGGTAGCTTTTTGGGCCCATGTTATTTTCCGTTATATTCCTACTTCATCCGTGCTATAGTTTTTTCACTTCCAATGCTACCCTACATATAACTGGAGCATGTATTAAAATCATGAAAAGTAGTAACCATCTAACATTCGCTTGGCATATAGAATGATTTGAGTAAACTTGAGAAAATATTATAAAAGCATGACAATTTGTATGTTTTCTGTAACGCCCCACCCCAAGACTCCCCCTAATAAAGAGTATTAACAAGTAATGCCGTTTATTAGAGCGGAGAACATGACTTGTTAGGAGCGACCATCCGTAGTTCTACATTAAACGAGTTTACATCGATTATGTGTATAAATTTTTCTTTCTTATTTCAGGTGGATCGACGTACTCGATTTATACGATGACTCAGGATCGTATTCAGAACACAATACATAAAGTTACACAAATAGCAGATCACAGAACAAATCACATATCATTACAACAGTAGAATACAACATATACATCTGCTACATATATAAATGGTTTCATAAACCATTTACTCATACAACATGATCCAAAAGACTAAATACGCACATGCTTCAAATACACATATAGGAAATAGCTTCGGGTGATATAGCCTAAAGGTGAAACTACTAAACCCAAATCAACATCAAGCCAAACCTGAAATAACTAGGTTTGACCCGAGTATAAATACATAGGTCAGTCTAGCTTAAACATATAGGTAATGATGATAGGTGAAATAAAATATCAAAGGAGCATAGGTTCCTTTCCATAAGAAAAGGGACCACACAATCACAGATCTACACGAAACACAGATTGGGTAATTTGTTTCCATCAAAAAGGAACACCGTATACTTAAGATAACAACTTTTCTTATATAAGTCCACAAAATCACTAAGCGGGATACATTGGAGAACACGAACACAAACTTAGATATTACTCTTAGCACGAATTACCCAAACTCTACGATTTAGGTATTAACACTTGGAATCACTTAACGTGAGATGGAAGACTCGGAAATCACTAAAATTGTTGGAATCACTGAAATCACAAGAATCACTGAAATCGCCGTATAACATAAATCCTTCGATATGTATACATAATAGTCATCACAAAGATGGCGAAATCATAATTAAACACAAAACACAAGCACATGATTTGATCCACATGGATTTGGGAAGTCGAAGCTATGCCTGCATGTGCTATCTCACAAATGGCTTAAGCCATAACCAGTACTGCTATCACATAGAAGGGGTACCCGAATGACCCGAAGGTCCATAGAGTTCACATAGAATTGACCCGAAGGTTCACAAGTTCACACATAATTGACCCGAAAGCATAGTAGTCAAGGTGCTAAGGCGTAAAAAGGCGCAAGCATTGAGCCTGGGGCTTTTTTGACCCTTGTGCTTTTTTGTGTGCCTTTTATATGAGTTTGATCTGCTATTTTACTAACTACAAATCATATTTTATAATTCATTCAATTATCTACATATTTTATTAATAAGATTTCAATTTTAAACCATATTTTATAATTTATTGAACAATTAATTTTTTTATTTAACTATTTATAAACAAAATTTTAAATTTAGCAAAAAAAAGCGCCTCAAAATGCAAAAAGGCGCACTCAAACTGCAAAAAGGTGCAAGCCTTGAGCCTTGGGCTTTTCTACGCTTAGGTGCGCCTAAGCGTGCGCCTTGATAACTGGCTGAAAGTTCACAAGTTCACACAGAATTGACCCGAAGGCTCACAAATTCACACAGAATTGACCCGAAGGTCTAGTATTGACGATCAAGAATGTGTCACAAATAGTTAGTGACACGAGTAGTTCACACAGAATTGACCCGAAGGCTCACAAATTCACACAGAATTGACCCGAAGGTCTAGTATTGACGATCGAGAATGTGTCACAAATAGTTAGTGATCCGAGTAGTGGTAACTGTGCGTCCCATACTATACATTCTCACTACTGGTTTACTATCCGTTTTCGGTTCCACACTAGAAATCACAAGAAACACAAGAATTCACAAGAACACAAGAAACATTGGTTTCAATTAGACGGGTGTGAGATTAATCGATTTCATATACCATTGCGTCCTATACCACGGGGTTTACTATACGTTTAATCACCATCACGCTCTCTCGAAGGTGCAGTAATGTGCGAGTTTATATATTGAGAACGCTTGGGTTGAGAAAACAAGTTTTTAAAACGATTTCGATAACATTTGAATATTTCTTTATACCTTTTATAATTCGAAAATACGTGTATAGTATTGCTTTGAGACGTATATTTAGAAAATGAAACAGTAAAAATCTCTCTTCTCTATGCTATTACATATACTTTTATAGGTAGAGAAAATTCGTTATAACACCGTTTCATAAAAACGTGTACAGTGTCACAACTACATGAAATTTCATCACGAAAACATCATCCACAAACAACACAAAACCACAAATCCGAAGTACGAATTTGCATACAATATTGGTTTGTCCAAATAGGACCAAAGCCCTAAAGAATCATTACCAAAATCATCAAAACAGTCTAGAAACCAAGCAACAACACTTCAAAGTATAACACAGAAAGTCAGAAAAATTCCTGCGCTCATTTACTTTACAAGGGTCGATACCTCCTTTGCTTGGATCGACTTATGTGTCGACCCATCCTATGCTACGGTCGACCCAATGAAGGTGTGTGTCGACCCATTATACGCACAAGCTACGGGCTTGCGTACCTGCTTCGTCTTCAAGTTTGATGCAATTTCTGAGGTACTTACAGGCTAAATTGGAACATGCAATTAATCTCGAAACAAGTATAAGTTTCCAACGACTCACTAAAACCAAGTATGAAAAGATTCCAACACATTGCAAAGGTAAATACAAGATAAGTTTCTGAGAATATTTTTCTCAGGAAATTGTTTACAGAGAGCGGAAATCCAAGTCTAGACATTACTAATTCAAATAAATTCAACAATTACACAATGGAAATTAGATTTATGCTAGAAAGAGTGAGTGTAACAACTCACCTTGCATGAATTTGGCTTCCTACAGCTTGCAACAATGAGATTTACTTACATGCAACTCCAAATTGGTTACTGTAAATTTGATTTTCCCCCATTCCAGCTAATAGATTTGAGAAGGCTAGCCTAGATTACTTGTTATTTGTTAATGCAATAGCTTCCACTCGCCTTCTTTATAACTATGATCTGGAAAGGGATTTTGTTTTGATTTCATAGGGTGGCTATGGCTTTAATTGTCTCAGGAAGGAGAAGGGAGGAGAGGTAAGGAAAAATAAAAGTGTTGTGATATTCCTTTCCTATCCTATCTCCAAAAAAACTCCTATTGGGCTTGGGCTTGCTTGTTGCCCTCCCAAAACCCATTTTTTTTCATTTGTTGCAAAATCTAAATGTTACAATTTCCCTTAACAACAAGCACAAAACTAAAGCAACTAAACACATTTTAACAATACACATGACAACCATTGTTTTTATTTTATAAAATCTAAACACACAAGTCTAAATAAATTAAAAAGCATTTTAAGCATTATTTTAAAAGTAACACACATTAAAATTCACATTTCCATGGAAACACATATTTTTTTACTTTAAACATTCAACCCAACATCCTTAAGTTTTAAAATTACCAACCTCACTATTTTAACACAAATGATCCTATATAATCATATTAAAATTAGCTTAACATATAATTATTGAAACCAATCAATATTTTCACTTTTATACCTTTATTCACAACACACATAACTTAAGGCATATTTTGCAATAAAAAGTCACTATACATAGAAATTCACCAATTTGTATTATTTCCACTATTAATATATTTTAATATAAGATTTTCACATAAACACATGTAATAAGATTTTCAAGCATGACTTTAAACACAATTATTATTTTATTTTATACTTTCAATAATTTTCATTTTTCAAACACAAATTTACAATTTACTACTTATCTTGTCAAAACAAGACATTTCATATTGAAAATATATTTTTACTTAAATATTATCAATATTTTATATTTATAATATCATTTTAATCATCAAATTAAGATTTACAAGCATAGATTGGAATTAACCTCTTACTATGCTAATGGTAATTAATTTATCCCAATCACACACAGTTCATACAAAATAAAAATTCTTTATTTACTCATCTTAATTTACCATACGAGTTAGGTTCACGAACTCGTATTACTAGGTTTTAAAATCACAAAACATATTAAAATCTATTTATCCCGGATATCCAATAACCTAGGTTGTTACAGACTCCTCTCTTAAATAAATTGTGTCCTCGCAATTTACTTACGAATATATATATATATATATATATATATATATCTAATAACTTATCCCAAATTTTATTCACTTGAAAATTTTGATTTAAGTTATTAAACACACAACTCTCAAGATTTCGGTTTCTTCCTAATATTTCAATCTGGTTACAACAGAGGTTGAAATCTAAAATAATTGTATACAATTTTAATTCTCATCTCAATCTATATACACAAGGGTTTAAGTTGTTATAACTTATTTTTTTACAAGGCAAATCTTTAAAATACACACTCACACTGTGTTAATTTCCAGTCAATAATTGACACTGCCTTGCCATCAAATTTGGTTTAAAATCTTGAACAATGTGTACTACTTTGATTACAAAATTGAATAGCCGTGCCATTTATCGTTTATTATTCACTAACTTGATGGTTGCAATCGCTTTTTAATTGCACGTATGAGAGTGTATTCCAAAAATATTGCATATGTACAAAATGGTTATTCCTTTTAAGGCAACTTTATATACTCAGAGCACTTAATTCTGTTTCATAGAATTTCCTCAAAAAACATTTTTTCACCGAATAATTTGTTAACTTGTTTCAGTAATATTAAACCATCAAATTTATGGCGGTCTATTCCATCCTTCGACTGCAAAGTCAATATGATATTGCTATTGCCTCGCCATTTTCACTATAACTCCCGTCTCGTCTAGTGGTTTATCACTATTCTCACAAGAATACTTTTTACTATTTTTTCACAAAAATTTATTTTATTACACAAACTACTGTGCTCGATCGTCTTATAAGTGTTTAAGGAGTTTTTATCGATGTCGTTGATCTGGTGTATCGATTGGAACTCTTACGATACTCAACAGGCAATTCAACACCAAAGAAAATCACATATTTTTAGTTTACACATGGTTATTTCTATTATTTATTATCATCTATATTCTTGCTTTACTTAAATAAAAACAACCCAATACCAAAATTTCTAGTTAGTCACTTGATTTACATTCACTAGACAATTAACTCCTAACAAACATTTAATCATCAAATATCAATATTTATCATCCCTTAATCTCACTTAAAAAATTATTAATTCTAGCACAACAAAAACAGTTTACTTGTTTTCGCTGTGCAACTCTGATTTATTATCAACTTAACACACTTACCTTACCCCAACATGAAGTTCATTTTTATTATCTTGGATTTAATTCATTTACCCATCCTAACTTATTTAATTCAACAATCAACCAGACACAAAGGATGAAGTTTAGATTTCCGTCAAAAATTTTAAACTCAAGATTTAAGCACCAAAAGGATTTGAGGATGGAAATTTCTATCAAGATGTACTATAGATAATAGGACATCGCTCACGGAGTATTACAGAATGAAATACATTCCTAGACGTATTCCAAAAGCTAAAATTCTCACTTGACTCAACATATAAGAAACATGGGATAAGGACAACAATGAAAGTGATAGACGTAGACACGATTGTTATCCTTCCATGTTGTAATACATGTACTATTCTGGTTCTGTAGTGTTTATTGTACTTTGTTCTGAATTTTGCTTTGATACCAAAATATAACATCTCATCCGAAGAGCATTAACGGGCAATGCCGTCTATTAGAGCGGAGAGTAGGGCTTGTTAGGAGCGACCATTTGTAGTTCTACATAAACGAGTGTCGAATAAATCGATTGGATATATAAATATTTCTTTCTTATCTCAGGTGGATCGACGTACTCAATTCATCCAATGGCTAAAGGTCGTATTCAGAACACAATACATACTGATACACAAATAACAAATCACATATTTTTACCACGGTAGAATACAACATAGATATGTGCTACATATATGAATGATTTCCACTGTTATCATGGCGCTTGACTAGTCGATTAGTCGAGATTGAAGCCTCGATCGGAAGTCTTGACTTGCCAATTATCGATTGGAAGCTCAGTAGGAAGAAAATAAAAAAACACGAAGTAGTTGCAGGAAGGATAAGAGACATAGGAACCAGAAGAAAGTGGAATCAAAAAGAAAAACTGAAAATATATAAATAAACAAAACTTATCGCATACACCCACTGTTTTAGATCTCAAAAATATCGCCCGAGATCTCCTCCGAGATCTCATTTTGGGCTCCTTCCGAAACGAAACAACAAATATCACTGTAAATCTTCTTTCAAGTATATCGTCCAAGATATTCCGATATCGAACGAGTTATCGACCGAAACGAGATATTGGAATATCGTCCGAGATCTTGGTTTTTCTGGTTAAAATTTAAATTTGTGCTTGAACTTGAACAATAATTATAAAACTCAAATTTAACCACGATAATCTCCTGTAATTGTATATTTTGCATATTAAATGACCATATTGTATGTTCATATGTTATCTAGAATGCTTATGATTTTCATATTCGTCTTTTTTTTACATACATGTTACCTATAAAATTATGTATCTTATGTTCTACTTATGCTGAACTTTTAATGTTTTGGATCTTTTTTATGTTTTATGTCACAATAATTCGTGTTCATGGATCATATGTTGTAAGCACTAATCTATTTGAATTGTGTTATATTTCTGTTTTAACCATATTACGATTTAGAGTATGTTGCTCTTTCGTGAATTAAGAATAATAAACTGATTTTGCAATTCAAGTTTATGTTACTATGTTTTTAATAGCATTCATAAAAATCATTGTGTAAGAATATCGGTTTTTAACATATCATGTACCCCGAGATTGTTCCGATGTGAACTTTCTGACCCGAGATGGAAATTCGAGACGAACTTCCAAGTTAGACTCATCTCGTCCGAGATCTCCCCCGGTACGAGATCAAGTCTATAAAATTTCCAAGACGAAACGCGACCGATATCCGAGATTTAAAACCTTGCATACACCCTCAACAAATTACTTTCAATTTTGATAGCAAATTGAGCATCACTGAGGATAATTTGAGCGGATTCGAGCATCTACTTTAACCAAAATTGAGCAGACGAGGTCCGATTTGTTGTATTTTTTTGTTTTCCTTTCTCTTTTTCGCTTTTGTCTGATTGGATTTGATGTTGTATTTTATTTTCTTTTCTATTTGTCACTTTTTAAGGTGGTGCCTGACGCAGTGGTAAGGTTACCCGGCTGGTAATCTGGAGCGTGCAGGTTCGAGTTCCGACCTCTTCACATATGTGAAGGAAAGGCCGTGCGCACTAATCGACCACCCCCAGAGCCCGGAAAGCCGTGAGAATAGTACTAGGATGGGAGACTGTCTGGGAAGTCCTCTCGCGCTTGAGTACGGGAGCCTTTGGCACTGGGTATCCATCTTCTATTTGTCACTTTTTATCTGATTGGATTTGATATCGTTGTTAGTTTCATATGAATGGGTAGAAAGATATAGGGCTAGGATTTCAGGTGTTGGTGTGGACTGAATACTTATGGGCTATCCAAATTAAAATGGTTAACTGTTAGATGGACTACTTTTTCAAAGCTTTCTAGTGATGTAATTTTTATTCAACTTCTACTTTAATTACTGGAGACTTTGATGTACTTCTAAATATTGGACTTATATTTTTTTTATCCATTAAAAATACTGAATTCAATATTATTTTAATTACGGGAGATTTTAATGTGTATATTTATTTATCGACTAGTTTATAACTAGTTGACTAATTGGACCTCTATCGACGCGACTCGACCTACCGCCGTAATAACCATTATGGTTTCATAAACCATTCACTCATACAACATGATCCAAACAAATAAATATACATATGATTCAAATACACGAATACACATCTAGGAAATAGCTTCAGGTGAGGTAGCCTAAAGATGAAACTGTTAAACCCAAATCAACAACAAGCTAAGTGTGAAACAACTCGGTCTGGCCTGAGTATAAATACACGGGTCGGTCTAGCATAAACATATCAATAATGATGATAGATGAAATAAATTATCAAATATGCATAAGTTCCTTCCCATAAGAAAAAGACAACACAGTCACAAATTTACACGATTACCATATACTTAAGATAACCACTTTCTTTATACAAGTCCACACAATTACTAAGCGGGATGCACGGGAGAACATGAACACGAACTTAGATATTACTCTTAGCACAGATTACCCAAACTCTACAATTTGCGTATTAACGCTTGGAACCACTTAACGTGAGATGGAAGATTCAGAAATCACTGAAATCACATGAATCACTGGAATCACCATATAAACACAAATCCTTCGATAGCTCGAAGTAATGTATACATAATAGTCATCATTAAGACGGTATCATAATCAGGGACGTAACCAGGAATTTAACTTGGGGCGGGCAGATTATACAAGTGATAAAAAAAACAAAACAAACAAACACAAATTTATCATATCGGTGCATATCAAAATGACCAAAATTAACAAAGTGTATTTACGAACAAAAGTATTACAAACATTCACATCCAAAATGACATATACTACTAGCACTAATCATTTTACTTAAGTCGTGCTCTACGAACTTCACGAAAATGAAATTCATACACAATTGCCTCAATATCGATATTTCTGGCTATCTCTCTTTCAATGTATGTTATCATATGATTTCCGAGCAGACTATCACCCATTTTATTGCGTAATGGTGTTCATAGTTGAAAAGGCACGTTCGGTGGTAGCAGTTGATACATGAAGAGTTAAGACAAGACAAATCAATCTATGAACAAAATGATATCTTTCAGCTTTTTTTTTCTTGACTAGCGCCCTATTTAATTCCGAGAGTGTGGCAACATTAAAAAAGTGAGGATCAATCCGTACATCTTGCGCATAATGTTGCAACTGGTATCTTAGCTGAAAATTATTATCCAACTCACTAAAATCTTCAGGGTAGTATTCTTTTGCTAACAAACATGCATCATCAATTTTTAGTGCTTCAAAATTATTTTTGGCTCTAAAACCGAGCTCAAACTTACAAGATCAATCGACGTATCCGAAAATCTTGTATTTAGCTCCATTATTTGTGTGTCAATAGTTTCATTCAATATATCATAACGATAATGGTGCTCCATGGTTATTTCATCACGTTGTTGACAAGAACGTCTTGTCCCTTCAAGATAACGAGAGCTCGTATCAGGTATTGCAACTGAATTGCTAACACAAAAGGACATGACACTATTCAAAAGCATTTGCTATTTATCATCATTTTTCCTATTGCAAAGAATAGTCTTTGTGATCGAAAGTGAATGGACCCCATTCAAGATATCTTGAGATTTTTTTTGAAATGCTTGACAAAGAACTTCGGTAATTCCCATTACTTCAATCATCAAGTGCAATATGAAGACGAAATCAAAAGCATTCATCGCAAGTAAAGCACCATTTGCTTCAGCATGCATTTTTCTGTTTAAACCTTCTTTTTTTATAATTTCGAGAACTTCATGCACATGTTTATACAAGCTAAGAAAGCTACAAACCGAAGAGTAATGTGAACTCCAACGAGTAGAACTAGGTCTACGTAAAGTAGTTTTTTGATTTGCACCAGTACCTTTATGTGATGTTCCACTTGACATCATATCTTTGACTTCTTTTCTTATAGCGGCTCTTAGTTGTTGATTTCGTTTAGGAGATGAACTTACCAAGTTCATAGTACAATTCAACAGTTGAAAGAATAACTTTGTATCACATAGTTCACCAGAAGCTCCAATTAGTGCAAGTTGCAAACGATGAGCAAAGCAATGTACATAATATGCATATGAACATTCTTTTAAAAATAGGGCTTGTAGACCACCCCAAGCACCCTCATGTTACTTGCACCATCATATCCTTGACCTTGCATATTTTGAACAAGCAATCCATTTTGATCTAGCACATTTGAGCAAGCGTTTTTCAAAGTTTGTGCAGTGGTATCTTCAACGCCAACAACATCAAAGAACCGTTCACGTATATAACCTTCATCATCGACAAATCTAATAACTATTGCCATTTGCTCAACATTTGATTCATCTTGTGACTCGTCGACAAGAATGCAAAATTTAGATTCACCAATTTCTTCACAGATTTTTCTTTTAACCAAATCACCAATAATTTCCATAATATCATTTTGAATCTTTGGCGAAATGTATGATGCGTGTCTAGGAGCATTATGCAATGTCATTTCTTCAACTTCTGGTGAAAGTGAAGCCGAACACTTAATTAATTCAAGAAAATTCCCATGATTAAATGAATCAATTGATTCATCATTTCCTCTTAGAGCACAACCTTGACATGCTAACCATAAGATAGCTTTCACCGAAGTAATGATTCACAGTCGATTTTTTTTTTTTTTTTTTTTAATTTCAACTTCGGATTGTAAAATTAATTGCTTCTCAATATTTTGTGAAGGATTACTCAAACAATCCAATAAAATTACATTATTCGAATGTAGTGAATTTGGACCTCCTTCATGTGTTTTGAAACAACAATCTTTGCTGCCAATTCTTTTCCAACTATTAAATCCGCCAGAAATCCATGTATCTTTTTTGTGGTGTTGAGAAATATTTTTGTCAAAGAAAGCAAGGGAAACAATAAGCTTTATCAGTTGTTTCAGAATATTCATGCCATTTACGATTTTTAAACCATTCAAATCGCATACGCCGACTATCTTCATTTCTTTTGAATTTCTCTTTCAAATCAGGTTGACAAGGACTCATTATAATATAACGGCGACGAATGTCATCATGTTCTTTATGATTATACATCCATATAGCTTGACGTAATCCGGGATCATGCTTCACAGTATCCTCAATTTTTTGAACTTTATTAGGATGATGTAGTTCATTTGTTGCATCCAAGTTATCTAAGTCCAAATTTAAAGGAGTTGAAGATGATGTTCCACTAACATCTGATTTTTTTTTTTTTGAGTAGAATGAGAACAAATTTTGTGTTTTTCTTTTAGACATAGCTTCAAACAGTAAAACAAATTTTATATCAGAAAATCAGCATATCAATTTTCATAAGTAGGATACCAAATTAACAAAATCCCCAATTTACGGTAGCATACATAACCTAATTAAACACAATTTCTTATTTCAAATAGAAAAAAAGAAGAAGATAGTAATCAACTCACTTTGATTTCGTGATTTGATGATTCCAGAAGAAGTCGATGCCGTGAATTGTGAATTGTGATTCCAGAATTAAATGAAGAAGAAGAAGCGGATGCCGTGAATCGTGATTCCTGAGTTCAACGAAGAAGAAGCGGAATTAAATGAAGAAGTGATGCCGTGATTCGTGGTTCCAAAAGAAGAATTGCTCCGTGTTTTTTTTGGTTTGAAGACGCCGTTGATCGCTCCGCTTTTTTTTTTAAGATCCTCGTGAAATTCTGATCTAGGAAATATTTATCGCGTTTTCCAATGTTGCGCTGGGCAACTGCCCACCCTAAGCTAAGGGTAGTTCCGTCCCTGATCATAATTAAACACAAAACACAGAAACACATGATTTGGATCCACACAGAATTGGCAAGTCACGCATGTATGTGCTATCACATAGAAATGGTTTGAAGCCAGAGCCAGTACTACTATCACACAGAAGAGGTACCTGAATGACCTGAAGGTCCACAAAGTTTACACACAGTCTAGTACTGGTGATTACACATGAATGTGTCACGAACTTACAGTCAGTAACCCTTGTAGTGGTAACTGTGCGTCCCATACCACACGTTCTCACTGCTGGTTACTACCCGCTTGTCAGTTCCACACTGGAAATCACAACAAACACAAATATTCACAAGAATACAAGAAACAACGGCTTCAATTAGACGGGTTTGGGATTCATCAATTTCGTGTATCATCGCGTTCCATTCCACGGGGCTTACGATATATTTAATCACCATCACACCATCTCGAAGGGTGAAAAAATGTGTGAGTTTGTATATTGAGAATAATTGGTTTGAGAAAACAAGTTAGTAAAACGATTTTGAAAACATTTGAATTATTTCTTTAAAACCTTTTATAATTCTGAAAATATGGATACAGTATTGCCTTGAGACGTTTATTTGGAAAATGAAACAGTAAAAATTTCATAGGTAGATAAAATTCATTCTATAATCGTTTCGTAAAAAGTGTAACAGTGTCATAAATACACGAAATTTCATCATGAAAACATCATTCGCGAACGATACAAAACTACAAATCAAAAGTACGAATTTGCGTACGATATTGGCTTGTTCAGATAGAATCCAGGCCCTAAAGAATCATTACCAAAATCATTAAAATGATCTAGAAACCAAACATCAACACTTCAAAGTATAACACAAAAAGCCAGAAAAATTCTTGCGCTCATTTACTCTACAGGGGTCGACACCTCCCTTGCTTGGGTTGACTTGTGTGTCAATCCAATGAAGGTGTGGGTCGACCCGTTATATGTGGAAGCTACAGGCTTGCGTGCGTGGTTCGTCTTTAAGTTTGATGCAATTTCTGAGGTACTTACAGGTTAATCTGGAACATGCAGTGATGCAGTTGATACCGGAACAAGTATAAGTTTCATGCAACTCACTAAAGCAAGTATAAAAAAGATTCCAATACAAGATGATGACACAGAGGTCGTACAAAGATGAGTATAAACAAGATAAGTTCGTGAGAATAATTTTCTTAGGAAAATGTTTACAAAGGGCGAATATCCAATTTCAGACATCACAAACTCAAACAAATTGAACAATTAAACAATGAAAACAAGATTTTAGCTAGAAAGAGTGAATGTAACAACTCACCTTGCATGGATTTGAATGGATTTGGCTTCCTACAGCTTGCAACAGTGACATTTACTGACATGCAACTCCAAGTTGCGTACTGTAAATTTGATTTCCCGCCATTCCTGCAAATAGATTTCAGAAGATGGCTAGCCTAGATTACTTGTTAATGCATTACTTCTACTCTTCTTCTTCTTCTTTATAACCGTGATTTGGAAGGAGATTTTGTTTTGATTTCATAGAGTGGCCATGGCTTTATTATCTCAGGAAGAACTAAGGAGGGAGGAAGGTTAAGGAAAAATAAAAATGTCGTGATATTCCTCTTCTATCCTATCGCCGGATAATTCCTAATGGGCTTGGGTTTGGGCTTGCATCTTGCCCTCCCAATACCCAATTTGTTCAAGTGTTACAAAATCTAAGTGTTACAGATTTCTCTTAACGACAAAACAGAAAAGTAAAACAACTAAACACATTTTAACAATACACACAACAACCATTGTTTTTTACTTTATTAAAATTTAAACGCACAAGTCTAAATAAATTAAAAGGCATTTTAAATATTTTAAAGTAACATATGAAAATTCACATTTTCACAAAAACACATATTTTTCAATTTAAACATTCAACCCACCATCTTTTAGTTCTAGAATATTGATTGCAAAATATACTTTATTTCTGTTTTAATTTAGGGTCTGAGTTATGAATACCCGGTGTTGTAAGCTACTTGACCAAACATAAGCACACTGAAAAATAAAATCAAACTAATCTAAACAAATTATGAATTAAACCAAGATTCGAGATTCCGGCTTGCATGTCAAAATTCCTTCTGTTTCAGTGTTGATGAGGCTGGAATCCACTCCAAAATCCAGTCCCGGTAAAAGAGACCAAATAAGAAATGGTTTAATTGTACACAAACAAATTGGAGCGATGAAGATCGGTTCTGAGCACAAAAAGCTTAATCCAAATGGTAGCAGTTACAATAACGCATTCATCTCTGAATTTTACTGAGCAAGCTAAGGTTTTTCGTCCCACAGGCGGGATTTTTATTTTTATTTTCCCATGTAGAAGAAAGACTGTGTAGGAAGTTCTATATTATGAGCATAAAGAAGATGATGTTGGGTCTGTATTGAGAGGGAGAGATTGATGTTCTTCAAATTGAAGGACTAGAAATGACATGTGAACAAATATCCCTTGGCCGGAAAAAGGGTTAAATGTTTTTTTTCAATAAAGCTAAACATGTAGACACGATTGCAAATGAAGAGTTGATTCTTCTTTTTGTTCTTTATGTGCATTTTTCACCTCAGACCTTGTGTCCAGTATTTGATAATACCGTGTAAAATTTCAAAAAAGTAAAATTCCTGTTCTTGTTTTATGTGCTTCGAGTCTCTTGCCTTACAAATAGTTACGTTGGCTGTGAAAATAGGAATGTATTGAAATCCAACATATCATGATCTAACGCAGGATATAATCAACGATGATTCATATGATGTTCAAAAAAGAAAAAACCTTTTCCTACTCTTTTTATTGTGTTGTATGTTATTTCATCAAATCATGTATCTTGCAACTCAACCGACACTCTATCGATTTATGCTAGTATTGCTTATAACAATCAACGTGCACGCAAATATATTACCGGAATCCACAAACTGAAATTACAGCAGAACTTCCAAAATTCTAAAATAGAACCAAATTTAAAACTTTATCAGTGATTGAAACGGAAATAAAAATGGAAATGGTGCACATTGATTTAAACATTTCAATTTAAAGTTGTGTAATGTAGCAAGTTATTGTGAAATAGACAGGTGCTGAATGAACAAGGAAGATTTTAGTGTTGATTTTTGATGAGTACCGAAGTTTGGAATCGTGGGATTACTGTTTGGAAGAAAGCATATTATTCTAGAAAGAGAAATGGGGTTGCTGCAACCCCATTTCAAAAACATACATTTATGTGTTTATCAATGTTTTAAAGGCTAAAGCGTACATGAGGTGTTTTCGCATCCATGAGAAGAGGCGCAAGCCTCGAAACATTGAGGTGTAAACTTTTCGGGCAAATGAAAAACACAAAACATAAAATGAAATTTCAAATAAAATAGTCAAACATTAAACAAGAAGCATTAATCATTCTAATAGTCGAAGCACTTCAAACAATATACAGTCATCCATAAGCATTTAAAATTTTGCTCGTCTCTTCAATTTACACTATATTGCTATGCAAAAACAAAAACCACTTGGTTAAAAAAACAAAAATTCTCTATTCTAGATGCTGGAGTTGACTTGATTCTAGTATCTAGAATCAGGAGTATTAAAAATATTACATTGTTTTAACTCTTAGAGTAGATATAGAATGAGCAAACAAAAATAGAATAATGAGGGTTTTGAATATAGTAGCCAAAAAAGGCTTTAGAGGCTTAAGCCTCACTTTGTTTTATAGTTAAGGCGTGTGTTTTTAACCCTTTTTGTGCCTCAAAAACCTAAGGCGTTTTGGAGCAAAACACCTTCTGACAAGTGCCTCGGTGTGCTTTTTGCTTACGAATCGTGTTGAGACGCTTCCTTTGCTTTTTTAGTACACTGTTGTTGTATGTATGTATGTCTGTGTGCGGGTTTGCGTGCACGTGTGATATAAGTACAGTCTTAGATATGCAAACATTTGTTGTGCATGAACTAAGAATATAAATTAATTATAAGAAATCCATCGTTGTGCTTATATGTGGTTTGAATAAGAAAATAATAATAATCTTACTGATAAGTAACTGGTTTGAAAACATACTCTGAAGTGGTAGTTACCGTAAGCTGCGTATGTATTAAAATTTCATTTTAACCTGGATAAGGAATACTGGAAATTTGCTATGCATTCTTTTTTTATGGGTCCTAGTCATTGACATTTTGCTTCTGTTTTCCATTTTTTTTGGCATAATTTTTCGATCTATTTATCCATATTTGTGTTGTAAATATTTGCATTACGAATGGCAGCATACTTTAGAGATGCATCATGCAAGTAATAGTTCAATCACGTTAAGTTCAAAATCTACCACATAAAATATTTGATTTAATAATGATTGAAAATAAAAATTACAACATCCGTTATAACATCATTGCCAATGATAATTTTACATGTATGTTTAACATTTACTTGGCTTATTGTTTTAAATGGAGTAATACGTGTCGGTTTTATTCTAAGAAAAGTGATGTCAACTATAATATATCCAAACAAATAGACAGAAAAATGCAAGTTATTATTTTTAAGGTTAGGTTTCCATGATATTCCTTAATGAAGTGGTACCTCAGAATAAACCAAGGTCTTAAATCTCGGATTTCGGTCATGTTTCGTTTTGAAAATTTTGGTGATCCAATCTCGTACCCGGTGAGATCTCGGACGAGACAAATGTATATTGGTGTTCATCTCGGAATTATGTCTCGGATCATAAAGTACATCTCGAAATGATCTCGGACTACTTAATATTTTCATCATTAGTTTACATTCAAGTGTGCAACTAATTTATAAATGCTAATTACAAAAAAATTGTTTTTACTTGATTTTCACCAAGAGTACACTGATTGTTAATGATCTGCAGCGTGAAAAATCATCTAGACTATACAACGGTAATAAATAATTAGAATTTTTGGACACAATGTATAACATCACAATTAGATGAAGAGATGTATAATAAACTTACATAGTCAAGAAATATATACAATCTGCAATCATTTGGAAATAAGTATTTTTTTTTGAATGAGTCAGCATTCATTTAGGAATATATGTAAACAAATAAGTGAAAATAGAATTGCATAGTTAAGAAATTACTAATTAATTTCTTGTTTTACATAATAAGCAGTGTCAATGAGTCATTGACTAAACATCCATAAAAATAACATTTTCTTGTTTGTACAAGTGTAGTAGGACAACATTTGGAATGCGCAAAGGGCGATGTCTTGTTTGTACAGATGCATGACAACATGTTCTAGTTGTACATGCATATTCTTATTGTATAGGTGCAGGACATCATGGATAGAAATGAAATGGATAGAAATGAAATAGGAAGCTTTTAGTTTGTTATTTAAATAACACAGCAAATATAGGCCTACTAATAAAGAAAATACTGTAGACCCAGCCCATTATAAAATTAAAATTCAAAATACAACCGTTTGGGCCGAGATCTCGTTAATAGATCTCGGCCGAGATTTTCAAATCTAGGCCGGGATTCAGTTCAAACGAGATATGACCGACATTTGTTGTTTCGAATCGCCTGATCTCGAAAACGAGATCTTGGCCGAGATTTTCGAGATTTGAAACATTGGAAAAAACACAGAGCTAAATTGTAGTAGATAAATGCTTTCACCATATAACAGTCTGAAGTTTTGGTCTAGGATGATTAGAAATTGTGTCGTGTATGTTGGGAAAATGTAATTTTTTCTATGATGCATGGTTTTGTATTGTATCGTTTTCTTTCGAAAATTCTCATTTCAAAAGAAATTTTTGATATAAACACCGTGTAAACTGTAGTTACACTGGTATATTTCATTAACGTTTTGCGTTATAGTAAAAAAATAGTTAGCTTTTATGGATAGTTTAAAAGTGCCATATTTATGAAGTTATAAAAATGCCAGGAGCGAAAGAATCTATATTTCTTGATTTTCGAGATTTGAAACCTTGGAAAAAACACAGAGCTAAATTGAAGTAGATAAATGCTTTCATCGTATAACAGTCCGAAGTTTAGGTCTAGGATGATTAGAAATTGTGTCGTGTATGTTGGGAAATTGTAATTTTTTCTATGATGCATGGCTTTTGTGATAACCCCAAACTCCCACAAGTGAAAGCAAGGAGAAATCATATGGAATACAACATAAATACAATAAAACAGAACACAAATACAATATAGCAAAGGAGATTCATAGAGTAATAACATTATAGCAGCGGAAAAATATAATGTCATCAATCACAGAAAATCCACAGTCACAGAACCTAAGCTATTACAACAAGTTTGCAGAAAAGAAATAAGTTTGATGTCTAAAAAGAAAAGAATAGATGCCAATAGAAACAAAAAGTCTTCAAGCTCCAAGTCATCACCTCTTCTCCCAAGCAGAATCCAAGAAAGAGAAAATAAGCAGCTTCAAAGAAAAGCTCCAAGCAAAGAATGAACCTGTCTACTTGGCTGCCCGTGTAGAAGAGAGGGCACCCAAGTTTGCAAAAAGGTGAAACAAACTATGGGTCAGTCGTGGGACTGGTGTGAGAAATCTTAAATAACTTATACTAATAAGGCAAATCCAAAGACCACGCCGCTAACGCGGAACGGGTTGTACCAATGGATTGCCGTGCATAACTATAGTGTCAATACAGATAAGTAAAACGTAACAAAACGCAATGTCTTTTGAAAAATGGAACCACCATAAGACTCAGGTCCCATCACACAATGCAACGCACACCAAGAGGATAGAGTTTTACCTTATGGTGGTTAAACATGCTAAATACGCCAAATACGAAACTAATACTATTATTAGGGTGTATATGTTTTAAAACAATTCAAAGCAATGTATTAATCCTAGGAAGCATAGGTACCATATATTATGCCTCCAATACTAGTAATACAATCAAATCCGTCGGGGTCGTATTGGAAATTTGGGTTTCCATCATGAGTCCAGGCTAGGGAGGGCTCCTTACCGATTCGAGACGCTCTAGTTAACGTCTCAGGATTACCCGCAGTTAACCCTTGGATCCTGCAGGGCCGGTCCTCACATACAGCTTAGAGGATTGGCAATTCCTAAGCACACGTTCCCCGGTCCTATAGGACCTATCCGAGGCGCCTCATTTCATCATCCTCCAAAAGTAAAATGACTACTAACTAGAAAGAAACGTGCTACTTTCCCTGCGTTCCCTTCCCCCTTTTTAGACTCTACCGGTTTGTGAGGCTCGTGAAGTCATGTTCTTCATACCACAAGGTTCTGCTTTTCAACAAGTAACCCTGATCATTGCATCTTAGTATGCCACACCGTCACTCCATACCGTACTATTGATCTTCCGTCACTATATAAACGGGTGTTAAGTAGAGAATAAATTCTCTGCCACCAATCGTTTATATATTAACTGAATATCAACAACATAATATTTTGTGGGGTACGATGTCAGACACACTATCCATTTATACCCATGCTCTAGGTCTGAACTAGGGTCAAACCCGTGAAATCAACACGTACGTTTGGACAATTATCCCGACCCTTGAATTGGGATCAAACCAATTCAGAGTCTTGATCGTTGTCCATTCGAGGGGAGATTTACGGTCTTCATACGCCGTCTTCATACTTGAATTCTTGAAATCGTACGATCATTTGGAATGGGATTAACCCGGTCTTTCCAAATAATCTCGCATTCATATATTTTGAGAAAAACATATTTCATATCGTCATTTTACTTTATAACGATTAATTCTTGCCTTAATTATTTTAATATAATTAATTTCTTTATTTAACGACGCTTCAGGTCAAGGGCGACCTTGGCGCTGTTTTCAATCAATTTTGATTTTCACTTTTCTCAAAATCTAACCGTTGGATTTTAACGTAGCTTATATCGTTGGAAAGATTTTTCCAAGACGGCCCTAGCGGTTTCAGTTTTGGGAAAATCCGACGGTCGGATCTTCCGGTATAGTCGTTTAAAAGTTCGATTTCAAAACGCGAACTACCGCGCTCAATTCGTTTAATTATAATTATATATATATATATATATATATATATATAAATATATATAAATAGCTCGTTTAACTCATCGTCCTTACTTACATCTGCCTTTTCTTTATCTTTTAACTTCTTTAACTTACATGAAAATGTATTTCATAATTAGGCGGTGAATTGTTCTTTTTATTTTATTTTCATTTTATACTTTATAATTCACATTTAAAAATGTAAATTATAAAACTTCATTCCCATTATTTCTTTTCCTATATCTTTTCCAATTATATTATAAATAATGTATATTTTCCTATGGCGTAAATTATCCCTTTTATATACATTATAAAAAATGTGTGTTTTCCCTACGGTCAGGTCCTCTTTTTATATACATTATAAATAATGTATATTCTTACTATGAGATACACTTTCTTTTTATTTAACATTATAAATAATGTTAATCCTATCTACGGTTCATTTCCTTTTTATTTAACATTGAAAATAAATGTTAAAACATACTACGGTCAAATTCTTTATATAATAACATTACAAAATAATGTTAACTTCCCTACGGTCAAATTCTTTATATATTTACATTACAAAATAATGTTAACTTCCCTACGGTCAAATTCTTTATATAATAACATTATAAAATAATGTAACTGTCATACGGTGGATTTCCTTATACATTATCAGTAAAATAATGTCATACGGTGGAATTTCTTATACATTATTAGTAAAATAATGTCATACGGTGGAATTTCTTTTTATTTAACATTGTAAATGATGTTAATTTTACATACAATGCTTTTTCTTTTTATCACCATTGAAAATAAATGTATATAAATCCTATGGTTAAATTATCCTTTATTAACATTAAGAATAATGTACATTTTCCCTACGAGGTGAATTCTCTTTTAATAACCATTAAAATAAAGTTACATTTACATGCCATGCATCTTCCATTTATTAACATTGAAAATAATGTTAAATTTACATAAAATGGAAATTCCTTTCTTTTAACATTAAAAATAATGGTGAATCATCCTACGGTGTACATTCTTTCATTTTAACATTAAAATAATGTTAAATTATCATACGGTGTACATTCTTTTATTTTAACATTAAAATAATGTTAAATTATCATACGGTGTACATTCTTTTATTTTAATCATTGCAAATCATGTTAACCATCCTACGGTGAAATCTTCTTTAATATTAACTTTAAAAAATGTTAATCTCATCATATGGTAAAATTACTTTTATTATATTAACCAAAAATGTTAATGACATCCTACGGTGTATCTTTACAATATTAACATTAAACAAAAATGTTATTTTACATACAACGCATTTTTATTATTTTTATAAGATGACAAAAATGCTATTTTCATACAATGCACTTTTTATATTTCCTATATTAACATTCGACACAAATGTCATTTTCATACAATGACCGTTTTCTATATTAACATAACTAAAAATGTTAATTTAACATGCGGTGACATTTTCTTTTATTAACATTAATAAAAATGCTAATTTAACATGCGATGAATAATTTCTATATTAATATACAAAAATTTTGTCAATTAACATACGATGGCAATCTCTATTTTAATATTGACAAAATTTTTCAATTAACATACAGTGAGTAATTTTCTATTTTAAACATACAAAATGTCATTGAACATACAATGAATAATTTTCTATCTTAAACATATTACAGTGTTAATTATCATACAATGAACATTTTCAACATTTTTTTTCTTTTCTATTGAACAAAATTGTCCATTAACATATGGTGAAATATTCCTATTAAATATTGACAAATATGTCAATCAACATACAGTGAAAATTTTCTTATTCTAATATTGACAAAAATTGTCAATCACATACAGTGGTTTTAGTCCTAGCATACACATACAGATTAAGTCATAGCAGATTCACATACAGTTTAAATCATAGCAGATTCACATACAGTTGTATAAATTAAATCAATTCAAGTCCAGTGAATTCTCACATTGCTTGGATAAGCATATAATAATTATAATTTTCATCGCGTATTCATAAATTTAGAATCTCAATTTATTATGAGATTTATCGCATCAAACCAAACGAATATATTTGCCATAACAACAATAAAACATAAATAACATCTAAGTTATCACAGCGCAGAATAACACATACATATATGATTATGAATGCGAACATCAATAATTAAAACATAATTACTTAAATAAAACAAATAGGATTCTCACCTCAATTAGATTAGAGTTTGTTCCCAATTGCTCTGTATTAAAGTTGTATTCGAAGTCACGGTTCCATCGGATCTGAAATTTTCAGAATCGGTGTTTATATGAAAAAGGTATTGATGTTTTAAATAAACTGACTTTTAACAACTGCTGCAGTCACGCTTAAAAGCGTCGCAAAATCTGAAATAAAAATTACCCTTTAATTTTCAGATTTGGTTCAGAAATTCAACTTCGATTTTCGCGAGCTACGATCGACGGATTGGCGAGCCGTTTGTTGGACAGCGACCGGCTTGGAGAGGGCTATCGGCGGCCAGAGGCGGAGGGGGTGCGACGGACGAGGTGGGGCCCAGTTCAGGTGCGTGCGGCGCACGTTCTTGGCGACGTGGCGGCTTCGACGGTGGACGAGGACGGGTGAAACTGGTCGGAGATTGAAGGCCTCGATTTTCTCTTCGATACGTGCCAAAGTTTGCTAAATTCCGTCGAGAAACGAGTGAGATAATGGAGTTTGAAAATTCGATGCTCTATGGGTTACGGCGGCTGTTAAACACGAAGGAAGAAGAAGAGGAACTGTAGCTGTATACGGTTCGTATTTATACAGGTATATTTAGGGTTTAATTTATTTTTATTTTTAATTCCAATAATTCCAGAAAATACCGTTTCTTCATACGACCTCCGATTTGCGCTCAACGACTGTCGATCTTAATGTTTTCACGTCTTCTGAACGCGATGGCGCTATCCCCATGATCCAATTCTAAAGTTACAGTCTGGTTTTATTTTATTTTCAAATAAACCTTTTATTCTAAATACAAACGTAAATATAATTTTGCCGGGGCCACATATGAAGTCAGAAAAATCCGGAAAAATTATTTTTGGCTTTCTTATGCCGATACGATCACAACAAAATTTGTTTCGTTCAATTCTGAGCCTTTTTGAAAAATGGCTATTTTCAGGGCGAATATATTTAATATTAAAAATACAATTTGAAAACAATAATTTCTGAAACTCAAAATATATAAGTGTTTACTGTTTTTCAATGCAGAAACGTCATTCTGAACTCAATGGAAATGGTTTCGAGTTCCGATTCCTTCGTATGTAAAAAGTGGCCATTCTGACCTTTATATATTATATATATTCATTTCATAGCGACTTTTCTAAATTTTAATTTTGACATAACTTATAAATTATAAAGTGAAATTTCAATTTTTCGGATTCATTAGAAAGATATTCTGAAACAGAATTAAATATTTTTGGTTTCACTAAAATTCGTTTTATTTTGAATCCTGTACATTCAGTCAAAGTTTAAAGTCAAAATTTCAAACTGCAGCGCTTGTTTTCAATTCCTTTTATATATAAATTAAATTTATTCGTTTTAACTTCGATTAAAATAAATCAATCATTTAAAATACTTTAAATTCATTAAAATAAAAATTTTAAATTGGCCCTAAAATCTTGGGTCGTTACAGCTTTGTATTGTATCATTTTCTTTTGAAAATTCTCATTTCAAAAGAATTTTTTGATATAAACACCACGTAGTCTGTAGTTACACTGGTATATTTCATTAACGTTTTGCGTTATAGTAAAAAAAATAGTTAGCTTTTATGGATAGTTTAAAAGCGCCATATTTATGAAGTTATAAAAATGCCAGGAACGAAAGAATCTGTATTTCTTGGATGCTATCTTTGCCAACTAGCTGATCCTTGTGATCTCGAATGGGTTTATCATGATGGTTATTTTCCTCTTTGCAAGGAAGAGAGAGTACAAGTGTAGTTGTAGGATTTTTCTCAGTTTCTCTTTTTCTCTCAACTTCACCTAAAGCTGTGAAATTGAAGGCATGCATGGAAATAATTTATTTTATCAGTTCAGTGCAACAGCAACTACATTGGAGAGATTAAATGCCAGAATGAGCTAGTGTGCGTGGTACATGCATACATGGTTAACCAGCATGGCGAGTAAAGCATTGCGCCAACATCAAGTATCATTGACCATCCTGATTCATGAGAACAGACAATAGGAACATAGTTCAACTTAAATGTCGTATCATATATATATATATATATATATATATATATATATATATATATATATATATATATATATATTATAAAAGAACATGGAATCCATTACCATTTTTGTCAAATATGATTTACTATTTGCTGGCTTGTTAAACTTAAGATGTGAATTCTTTTTGAGACCCCAGAATTATCCTCCTATCAAATTTTATTTGTTATTAGTTACAAAATTCCCTTCCAAAACGTGTAATTCAAGACTGACTAATTCATATTAGGTTTTCAACTTTCAAATCTTCTCTAATCGCTAAAGGTTCGACTAGAATTGTAACCAGTGGAGGACAAGATCCTTTTTAACACTAATTACAACCTTACGTTTTGGTGGGATTTGCGTATTTTGCAAATGTTGGTTTAGATACTTAATATATTTGAAGGCTATTATTTACAAAATATTTTATATTAACTTCTAGATGAGCCATGTTTCATTGGTATTCTATAAAGCTAAGTAATTAAAAACACCTATAAGTGTTGCTTAAGCACTAAATGCATGTGAAACGTTTACATTTTTGAAAAACCAAAAGAATAAAGCGATGAGTGCTAAAGAATGCTTAAGTGGCATTTGTTTGCATTTTGCTTAAATTATGCGATGGTTAACCATTACTAAGCAAAATATAAATATATTAAATTTAAAATGAAAGAAAATGGATTAGAATGAAAAGCCACATTCCTTAATATAATTTTCTCATTTTCTATGGTATGGACCAACGTGCACAAAGCGGCGAGTAGCTTTTTGCATAAAGTACTGATTGTATTTAACAAATGTGCACAAACTGTTCTCAATTTGAGTAGGCTTATTTTTATTGAATAGATAAGTCAACTTTAGCTTTTGCAACTATGAATTTAAAAGTTAACTTCAAAGTTAAACTTCTGTTATTTGTAACGAGATTTTTTTGGCACGTGCATATAAAAGCTGCTTATAAAATTATTAAATCTGAAATTTTATATAGTTTTATAAAATTGAAGTAGAAAACATAAACAGTTTTTTATTTTTTTTGTTGGAAAATGGTTTGGACTTGTACAATTATTTCCGTGTCAGAAATTTTATCTGAAGATAGATGTTAATTTTTGTTTGTAGCAGGGTTTGACCTCTTGTTTGTAGATGAGAGTAGTTTTGGAAGTTTACGTTTGGATCAAAAATTTGTGTTTCTATTCCAATTATTAATAAAGATATTTGTCTATTTGGTTTAGGTTGGCAGTAGTAAGTGCGGGTGCCAGTACTGAGCGCTAACATTTACGAAAATGAATGCTAGGTTTGACCTAAGGCCAATAAGGGATATAGGCTATAACGGGTAAACAAATCCACCACTTCCACTGCTTTCGTGTTAGGCATTAGGTATTCGTTTTCCATTTAGTACACTCACATTGGGTGGGGGAGAGGGGGGGGGGGGGGTTGGTTTGTTTGTTGGTTGGTTTTTTTCCGAATATACTATATTTTTAACATTTATTTTCAAATTGTCATATCGCATAACGTTTAGCGGATATAATTATTGTATCCACCAATACACGGTAAATCAAGAAATATAAACAGAAAATTTTAGATTAACGTATTTTATTTTTTTAATATCATAACTATACAAGTGTTAAAAATAAATAAATATGATCGTGCTAAATAATTTGGAGTTGTTAATAAGCATTAAATGCATATAATATAAACTACTAATTTAATTAAAATAATATTTTTTTTTATTTTTTTACTAAAATACGCATAATTTAAACTATAATCTCAACCAAAATCTTTTTGGATGCAGATGTCGTATTCACATCCATTTTTTCTGGATATTCGTCTGGTTTTATGATACGTATGCGGACAGATTTCAGATTTTTGAGGTGTCCATTGACAGCCTTAGTTGACGAGTGGTTTATCAGCTAATATATACGAACATATTGTCAGACCTCAACATCCCAGTTGAAAATCTCCAAAAGATTAATTAATAATTAACTTAAGATAGCTTCAACCCCAGGAACTTCTTACAAATCTGTTAATAAATTCACTTAAGATAGCTCTGGAGGCTGGTACACTGAATTCTTGCATGACTTCTTATGTACTGCTGGTGGTGGTGGTGCTGCTGCTGTTAGTATTATTAATTTTATCTTTCTTTCAGAAATTCAAGCAGTATGTATGTCTGGGAGCTTGATCTTTAAGATCAATAATGCTTTCAGGTTAAATAGTAGGGAGAATAATTTAGTTATTATTTTATGGGCATTGTTATTCGCACTCCAAATTTGGTTAAGGGGTGGTCAATTTTAAAGGCATTCCAGTCATATTTAAAATTATTATGGGACGTACTGAACACAAAAATTAGTGTATGAAAATACCCATGCTTTACTTCTCCAAATCGTTTTTTTTCCAAGGGATTGTTACTAACACTCCAAAAATGGTTAAGGGGGTACACAATTGAAAACAAAATTCAGTATACACCCACCATTTTTTTTTTTAAAATTTTCGACGGTCCTTCGCCGAAATTAAGGATGAAACTCAACCACACCTTGCCGAATTCTGTTAATAA